>JAJFDK010000019.1:0-323001 GCA_028637775.1 Xylariaceae sp. X167
TATATAGGGATTCCCCACTCCTGTACCCACCAGATAGCTTCTTCTAATCAACAACAACTTCTACCCTTGTCTTTTCAGTACTCGTAGGTGCATCTGGCTCTGGAGTCTGCTGTGGCTGGACCGCAGACCGTAGACCGTGCCCATACAGTGCGCAGCTGGCTTGGCGCAGGAGCTGCACAGTTTCTCGACGGTTTCTCGACAAGCCTGCACGACGAAATGTGGCTGTGGTGGACCCCTTCGATTTTGTGCGCCAACCAGGTGGCTGCTCCTGCGGGCTGCTCAGAGTGGGGCGGCCTAGTGGCAGCAGCAAATTTTCAAGACAAGTGCAGTCCAATTTTACCCTCTGGGCGTTTGAGGGCGTTTGACGTCTCTCGCCGTCTTTTATATCTTGCCCATTAGTCTGAGACCACCCCTCCTTCGCACAAATTCCTTCCGTGATCGGTGTGCCTGAACTCCCCCCATCATTATTCACCCATACACCGAGCAGAGCAGGTGAATCAGGCCCCAGAAAAAAAGTACGAGTACGGAGACTAGGAATAAGAAAAAGATAACAAAATAAATTTAACCAAAAAAGAGGATTGATCAGTCAGCCGCGACACCACAGCAGCCAGCAGCAGCAGCTTTTGGTTGGACCTGTGCGGATCGGACCCTGCTTGGCGGCCCCTTTGCTCCGGAACTGCCTACAGCAGCTTTGCTACTCCATACACCCATACGTCTTGCCTCCGTCCTTTCTTCTTCATCCCCCTTGCCATTGAATGCATGGATGGTCACGTCGTCGTCGGCGGCGGCGCCCCTCCGGCCCCGTCCATGAGCCCGACTAGTCCTATGAGCCACCATCGCCATGATTCCGTCAAGAGGAAGCGCAGCATTGTCGAGAGCAGCCCCGGCAGTCCTGGCGAAGAGGACCAGTCCCTGATCGAGCCCGAGAAGAAACGACAGCCTGGTGTAAAGCGCGCTTGCAACGAGTGTCGCCAGCAGAAGGTGAGTGAGCCATCATCGCGATGCCGACATCGCTATTGCCATTGCCTTCACCATTATCGTTACCTTTACCATCAGCATCACCACCCTAATTCTCCCTTGCTGTCTTCCCAATTGCTTTGGTCATGGGACGAGCCACATGCATGAAGTAGATACAGACCAACAACAGCCCCTGACACCACACTCCTTTACTATCCCACCATGATGTCGACCGCATCTTGCTTTGCATCGGCCGATGTCCTTTGTTCGTTTCGAAAGCGTGCTCCATGCGGTTTCTGTAGTTAGACGCTTTGGGCTTATCCTCCGTGCCCGTCCATATTCAAATTCGAAAATCTCCATAGCTTTTGTCAGCGCTGACTAGAATGACTTGTAGCTACGGTGTGATGTCGTCCAAAACCCCTTCCAGAGTTGCTCGCGCTGCAACCGCCTCAAGCTCGAATGCAAGATCGAATCCAACTTCAAGCGCGTCGGCAAGCGCTCCAAACATGCCGAGATGGAAAAGGAGATCGAGCGTTTACGTAGAAATATTGCTCAAGCCAAAGCCCAGGGCTATGTCATGGACGAAGAGGAAGAGCTCCAGTCCCAACTCCAGTCCCCTATCGCCAACAGCACATACTCCCATACTCGAAATCCCTCCTTAATGGGATCCGACGAGGCAGTGTCGTCTCTGCTCACTCTCAAGAGAGGTGGCTCTTACAGCATGCCTACGACCCATTACGCCTACGAACTGGAGCATGTGCGTCTGACAGACCAAGACGTACATGGCTTATTCCAGGAGTTCTTTACCTGCTACCATCCATTCCTCCCCTTCCTCAGCAAACACCAATCCCCCGATCTTTACTACCAGCAGCATGCCCTACTCTTCTGGACCATCATTGCCATAGCGTCGCGCCGTTATTCCCCGAAGCCTAACATATTGCATGAGCTCTCGAGCGGCCCACTCAACCGGCTGCTATGGGGAACGGTGGGTGATGTGCCTAATAGCTATTTTGTTGTCAAGGCCTTATGTCTTCTATGCACATGGCCCTTGCCAACGAGTACGACGACCGCAGATCCGACTCACATTTTATGCGGTGTGATGATGAAGGCGGCAACTGGCATAGGCATGCACCGTCCTAATCATACCCAGGATTTCTCTCGTGTTTCCGTGGAGCTGAACAAAGATCAGCTTCATGACCGTGTTACAACTTGGGCTGTATGTAACATCGTTGCTCAGTCTATCGGGACGGCGTACGGCCAGCCAGCAACTACGCTATATGACTGGACGTTGGCCATCCGTCCTGGCGAGGATGGCCCCTTTACATTAGCGCCGGAGCTCGAAGCAAGATTGCGAATTGAGAGGTTTGCCGATAAAGTGTCCAAGGAGATGTACAGCAATGCTAGCGATCCACGAGGCGTCGCTGGTGACGAACATCGAGCTATGCTTATGCGCGTATATCGGCGGGACTTCCAAGAGTTGCAAGCTTCTATACTCTCACAGCATCTTTCACCCATTGTTGATGCCCATTTGCAAGCCGCCAACGTACACCTACGTCTGGCTGGCTTCTTTGATTCGAGTACGACACCGGGTTACATGGATGATCTGATGGGTCTCTGGCGGGCTGTATCTGCCTATCTTGATCTTCTCTTCCTGGATTCTAACCAGTATATCCTCGTATATGCTACCAACTACCTGCAACAAATGCTTGTTGCTTGTGGTTTTGCATTGTTGAAGCTGATGAGGTCGTTCTTTGCAAGGACGATAGATGCGTCGCGAGGCCGAACACTCTTCCACAAGACCATCACGGCTATTCGCAAGACTAGCATCGTGGACAACGATTTGCCTTGGCGTCTGGCAGAGTTGATGGTTCAGATGTGGAACGGAGCACGCATCGAAATCGATAACAAATCGCGTTATGATGATGACGCGTCCGTGCCAATTGACGATAGCCTGCAGCTCAAAGTGCGCTGTAGGCATAGCATGAGTCTGGTGTACGACTCAATCTGGCGCTGGAGAGAGGAATACCAAGCGCAAGGGCGCAGCCTTGATTGTAAGGACTATTTTCCCCCGTTATCGTTGGGCCTCTCCACCGAGAGAACATGCTAATATCCATTAGCTCTCAAACAAGCTACTAACCCAGACTCCGCTAACGAGTCTTCAGCTTCATCCACGCACATGGACAGCACCCTTCTGGCACAGAACAACGTGTCTAACATGACATCAATGTCCAACAACGGTGGCTTGACGCCCAATCCGCAACATGGTCTCAGTACCGGTGCGAATAACATAATTGGCCTCGGAGGCTACGGAACCGGAAACGAAACCAACTACGACTTTTTCGACCCACAGCACTGGGTCCTTGACGGACTGCTCGATTTTAACTACACGTATAGTCAGCCGCTGGAGGGCATGTAGGATATGCCCTTCTTGACATCGTGGCGACAGTTACGGCAGACTAGATCTCCTGTACGCCAAATTAGAGGACGGGGCATGCTCTGATCACCGGTTATACGATTTGGATCCGACGATAATGCGCCGAGAAAAGGGGGAAACATGATTAATGAGTTAAGCACAACACGTTCAGAGAATTCTCGATTCATACGCTGTCCAGCGTGATGACTTCAAAGGGCTCAGCACAGCTTCACCTTTGATTCCGGAATCCTGGCACGGGTTGCTTATTATTGGGATTAGGGTACATTTCAATCTGCGTCGAGCAGATTTGTTTGCTTGCTGCGTTTGCTCGGAGGTTCTCTCGATACAAGTCACGAGGTATTATATAATGCAACTGATTCCTGCGAAAAGCAAAACTGAATTCATGTCTGTTTTGGTTTTTTTTATTTTTATTTCAGGCTGAGAAAATGTATACCCCTTGCGCGCATACCAAAATACTATCATTTTGTTATCTTATATGATTCGATTCGAGTCCGTCTATACTGTCCGTATTCTGTGACACGATAAACCGCTTACTGCGTACATGAATTGGATTGTTTTTTCTTTTGTTAACGTATCCTCGTCCTTGTTACCGTGACGAAAAGAAGGGGAGAAACCGTTGGGAAAACCCCTGATTACACGTGCTAACATAGGTACTTTATTGAATCAGTGACGTCTCTCTTTTTCGTCGTCACCCCCCTGCCTGTCTGTCTCGTCGGGTGTCCCTTGCTTAACCGACGGGATTTTTCGTCCTTCTCCCCATATTATGTATGTGTGTGTAAGGTGTGTGTGTATGTGTATGTGTAAGGGTGTCACCGGACCCTTTGGATCGGAACTGAATCACGACATGTTGTGGAACGGACGAGAGACATTGGGGTTCCCCGGTTGTTTGGTGGCTGTTCTCTTTTTTTTTTTCGTGGAGAGGAAGGGGTGAGGGTTATGGGGTGGCTGTGTGTGTGACTTACGTACCTACTATGATTCGACTTGATGGGTTGAGTTCGTGAGATAGAATAGGGGCTTGGAGATGCTCGTGGTTTGTGTGTTGGCTGGCTGCTTAGACGGTGTGGCTTGTGGATATGATCGATTCACAACATCGACAGCGTTAGTGATGAGTCCCAGCTTTGAATTACTCGTCTATCACAGTTGAATAGAGATGAACGAGCTGATGCATGGTCTCTACCTAGGATCCAGAGTCGATGAACGACTACTCGCCATGTGTACCATACCGAGGACCTCGTCATGAGATACGTTGTACGAGGTATGTACTATGGCATTGTGTTCAACGTGTTACCTTCCCCTATTCACAGTCGAGGGTCCTGATTCACTACCTAATGCCATTGAAGGAAACAAGACATCCTTTCCTACCCCAGTCCAAACCGTTGTGTATGTCTCCGTCTCACTACATACATACATCCTGTAAGTAAGCTCAGCTTCCCATCTACGCGGTATAGGGGTGGTATTACCACGCACCATTGTACTCATACTACAACATTGCACGAGACATCAACGGCTTTCTACTCCCCATCATTCACTTACCGTTCATCTCTCTACTTACCGATCGTCTACCTGTCTCTCAATGTCACAGAAGTACCTATATCACAAACATTTCACCTTCCCTCTTCAACGCCCTTATAACCTCTCTTATAGATACTCTCCTACGGACCTAGCTCGGCATTCCATCTCATTTGCCGCCTAGCATTTCTTGGTCCCGGTGTAACGTATCTTGCTGCTTGGAGTCTCTCATGGTTGCATGTGAAATCGCGTGAGCTGCATACCAGGACGGGACATGACATGGCATGGGAGTCATACTCTTAACTTCGCTGACATACATACATACATTGGACCCAGGATGCCGGATGCGTGGGGTGCGATGCCGATGGTGTCAGCTCTACCTCAATACCTCCAGAGAGCTGGATACGGACATTGCTGTGATGAAGAGCAGGAATCCAGGCATCAACGGGCCGGTTCGGACCCGGGGGTTTGGATTGGGGTGTTGGAGGCGGGCAGGGATGGGGTGCCGGTTGGGTGGTCCTGGTTATGAGATGGATTGGAAGGATGGGAAGGGAGATATGTGCGGATCTCGGACAGAGGGAGAGGGAGGGTGTCGGGGTAGGTAAGGCTGATGCTGGTGGGTTGTCGGTATTGAATGCCGGCGGATCTAACGGTCGTAAGATACCTCCTACCTACCTAATCATTCGTGTGATGTTCCGGCGATGGACGGAGTGAGTAGGTATGTTTACGGATGAGTGAGAGCGATGGTATCTTCACGCTACCCTTTCTCCAGGGGATTATCGTTCTCCAAGATCGAGACTCTGGGGTTCACGACGGTTCCCAGACAGTCGGAATATGAGGTTCATTCATGTATGTACCCCACGATCGCGAGTTGTTTCCGAGAAATGAAGTAGGCTTGGGGGCCGAAACAACGTTCGATAGAGAGAGAATGGTGGGATGTGCGTTCTTTTGCGGTGAAGGGAACCGTAGCATGAGGATAGCAGAAGATTGGCACTTGGGGTAGGAACGGATATTCCGAGTTTCAGGAGATGGTGAAGATGGGGACGCTGGACGTTGGAATGGATGGCTATTCTGGACAGTTGGAGTCTAGGGCTATGAAGCTTTGAGGATGCTATGGAGAATAGGAGTTTAAGCCGAGATCTACTCAACGGAGAATGCCTTCGACCCTTCAACACGACTTGACATCAACCGCGCGCCTATGCGGTTATTGGAGGCATACCTCCTGCGCGAGAGAACCATCATAGACTCATCTCCCATTAATCACACCCTTCATTCTCGACTCCTTAGTCAAAGTCTAGGCACATCGACAGAATATTACAAAGCCCATTACCAAGCCGTCGCCCCATCATCCCCCCGTCAGTCACATATCATGCCAGAAACTGCAGATCTTCCGAAATGAAAGAACTCATTCCTACCTAGTGGGGTGTCTTTACCAACGAACCGATGTACATGGAATAAACATCCTTACGAAGCAGACAGACAGAGAGCCGAGGATGTGGCCCTGTCTGCTCTGATTCCGACAGGCATCGGATGAAAAACATGCAATGGGGATCACGGAATTTACCTTGTTTACTACCTTGTTTCTCTTGTTCACTCCCCCTAGAAAAAGACACCTACCTAAGCTAGAATCTTCCTTCACATGCAAAATCCAACCTTCCAATTTCAACGCATCCGCGTCCTTTTGCCAGATAGACATCCATTCGTCTGCCTGGCCTACCTATTCCAGCAAGCATGCAATGTAATGTGGTGAAAAATACCCCTTACAATGCCGGAATCTCTTCGCTCCGGAGACCTACCTACTTTCAAGCGAAGGTAGGTAGACCCCGGTACATGGGAACCCGGGGATTCGGGGCTGGTCGGAGGTTCGGTCAGTTGGGTACGTAGTTTTCTGCATCGCGATGAGGAAGGTCGGATGGGATGGGACGGGTTGGTATACTGTGAACCCGGGTGGTTGTTTACGTTTCTATCTAGGGATTATTCAGGCAAAAGGGCGGAATGAAGCTTGAGTACGGACTAGGTGTGACTTTTCACGGGGGCTGTCACAGTCAAATGACCGCGCCGACAAGATGGGGGATTTGGCGGCCAACGTTTTCGTGGAGAACGCGATCGCGGGCTTAGAATAGAAACTAGACTCGATATGATCTAGGTCCAGTTTTTTTCTTCTGAGATGAGCATGCACGATGCTGGAAGACTACGGTACGGTATGCAGATCGATGATGAGATGATGCCCGCCTCGCCTCTCCCGTCAGGGTCGTAGTGGCGCGCCGCAGACGCGCAGCATAACGGTTTTGAGATCCAGATGATTGCTCTTGCTTACCTATCTACCTATGTATATAGATACAGAGACACGAAAAGAAAGAGGCACGTGTGAGATTTCCTATGTGAGTGACTGAGTGAGAGGAAATGGGGAGGTATCGTGTGGGGGGAAGACGTGGGGATAGGTCGTATTTGAATACCCACCGGGACTCCAGTTTACACAGTCAGCATGATTCTTCTTCCGCCGTTGCAGTTTGGTGATTTCTTTTTCTATGCATGCGTGTCATCGAGGTATGGTTGGTGAGGGAAGTGCGGAATGGGTACGTGAGTGAGGGCTGGGCCGGGTGCTCGGTGGGTTTTGGGATGTTGTTGCGGACCAGGCCGGACCCGGCCGTTGATCTCTTGGATAGTTGATGCTATTATTATGGTGTTTCATTGCCATTGTTGATCTTTAGACGCGGAGGAGGCAAGAATAGCATCGACGACGACATTGAATCTATTTCCAGTTGTTGATGTTGAAATAGAAGGTCGGATTCATTTTGGCCCCTGGGGAAAATCAGGAACATCATCGATCTGGTGACACATCACGGCGCACCGCGTCTATCGACAGCTTGACTAAATTCATACCTACATGCTCCCAGTCCTATTGGTCGTCTTACTCACCACAGCATCTCTAAACCCGTCCCAAACAACCATCCACGGCACAAAGGAATGTGACGCCGTTACGTCCTGACCTCTTCACGGCATCAATCCGCGAAGTCCTAGATGCCAAGTATATCACGGCAAGTCTCATTGCTATCTATTCAGGTAGCTTGGTTGGGAGCTCGCTGCATATTCTATCATCAGCCTTACCGTTTCAATAACTGGGGGTCGGTCATCTGGGGTTGCCAAGATACCATGACAGTGGCGGAAATTACTGAGGCCGGGTGATACGCATTTATTACTTGTAGTGTTGCATACAGATGGGTGTCAAGTATGGGGAAAGCCGACGCGGCTCGGACGGTGTGGTCCATGGGGTATTGCGCTGAGGAGAGCTGGGCCGGTGTGCCGTGCTTGGTATCTTGTTTGACTCTGGGAAGTTGTGAATGTTGTCTACAGTTGTCGTTTAGTAGTTGAAGGAACTACGGATTATCTGAGACATTCGTTTGTTGATCAATGAACTTCACAAGATGACTTAGTGGTTGTCGAGTGTGTTGATGGCGCAAACTCAGAGACTGAACGTGGCCCTGAACAATTGGCTATTACGTTATGGTGGTTGACTGTATAAGTCCTGCCACGAGATATCAAAGTCGGCCTGAACTGGTCTCATGTAGACTTGAAGTCCGAAAGATTACTCCCCAGCTGAGCATAGAGTGTGATTAGGCGTCAAAGGCCGTGCCCAAGTGAAGAAGAACCACGAGACAGACAAGAACACAGTGAAAACAAACCTCGTAGACATCCAGGATGTAGAGTATCATCATCCGCTCCGCCTCGAGTAAAGTCTGGCCAAAAGGGGCGCTGCAGAACATATCCAGGGGTCGTCCGTATGACTTCACACCACGTCTGTAGTCTGTGCCATGACATGTGGTGAGTGCGAACCATGTTGCGTCATGAGAGTCGTCGACTTGGGGCTTGCGCATTGGACGGCACGATGGCATCATCGTCATCATCGCATGTCAGTCCAAGCCATCGTGGTAATAGTCCTTCTTCAACCCCAGTCGTTGAGAACACGGGGAGGCCGCCATCATGGCAAGGCAGCCCGTCGCTCGCTACACCATCAGCCAGCAATGATGCCATCGAGAGCACGATCATGATAGACAGCCCCGTTGGAGAAGCAACAGAGTCAGGCAGAACAGTCCGTCCCCCTTCTCGGGAAGCCCGGACCCGATACACTGGTAAAGAACGCGAGCGTACAGAAGGCCCCGTTGCATCAACGTAGCATCCATGTGGAAATAAACAACCCTCGACGTGCATGCATCATCGCTCGCACTTCAACCCATAGGAGAGAGCCGGTTATCTTCGTTCCCCCTCGTGACCTTCAGCGCAGCATAGAACGGCCGAGCCCCAAAGAATGGGAATTGGGTAGTTTACTGCGATGATAGAGACGAAAGACAGCGATGAGTGAATGAGGCGCGTGTGTGTGTGTGTCACTGGCAGGTAGTAGGTGGCTCCCCGGTCGCAGTGCCGGTCGCATATTCGCAGTCACCTTACTAGACAGCGTTAGTCGAAGGGCCGGACTATGGCGGATTTCGGCTAAGCGCGACACAAAAAAGCGACCTAGGGCTTGGAAATTCCTGGTCAGGTCGGGTTCAGTGGTCGCAGAAGCGGTGCGGCGATGCAAGGCTTTCTTCTCTCTTAATCTTCCTGTCATTATCTGCTCGCTTCTTGCTCCAATGATGGTACCCCGATCAATTGGGATCCGGAGCTAAGAAGTCAAGCTTTCAGGATTGCAAGCGCGCAAGGCCGATCGTCTGTCTACTTTTCTCTTTTCTGAGCTGTCTTCTTTCTTCTTGACGACGAAACTTGGAGGTACACCGTAAGTACTGAGCAGTGCACTGCTTTGTACCGATGCAGGTAGTAGCAGGTACTAGTTATGTAGATAGTGCACACTAGCCCTCGAGGAGATGAGAAAAGAGGAGGGCATGTGGTCTTGGCAGGCGAGCCGAGGTTGCATTGGCCCCGATTTTCATTATGTTTTGTGTCGAGAAAAGGCGGGCTTGATTGGGGAAGACGCTGAAAGTAGTGGAGAGCTCGAGGGGCGACGGCATTGGTGGGTGAGGATTGTGACTAGGAGAGGTTCGTTGTCTGGGGATCACCTCGAGTCAAGGCATGGCGAGAAGAAGAAGCAGGAGACTTGATGATTCAGTCAGTAGTATCAAACAATCCCTACCGGTAAAGTCGAGTTTCACAGCATCACCCCGTCAACCCGGACTCACGAAGACGACAGGACGGTACCGAGGATGACGCGCACCGCTGAAGGTTGAACACCGTGCATACAACACACGCCCATTGTTCATGTTCAGACGTCCCGTTGGATAGCCTGGAAAGGACCTAACGTAGGAACGCACTCATATGCCGTATGCATAGAACTTCCCCAGTTGAGGGTTGAAGGGGAGGGGGGAGATAGATGCAAAAGATCTGAGACCCAACGCCGCGTGTCGGGAACATGCAGGACGTTGTACCAGGTGGGCGTCGCCAGCATCCTTCTTCGGCACTGCTAGACAGACACCCAGTCAGACAGACAAACTGAGACAATCTCGATAGAGAAGAGCTCACATCACATCCCGCGTGGCTTTCTTTTTTTCCTGTTCCTGTCCCATCCTGTCTGTCTGTCTGTCTGACACAAAGCGGGATTATGCTGGAGGAGCCAGCAGCAGCACCACCACACAACAACACACCCCTACGAGTACACATTCGGCTCCGGTTCCTTGCTTGGACCTAGAAACGTTTCATCTCGTGGTCATTTCCGAATGTGTTCTCTGCTGCGTTCTTTTTTCTCATGAACGAGTTCCGAATTCTGGGTCCATAGGGCAGGCGAGAGCCGCGGCCCTGCATGTCTCTCTCCCAGGTCCCAACAGACACACTGTCTAGAATCCTACTCAGTAACAAGCTTTTTTTTCCTTGCAGGGCCACCACACATGCGGAATAGAGAAAAGCGAGGATATTCCGCCCGACGTAGTACCATGGTATTATAGCTATAGCGAAGCTTTGCTATGGGCTCATGGGGCTGGCTCATGGAGACTGAGTGGTTCAGGTTTTCTTCTACGGCTTCGGTTGGAAAGGCGACCTAAAGCAAAAGGCTCGCCGTCTACGTTGCCTGTCAATAATTCGGGGTCTGGTTTGTTTATATTTTTTTCCTGGTCTTTTGTCGGCCTAGCTTTTATGTAGGTATAGTCTATCGAAGGAGAGAGAGGGCTGAAATCGAAAAAAAGGGGGCATGGGGTACCATCCGGGAAGATCAGAGGCAAGACTAAGTCGACCAAGTCAGATAGATCCAGCTAGAAGAGACAGCTACGAGCCCTAATCATCGACGCTCATCTCGTTAAAAGTCTAGGCGCATCTTTCTTCTTTTTGCCATACATATTCCCAGGCGAACGAGCACCTGGGGATGGCTGGAGGCTGGACGCAGCAGGATGATTTGACCGCTTTAAGCCGTCCGGAAGGAAGCTAACATGGGACTCGTATGATCCGTTCAAGGGGTCGGTGGCCAATAAACCGATTGGATAGCATAATCGAGCAGAATTTTTTCTCAAAAAGAGTTATCACCTGGGTTTTTAGGCCGAAATTATAACCGGGCTGGAAAAGATGTCAGGAGTCATGATCTTGCAGACTCGGCCCGTCTTCTACGAGTATTATTAGGGAGACCGCCCTCAAGTTTCAACCTGCACCGCTTGCGACAAGTAAGCTGCATATGTATACAGACCGGTATTCCGAAGAGTTGTAATTGTTCATCTTATGCTCATCATCGATGTCATTCTGACTTTTTGGTATTTATAGGTGAGCGTGCCGACAGCTGCCCTTCAGGGATGAGAGAGGCCCATGGCGAGCTGGCACTGAGGCCATCCGTCGACCCCCAGCGAGACTAGACACGATGTAGGAGAGACGACACGAGGATAAATACACTATATCACCCAGACTTACATGTCGACAGTGCCAGATCATTGATGTTTAGCGTGCTCCGTCACCGCCAGACTCTGCCGATCCGGTCGAGGACTTCTGAAGATAGTAAGAGGTAAGGCAAGGCAAAGTCAGGTAGGGGGGACTAAGGCGAGTGGAACGGCGAACCCAGCTGCCTTAGAACACATAGCACGATATGGTAGAGGCAAGAACGTAACCGGAATAGGAACAGTGACTGGAATCCCCCCTGTGTAGCACACTCTGGCTGTCAGATCGCAAGCGACGGAACCGGCTTGGGTTGCTTGCGTGCATGGCTGGAACTGGGAACCCGGGACGACCAGACCGTGTAGAGGGGCCCCTCGACAAAGAGAGAGAGGGCACCATGCCAGCCCCAAAAGTCGACTCGATCCGTTTACGAAGACCCGAGACCCTGTATTAGGCCGTGGGTCCTCTTCGTGCCGTACCAAGAAGTGTGGATAGGTAGTCCGTCGAGTGTGTAGGTAGGTACGGAGCAGTGACGGCCGCACGTACGTACTTCACGACTCGACGGGGAAGATCATGATCTTCTACGAGGCCAGAGCCGATGCTATGTCGCTTCCGGCTAGTAAGAAGAGTTTTCTTACAGATAACAGCATAACTCGACCCGGGCAACGGGTAAAGGGAGCCCAGGAGTCTCGCAGGTGTACACATGTAGGTACACATGGAGAGTGTGACACATCATGGGGGGGAGATACAAGTGCTTGATCATTTCCCCTGTTGGCTACGGCCAGCACAGCGGCTGTTGTGACGCGGCCGTTCAATGAAACCATGAGCAACTCCAAACAGGCGCGCGGGTGTTGGTCATTCCAAGGCTGATAGCGGCGGTTATTCTATTTTAATGACGCACGAAGGGACAAAGAGTCGCGCCAACGATTGGCATGAGGGACTATCAGCTCGACGGACTCTTTTTTTGTGAAAAAGTTGGAGACGGAAGGCGAGCCGGAAGCAGACAGGCAGACAGTCTGACTGACTACTTTCGTAGATATGGGGAAACTAATATGGAGATATTCCGTAGAGAGAAAGGCGAGATGAGGGTCTACGTTGTTCATTTCTCTGGCTCTGGCATTATGGATCGAGGCAATCCAGGTGTTTGGACCTGCTCATCTCGGTGAATTAGCACGTAGCACTTATAGACTGAGTTGGCTTTTAAGCCGCAAGTAGCTGCTGAATAGGGCGTAGGCATGCCGTGCTACGCCCGTACATGCCCGATGACTCGTGATATTATAACCCAGGTGAGCGTAGTATTGCCTGGAGCAGCGCGGACAAAGACAGACAGAATATAATAATAACAGCAATAACAGCAATAACAAAGAGCAGCAAAGTGTAGGTAGGTATCGCATCAGTTCATCAACATACCATTTTTGGTGTCTGCTTGATGGGGACTCGTCGGCATGCAGGTCTTTGTCACAGCAGATACGATACGAACTGGGGAAGAAGCGGCGGTACATACAGATCATCTTGCGAGTGGGCCGCGATGCCATCGATCACATTATGTATGGAATAGGCATATCGAAGAGTTTTAAGCGCTAACGCAGAAAATTGGCCCGGATTCTCTGACGGCCTTGGGTTTCTAATGCAAATAAGCCGAATCATGTTGTCCACGGCGATGGAGAGAAACCCGGTGAAGTACAGGCGGTACCTGCCGGCTACATAGAAAATAGGTAGAGAGTGCAGGTACCATTCGTCGGTGGTCGACGAGGTACTTCACTAGCGCAGTTAACACCTTATTAGACACGCTAATGACAAATATCTTGGGGGGGTAAATTCGCACCTGGTGCGATCTCATTGGTTACCGACAGCTTGGAACCCAGTAAGAAGCCCCCTTGATAGCCGCTATGCGGTAGCCCCCATAAGCTACAGGATACCTCCCTGGACCATGTCTGTACCCGAGGTACCTCCAGCAGATACAGCCGGACATGTGTCTCCACCCGCCGCTGCTGGCGGCCTCGCACTGTGCGGGCCGTGTATGTGCTGTACCTGAAATGTCATGAAGAAATATATCGAGGTAGGCAGATGTACGGGCGATGTTGCACTGGGCAAAAGTAACACGTAGGTACGCTCCCTGCTGCTGCTGTGATCCGTCCGAGTAGTACCTAAGGCATTCCGTATCTTTGCAACACCCACCTGCTACCTGATCGGGGCTAGCGCGGCAGGCCCACATGCGCCGTCTGGTTTTGGCAGCCGTTGCGATGTTCACTCGCTTTTTCCTTAAAGCACATAGTGCCTATGTACATAGACTGCCCAAGTGCATACTCGCCAGCAGAAACCTAGTCGCATAGCACGGAAAAAAGAATAGAAGACAGTCGAGTAGAGAGTGTATTCACGTAAAGCAGTTGGCGCTATATACCAAGCGGGAGGAACTTTTGTCGGTTCTACTGCAACTAATTTGTAGGCATCATCACCAGCTCTGCTCGCGCGTCTCTGCAGAGTGCGGTAACTCGACAGCATAATTACTCCGACCGGTACCTACGATTACGCCGTAAGTCCGCTGTAATCCGCTATCCATAGGTACGAGTTACAACTACGAATTACGGATACCTACTTCGTAGGTAACGAGGGAGACTCTAGAACGCCTGTGCATAGGCAGTCCCCTCGCTGGGGCAGCTCATCTTACGGCGTAATCCTCACCTCCGGCTGCCCTGCACGCGCTGGCTGCTCACATATAAAACTTATCTCTTCATGCTCGCCAAACTGCCGTTAGCGTCGGGCGTTGCGCTGTTTTCTTCCATTGCCCCTTCTCGCCCTCGGAATCCCATCACAGCAACTCGTCCAGACAGGCAGTTGTTTCCGCGCCAGCCGCCCACTCGGTCTGCAAGCAGGAGGGCATACTCCGTTGCTGGCCCAGACGGTCGGGACTGGCAATGCAACCCACCCAACGCAGAAGTTACAATTGTCCTTCTCTTTTGCGCCACCCGCCGTCCTCCATTGGTCGCCACAGACGGTCTGCAGCGTCTAGCTTGTGATCCCACTTTTCTTCGCGATTGTCTCGATTGACTTTTTCCCGCATAGCCATCACAAGCCATGGCCGTGGCCTACGACCCTTGAACGCATGAACCCGGCGATACTGGTACTTACTGACTGACCTACAAGTACTTACAGGTAGACACTCGAGGTGATCTACCGGGGAATGCCGGGTTCTTGTCCAAAGGCTAGACTTTATACTGGTCTCCGCTATCTCTCGTCTCTCGTCTCTGTTCTATGGTCTCTATGATCCCCGTAAACGGCTTGCATTGCCATCAGTTCCCTAGTTCCCGGCCCTCGAGTGTACCGCCACCCCAACTCCCAAGCTGCGAGCCGCAGCAAGCCCGGATTCGTACCAAACACAGCATATCCCGCCCGCATCGGGAAATTGGGGGAATGGTTCGGTTGCTGGCTCTTGGGATTCAACGGTTCGGCCTATTGGTCGGCATACACACCTTTCGGGAGCTCGAGTTGCCGGGCCGAAGGGAACAAGCCAGGTATGTTTCCCTCTTGAGGCGCAAGGCGTTTTTACGTTTGTTCCCCCCGTCCGTTGAACTTGCTGGCTGGCTCACCTTATTTTCGAACCCCCGTTGGTACAACACATTCTGTCTATACGCATTAACCCGTTCGCCATTTGCTGCGACGGGCTGATCTTATAAGTCACCGATGTCATATTTAGTAAAAATGAAAAAAAAAAAAAAGAATATGGGAGTCGATGAAGTAAAGTAACACGTCTCCAGTGAGTCAACATTGCTATGTGTTGCTGTGTATTGATGTTGCCTGGATGGATCACTTATTCACTTATTATGGAGTCTTCTCATCTGATCTGGCCCTTTTCAGGTAGACGATGTGATGCGGACGTGACGAGAAGGGCGAGTTGGTCAAGCAATACCAAGAGACCCCCCGAGGGTATATGCCGGTTAATAAGATAACGCCCCGATATCTTCGAGATGAGTCGTAAAACGGACTACGAGAGCCCACAAGTTACCACAAGTTAATCCGTACGAGGAGTTACGGATAATAACCACGGCACAACACAACACGAGATACCTAATACTATCCCGTTAACCCGTAGGTAATCCGCAGTGAGTCGAGACTGGAGATTTGCGTCCTTCGACAACTTCTCTTCTGGGTATGTGCGATTCTTCTACCAATCTCCTCAATTGCGCCTAATTACCCATCCGTCGCGAGAGTTGTCGTGGACGGGCATGGCAGATCGGTGTCTAAGGCCTAAAGGGCAATCTAATCTCCGTCTTGCCATAGTCCCCGTCTCATCTCCTCACTACCTACCCGCGGGCACTTCACACGTGAGAATTATTCTTAGTATACATGCCTACTACTCGTACATACTGGACTTAGGTAGGCCTCAATGGGCCGTTCCTCTGCTACTTATACTTACCCGCAACTTGCATGCATGCACGGATGGATGCTACTAACGGTTTTGCTGTGCTCATAAGCTGTTGATCTGGTGTGCTTGTCAGTTGTCGAGAGTTACCTAAGTTAACAAGAGTTAACCCGGAACACCTTGCCGTCAAGAGTATTCCGTAGCAGCTGGGAGACAGTCGAGCCCCCTTCGGCCTGCACTCACCTACGGATTACTCGTACGAAGTACCTAGATGCCGACTCTTCACCGTGAACCCACCGCTCGCTCTAACACCCTCGAAGTAATACCTACCCTTAACTCTGCTCAACTAAAACATCCCGATGGTCGTTGTCACCACATAAGTCGGTACCTACCCTTACCATCTGTACGAAGTACATAGTGACTAGGTAGTAGTATGCCTAGTGTAGTGTCGGTTACGCTATAATACTACCTACTTGGTGCACTAGGTACAGATAGGTTGGCCCATGGTATGGCGGGGATACGATGTCTGCGTAGGTATGTACGAGTAGGTACCTATGCTCGGGTTCGAGACACCCCTGCCAGTCGATCAATGAATCCTGCCCAGGGGAGTACCTGGCAGTCGAGGCCGAGTACCTTGTGCCTGGGCACGAGTACATGGCCGTGACCTTCACATGTCCTCCGTACTGTATGGCAAGGTGATGCTCGATTGCTCGTCGAGGTATCGAGGCCCCGGTTTTCTTGTCTATCGTCTCCCGCGAGCGAAGCACACCCCTAGCAGAGCGTGATACCTCTTCCAGACTTACAGGTACAACGAGAAGTTGGCCTAACCAGCAATATCTGGTACCTACACATAGATTCCGCTCTAACGTCCCTCCCGGTCGACGAAGAACAAGGCTTGACTTTCTCTCGGCCGAATTTATAACATCCCGTCTGCTCCGTCTCTTTTTTTACCTCGCTCTCACACCCGGTCACGACCTAGTAGGCAAACGGCAGATCTTCCTTTGTTTCGTTTCTATTTTGTGCCAACTTCCCCATCCACCTTACGGGCATCCACCTCGAGCAACCAACCCATGTGTGCATATAATCTCGTTGCACCTTCATCACCCCTCCTGATCTGCTTGTGCTTCCGAAGCAGACTACTTGCGTGAAGCCTTGAAAACACTTCACCAGACTCACACCAGACGACGATAACACAAAGACACAACTCACTCTCTCTCTCTCTCTCAAAGAGGCCACTCTATAATGCACGACTCTGCTTATATGTCACCACGGTCTGTTCATATGCAAGAGAGCTTATCACCCGAATCATTCCTCTCAGAAAGCAGACACTCATCTGCCACACCACCCACTTGCAACTACGAAACTCAAGACATGGCTGCGTCGTACACTTCTGTAAGTCCCGTCGAAGTAATGAAGAGATCATCACAGGGGACCTTGGCTCATGAGCTATTCTAGATTGCTCCTTACAGCCCTTACTCAGTGCCCTACGACTCATCACTGCCGACTCCCGTGTCCGTAGTTGGCTCGCCTCCCATGCCGGAAAGGTCCGACAAGATGTTATCTTCATACGATCAGCACGGCGGGTGCGCCCAACAACTCACTCCGCCCGCCACATCGCGCCCTTGGTCATACACCCCGAACATTCCCAGCACCACTTCTGCTTCTATGACGATTCCCGCCAGCACGGGAGGCATGCTAGACGCACACTCGATCGAGTCATCACACTCGCCGGAGCAGTACCCCGGCGTGCCGGACCCGACGCCGCACTTTCACTGGAACTCTTACTCGACTGAGGACCCCAATGAAGACATGCCTACCACTATGCCACCGCAGCCTACTCACCCTGGTGTCCAGTCCTCACTCATGATGGGATCTGCCTCGTACGGCTTATCCGCTGCCCCGCAGACTTCACTCGCCCCAGCTCTCTCGATGCCGACGAACCCCACGAGTTTGCGCCCGCTCATGGGACCGGAGATGGGCAACCAATACGACAACCTCAGCAACATTTCCCTTGAGTATGTCCAGTCTTACCCCTCGCGGAGATCCACGAAAGCCAGAGCCAGTCGCACGGCTCGCTCCGTGAAGCGGGCTCGCACGGCGCACCCAGCCACTACTACCAAGAGCAACGCCGCTGGCTACGACAGCGCATACGCCAGTGAGAAGACGCCAAGCGCGCAACCCAGCGCCCGCAACTCGACGCCGCAGAACGCCCCCAAGTGCCTCACGCTGGACGCCAAGGCGCCCGAGGACTCTCGCTACCTTGTTGAAATGCGCTGCCAGATGAACGATGACAAGGGGAAGGGAATGTGGGATCACATCCAGCAGGCATACAAGGAGCGATATGGTCACAAGACCAAGGAGAACCTGCAGATGCAGTTGATCCGATCTGTTCAGTCATATGCCATCTGGCCCGAAGAAGAAGTGAGTCGATCTAAGATAAGAAGACGGAAAACAATGAAAGCTAACCTCAATACAGGACGAAGCCCTAAGAGCAGCCGTCAGAGAATACGAGCGTCGCAGATACCCCGAGATCCGCAAGATCATGAAAGAAAAGGGCGGGCGACGCGTCTGGGACTGGAACGACGGCAGCATCGCCAAGCGACTCGTCCAGATGGGCGTGGACGAGATCGACCACCAGGACCCGATCAAGCGGACGCGGCGCAAGCGCAAGAGCACCGTGATCCAGAAGTCTGGCGGCGAGCCCTGGGTCGGCTGCGTCAACATCCCCTTCAACAGCGAGCCGCGCGAGCTCACGCAGGAGGAGAACGAGATCCTGCTCGAGGTCTACTGTAAGCAGGAGCCTGAGCGCGCCGACCGTGAGTACATGGATGAGGTCCCTGAGTACCACCAGTCGACGGCTAGTCCGCATTGCGGTGAGGGCTTTGGGGAACGACCCGGTGCACGCGTGGCGAAGCAGACGTGCGATAATTATTTTACCGGCTCGAATGAGCATATGTACGGACACAGTTCGTACATGCCTCAATAAGCTGCCATCTATCTACCTATTTACCTACATTCCCTTCCTTACATACAGCCATCACGGCTTCCATCTCCTTTCACACACAATTTTCTATCTACTTGAGTCTTTTCGCGGCGTGGTTGGTAGGGGCGGGCGGGGTAGGAAATCGAAGAATTTTGTCTTGCATTACGGATACCATATATATTCGGGCGTCTTTTTTCTTTCTTTCCTGTTTAGAAGAAAATCTGAAGCTTCGCAAGAACACACACACATTCACAACAGACACACACCACACATGATGTTATACCCCGCCTGGTTTAGGGCATGCAATGCTTGTTAACGCGGACGGGGGGTCGATCATCACCGACACTACACACACTACACACACCTTTTTCATCATCATCATCATCATCCCGCTATGCATGCATTATCTGGCGCTGGCGGTGGTTTTCTATCTATCTATCGATGAGTTTGGATTTTTTTTCACAAATATCCATCCAGCCTTCTGGACCCCACTGGTGGGGTTTGGAAGTTATTCCTTTTGTCGCAATGTTTTGATGGGGGTATAGGGGCTGGGACGGGACGGGACTGTCGGCCATGAGATGTACATTATCGTTCAGTGTAGCTGCTTTGAGATAATGGATACCTACCTCTTTCATTATCCCCGTATTGTTTCTACGTGATGGAATTAATTCCCTGAATGGCAAAGTTGTAAATCCGACTGCGTGCTTTCTTTTCCGGCTCTGTTTACTCCCGGGAGGGACCGAATCGAGGAAAAGCAATTATTGTCACCTTACCTCCATACCACCTCACCTCAAGAGCTCAAGAAAAACAAACGGCAAGACTCCGCGTGCTTGGATTCCCACCTTCCTCTCCAGAGACCCCAAGACAACTATCCGCATTACCGCGTTCGACCCTCGTCGCTACGCTGCAGTGGAAGCTTACATTACGTACCTAAATTTTACTACGGGTTGCAAGAAGGTAGGATAGAAGGTAGGTAGGATGCAAGTCCTATGTTTCAGAAGCCGCTGTAAGCTACACCTGGCGTGGGAAAGGTGGAGTATGGAAATGTAGATCGACGGAACGACAGTGAACTACCGATGGGCTTTTCCCCGGTTTCTGATTATTTTGGTTTCTAATCTTGTTGAGTGTAGGTATGAAAATAGATAGATGGTCGTGGCCTTCTTCACTGACATTTACACTAAATGCATCGACGACTAGGTCGCGGCCAAAATCCGTAAATAACACCTTTGACGCCCAGATCTCAGCTCGATCGCCTTGCACACTTCAATCTGTCAAGATCTCCCAAAAAGCTATGAATAACACCGTCTCCAGACTATCGCGCACTTGGCCGGCCGTTTGGGCGGCCAGCAGATCGATCACGATTAAAAATAGGTGGGTGGGCGACCAGCTCCGCGACCTAGGGTTTCGCGTTCTCCGATCACACATCACTATTTCGAGATTCATGAAAACGTGGAAGATTGAAGACGAGTGAATGTCAGGTAGAAATGTAGGTAGGAGTAGGTAGGAGAGCTGGTGAACGATGCGGCCCGCACTTAGCGTTTCTTGTCGCGGCTTACATCTCCGGCGACATCTCCGGTCTCCTATCTATCTTGAACTCATTCTTGACTCCTCGAGAACTGCTCTCTATTCCTCGTCCAAACCCCATACCAAAAATCATACAAACCGGAACACCCTCCGTCGCCGTAACTCGAACAATATCTTCCCATCCGGTAATAAGGACCCTTTGTCTCGCCCGTGCGATCGATAAAAACCGGGGATCCCAGCTCGGCTACGAATCTAGCGCAGCGCTTCTACGCGCCCAATCTCTGTCCATCTTCTCACCCATTCTACAAGTAGGTACTCGTACCTAAGCAATCTACCTAGTGCTAGCGAACGGTCCAGAAAGATCTGGCATCGGGCCGAAGAGAGTCTAGGTATTATCGGATTTGCGCCCCGGGGATACGTTTTCGTAGATAGGTATGCCCGGGCAGCAATTGCTTCTCCCTTTTTTCATTAGTGGCTTTTGTGTCTTCTTACAAGTATCTACTATGTATGTAGGTACCTAAGGGAGGGAGATAGCTAGCTGTCACTTCGCCAAGCCGACGCAAGAAAAAAAAATCTTCTTCCACGGTCCTAACTTCGACGGGACTGGTGTGCATTTTCGGTGGCGGATTGCCTTGTTTTTTTTCAGGTGCCAAGTCTTGACAGCGCTTATGGCTAATGCTTAGTTCGTGGCCGCGCGGTGAGGAGACCAAGGTCATGGTCTGTTTTGTGAATTCTATACTCGTGTATATATAGCATCATCATGCACGGCAGTCGATTTGTATTTGTCAGGTTTTAGAACGGCGGTGATCACAGGGATACCTCGAGTAGGTAGGTAAATAACTGCCGCGCCGCAGGGAAGATCAGAGCCGGACCAATCGGGGGGATGTTGTCGGTCTATACTCTGGCCTGAATGTTCCATACTTGGACAGATCTATGTCGTCGCTTGGATGTCTGAGACAGGACGGCCACGTGGTGAGGCTCAGCAGGTGGCCAGCTGGTCGGGCTTGAGACAATGGGCGTTTGTTTTACCTACCTATATCGAGACCCAACCCATACATAAGCCAGCCCTACCTGCGATTTGCGATGTGCGCGCCGTCTAATTCCATGGTTTGGTTCGCGGGGTGCATTGCTCGCCAGTCGATGCTTACTTCCATATTTACTACCTGCGCGAAATGCGCTTGTTGATAGAAACTGGTACGAAGATGATAGACTGAATACTTGGGAATACCTTTGAAGTACACGAGTTATATCAATGTAGTAGAGATGAGGATCTGAGAAGGCCTACCTGTTCGGGAATCATCTTGCGCTTCTTCCCCACTGAAAATAGGACTGATGGCGCGAGGTCTCGACGACTGCGGCGTAGCGTCCATCAGTCGATGCTACTCGTACGCGTCTCTCTCGATAAATAACTGAGACATCAAGTACCGAGACTATTCTCAACTCTGACTCACTACCCCGTATAATATCACGGCATCCACGACCTTACTAAGACCCCAAGGGGGATACTATCACACGGGGTTTAGTTTGGTTATTCTCCCCTGCTCGAAGGAGTATATATTTGTCTCCCCTTCGATGTTATTAAGGCCTTGAAATTGTGAGGTTACTTCTGCTATGGGGATGGTGTAACGTGTGAGTTCTCTCCGAAAGGGGTCTAGTCGTCAGATGAGAAGGTCTGTCTGCATATGTGGCGGGACGGGCATGTAGGTAGTATACGTAAGCCTATACTCTGCTCGAGGGGGGCGTCAGTCAGTCACTTCAACCGATCTACCTATTCTTACAACCGACCGACAAGATGCCAAATGTAAGCGGTCTACGATTGACGGGAGTCCGTCTCTCGCGGAAGAGAAACCCGGAGTATAGAATGGCATATCTAGATTTTAGATCGAGGAGAATCGCTAAGCGAATTCATACACCGCTGCCGACTATCGAATTCCAGTGCCGTTCTCGAACGAAAAGTGACACGCGGCAAGCCAGGATGACCGGTGGGGACTCGATGTCGGAGGCACGGAGGGGAGGGATTATGCCTGTTCCCGATTGTCACTGACTCGGCCGTGCGATCGTATTTTTCCAACGTGCTTGCATCTCAGAATAGCCCGCGCTACGGGTAGGCTAGAGATTTGGCTCAGTAGTCGAAGTGGTTCTTGAGGGGGCGGACTATGGGATAAATCTACAGACTACGGTAATCATTAATTATGTGAGGTTGGTACATCAAAGAAAGACCCCTATACTTCTTCTTTTTGATTGTCGACAATTAGTGACTTGTCCTCATTCATTCGTAAAGAACACCTTCCCTTTCCCACTCTATTCCGAAAAGACTCGGATTTCGTACGGAATAGAACGGAGCTGTCACCGGATTAACACCATTTCACGGGTTAAGTACTCGTAAGCCGGGGTGATCAAGTTCCTCTAACCCGTTATTCACACAGACACTAGAACGAGCACAGTCTAGAGAGGGCATCTGCACAAGAGAATATCTGGCACGACTCCTCCACTTGAAATTCGCAGAGAGAATTCCTACTCTGAAAGGGAACCAACCCCACTCCACCCACTCAGATCCGGGCAAAAGAAACCCACCCAAATTCATTCATCCCTACACCGAGGGATTTAATTGTTACAAAAAAGAAGAGAGATCACCAACCACTCCGAATTCTCCGTACGTAAGGAGATATTTTCATGTGCAGACGGAACATTCCCTCCCCCAATTTCTTTCTTCCCTGTACCTATTCTCGCCAACAACCAAAAAACTACCGACACACCCCTAGCTGTCTCGCGCCCCACAAATTCCCTCCTCGCACGCCGTCCGAGATACGTACTTCGTAGCGCAACACTAGCGCACGCGGGAAGCGTAAGCCGTAAACCTAGTGCGGGACCCGTCCGGACCGCCCCACAACCACAGCGGGTCCGGGCTCCACCACCACCGCAAGGACCCCACTCCGTCCCCATCCAAAAAGGGATCAACGGTGCCGAATCGGCCGTCTAGAACCCGATGTTTTTTTCAATTTCGCCTGTTCTACCTATATGATCGGATTTTATTAATGTTACTCTACCCGTGCAGGATGAGATATGGTCCGATTAAAATACGAAAGTGACCCTGTCCTCTCGTGCATGAAGGAGACTCTGGATTGCGGTGGCGGGTATGCAGAGGAGGTTGGAAGGACGGTCCCGCCCGGCAAGGTCTCTTCGGGCCGTTGTGGTGCGCGCGCGGGGGTTACTTACGAAGACGAGTAGAGACCTTCTAGATTGTTGCTTGCCGTCCGCTCGTACATGTTCGTGGGGGAGTCATTTAATTTATCTGACATGGGTTGGTATATGCCGGCCAGGACAAGGAAAAATTGTCACCGAGATTGCGTTGCGGATGGGTAGCGTGAGCACGGCGCTCGATTGAGTGCGTAGCCGGCATACGTGCCTGGACAACGATCTTCACCGGCTTCGCTGTGTAACGACGATGGGACCCCGGCAGGCAGGCATATCGGGGAGTTGAAACACACTTCCTTAGTTGTCTATGTAGGTATCTAGGTAAGTCGCTAATGTATCGTGATCTAAGGGTAAGTACTACAGTTCGTCGCGAACTTAGTCTCAGGAGCGCGATTAGTTTTCCAAGATCCGGGGTGAAACCACGCATGTAAATCCCATCCGTAAACGAAGCCCACCGAACTTTTTCTGTAGTCCCGGGCCTAAGCAACGGGAACAGACGCACCGGAAGTGGTGTCCCGGACCGCAAGCCGCGAAGCTCACAAGCTCCTCTTTAGGTCCCGTATTTTAGTTCGCGGCCAAAAAAAAAAAAGATTGTCGTTCTAGTGGAAAAGTTCCTGAGATGCAAATTAAAAAGATTAGTATTTTGTCTTTTCGGCCGATCTTAGGGAAGACGAAATCTCAACTACTGTAATTGGGAAACTTCCGGGGAGGGGGGCAAACTAGAGGAAACCTATATGGGGCTCCCCCGGCGTGTGTGTGTCTCTTAGGCCGGGCAAATGGTTCGAAGGACCCCAAGGCCCAGATATAAGGCATAGCATGCTTCATTATTGGATGCGATTATGAAGAAAAGAGTCGTACGTATTCCCACTTCTTGTAACTCGATGGGGTGTAGTTGATAGTGTCCGTACTGGACTTGACCACACTAACTAAGCGGTAGCGTGGGAGGTTTATAGCCAGCTTCGGCACCGACTGGGCTAATCTGTCTCTTATATGGATTACTGACTGGCATGTACTCGTCGTAGTGTCGAGAGCGACAGCATAGGTACTTTTGACATAGTGTGCCGGTAGTAATTATGTTGATTCGTAGATCAGAATGGGGGGGAGAGACATCTTTCCAGCAAATAGTGTCGACACTAGATTTCCTAGTGGTGCAGGCGGTTCGTACATCTTTGAAATATGGAGACCGGGTCCCGTCTGCTCGACTGGTTTAGGCCGTCATGATTGGCATAGGTATCTACGATCATTGATCTGCCCTTGGGAAATCGATAGTCACCCAAGTTGACATTTCTCTCTTTCCTTTGATCTGCGTCATTGGGCATGAGCTAGAGGCTGGGGAAGAGCCGGATGATGATGAAAAGATCTTATGATCACGGAGCCTTTGCATGAACTGGTTTGAGGCGGAATTCCACTTGCCTAGTGCCCGAACGGCAACGCAGCTAGCATAATCGTAGATACTGGAGAGAGGTTTGATGTGCAAGGCTAAGATGGCGACAACGAGGTTGACGATTAATTGCAACTTAGCCGACTGCTAGGTACACTACGGAATAGTCCCGTGCCTACATTGCTTCGAAACTGGTTAGCCAGTTAGTAGTTACATTGGGGGACTAATCCATACAAGCTTTTGCCCATGCCCTGAACGAAGCCTTGGCTGCTCGTACGGTCGAACTGCCTAGTCAAGCTGCTCGACCAGGTTTACGTACTCACCTCCATAGTATGGATTAGGTATATGTAGGTACATGTGGGCAGGTCGACCATTCCGTACCGCACCGTACCGTACCGTACTCTACATGCTTAGTCTCGAGGCACTAACGCAGTGAAATCCGGGATGCGCTTCCTATCATTGGGTTTAGCCTGCCCAACCACAATCTCCTTGTATGATAGCTCTCAAGCTTATAGAGCTTCCCCCTTCGATAGCTTAGACGGTCCGGACAGAAGGGGGTGAGGGTGAGACGAGAAATGCAGGAGAAAGAGACCCAAGACGACGGACTTGCAATGCGATTGGGAGCCGTGGCTCTGGAACCGAGCTGTGCTCTCCGTATAGTAGCTCACATAGTTAGTCGTAGAAACAGAATGATTTGCGGAAACGTTGGCGAGACCTCAGAAAAAGAAATCCAGGTAAATCTGCGGGGCCCTGATCTCGGTATGGCCCATGGGATGGGATGGGATGGGATGGGACATGTACCTACAGATGAGGCCACAGCCAACAGACATATGAGCGGGCAGTTTGGATTGGATGGCGGCACCGTGCGAACCATCCCGCTGGTAACTAGAGGCGCTTAAGTCCACCACTTATACCTGCTTCCTGGTGGCTCTATTTATTTTGGAAGGTCGTATTCTGTACCAGGAGAGGTCGGTCGAGGTACCTGGCGTCGATGCGAAGGCCCGAAGGTGTACTTCATTCATACAGTGTATCACACTCTTGCCAGTCGGTCCTGGACACATGAAGAAACCAGGGGCAGTAGAGTAATCCGTACGTGTTGCGGCACAGAACTTCTATTCCGTATCATTACGACCTCCACTTCACGAGCAGTAAGTAACATCGGTAACCCACCTGTTCTGCACCCATAACGCACTCGTACGCAGTGCTTCACCTCTGCCTTATGGCATAATAACGGGATACTCGATGCGGAATACTAATCAAGAATCTAAATATGTATGTCCTCTCCTCGCAAGTCCGCAGATAGCTGTCTATAGGATGTTGACATATTACTTATCTTATATCTTTCGTCGACTATTACGCGCCTACGAACCTGCCTTACACGTGTACTTCATACAACCGTAGCATCAGGATTGCATTAGCAGCGGGTATCATGGGGGTTAAACATCGCCGGCCAGGGTAATGAAAGGACGAGCCGGGATCCCCACAATCGTGCACTAAAAAGGGTTGTTGATGCGTGGTCGAAGGGAAGGAAAATGCGATCGATCGTTATCGGACGAGTGCCCACACCAGACTGGAGTCCTGGACCTGATGAGAAGAGGACCCCAGGGCAAATTATGTAAGTGCCAGTGAGCGACCACTTTATCCCGGATCGAGTAAACGATGACCGCTGCAAGTGTCTCGGACGTAAAGCATATGAATACGCGAAGCTAATTAGTTTTGTATGGGGGTTTGGCCCGGATGCAGCATACAGGACCGTCTTCATGCATGTGTGGCCAGACCCGATATGCCTGAGTTGGCAGAGCAGGTGAGGTTATCTCGACAACCGCTTACGTTGTCACGACTCGGGAGTTACAGATGCTTGCAGTTACAGCAGTCTATCATACCTATATCATCGACGATATGAACTTATGTATCGTGAAGCAAAAGTTCTTTTCTTCTGCCTACGAGTACTTGCTATCGATCAACTGTACGGAACTTGTTGCAACTCGACTCTCATAAGTCTACGCATTATACCGCTACGTTACGGATCAGGGATCTCGGTGAAGATGAACTGTTACTCCGTTTCCGGACTAGGTGACGGCCACTTGCGGATTAGACAGTGTCCTTACTCATTCTGCGGAATACATACTAGGAGACTGACTCGAGAAGCATTTGTAATTGAGAGGTCTAGAATGCGTGCTGGATCTATATCACAGTAACATCCATCCAAACGCAGCTGTTAGATACGTTGCTGGCCCTTAATCCGTACGTTACACAAAGGTTAGCCCGTTACCGATGCATCTTAAAGTGGTGAGTTAATTAGGCAGTGACTTCGTAGGTAACCCCGAGCACTGCCTGGCGAGCCATCAAGGTGTTTAATCCGTATCAGTCGTAACGACTACGGAATCCGTAATGGTTTCGCTTTGTATTCCGCAGTTACATACTAGTAACTACCTGCAATTACGGAAGACTCGAACACTCCAGAGCCCAAATTCGTTATTGGCGGAATTACGGCTCGCCATCGCCAGTGAATTTCCCGTAACCCGTAACCGACTCACTAACAGTGTATTCAGTAATTCGCAACCCGTACTTCCACTTCACCAACTCAGGCAACTCATTACAAAGACCATTGCAGAGTCACAATCGGGGTGGAGTTAAAGGGGATGGATAGGTAGAAAAGCAGCATTCGAGACACTCTCGTTATTGCAAAGGGGGTGTTTCTTTTCATGTCGTCCTGCTTCTATTTTCCCTGCAAATCATCCAAGGGGGGGCATCATCGGTACTGTAACTTGCAAGCCGTTTCATTGCGTCTGCAGCGTTGTGTTGTTCCACGGCAGCCAAAAGGGCCAATCCTAGTGGAGTTTTGGCCAGCCATAACGCATACTTACAGCACCTGTAGGTACCTACAACAACACCTGTTCCCGGCAGAATGGTATCTACGATACCTACATGAGGAGGGCTATAATTTGTCTGTTATAGATACTTCTGCAACTTCAGGCTGAATGTCACGGATGTAGGTACGAAGTACTCGTACTCTGTGGTTATGCTGGCGCAACTCCTCGAGCAGACAGCATCAGTTGATGGATAACTTCCGATTACGTAATCCAAGTTGAAGAACTGCAGACCCACTTCTATATCCGTTCTCCACTTCTCTCTCGGGCCTGCTTACATAACCCCCCGTCGCGCCCGCCTGAGAGGTACGGAGTACATTCGCTTGTCCGCACGTGTCCTCATCACATGTACCCTTCCTCTTGTACTCAGCAGGTAGCGGCTATCACGCGCCCGCCCAGTTCGTTAGGCGCCATGTTAGTGCACATCGTCTGTTGACCTGGCCTGCTTGGCTTCGTCGCTGTCAAATCTTCATCAAACTGCCTGGACGACTATGTACTCGTACCCATCTTATTCCCAGCAATCCCAGCAAATCCCAGCCTCTGTTCCGGGAAATCAAGGCACGCCAATTTTTATGCCATTCACGCCTCCTCCAGCCCTAACTGGCCTTGGAAATCTATCCTACTACGATAGATCCTAAACCGGCCCGTCTACGGTCTCTCTTTCTTCCTGCTGTGCCTGCGTCTGTGCCGGGAATCGGTGAGTGAGCGCCTTCGCCTCCACCGCGTCCTCACATTCGTAGATTCGCCCCGTCGCGCTGTTGTTTCCACATGCCTTCGTGTGTATTCCGTTGCCGGTGATGCCCTTGCCTGGCTGGGCCGGCTGCAGGTTGGCCTCATCGCACGCTCTGGCGACACCATGCCGCATTGGCATGCTGGTCGTCTTCCTGCTGCTGCCATGGCTGGCCCCCGTGCAGGCCATGCTGCCCAGTCACCGTGACCAGCTGCGCGCGGACACGGTTAGCATGTTCTATCACGGGTATGACAATTACATGAAGATAGCCTTTCCAGAAGACGAGGTACGCTTCGCCTTGCTGTCGCCTTTTTTTTGTAGTGTAGGATGAAACCCGCGCTTATACTCATGTGCCTGTGCCCCTCTTAGTTACGCCCTGTCTCTTGCACGCCCTTAACTCGCGATCGCTTCAACCCTAGAAATGTGGAGCTGAATGACGTACTGGGAAACTACTCCCTGACCTTGATCGATAGCCTGTCGACGCTGGCGATCATCGCCTCTGCGCCTCCTGATAGTGCGAACACCGGGCCCAAGGCCCTCGCCGATTTCCAGGACGGCGTGGCTGCGCTCGTGGTACAATACGGCGATGGACGGCCGGGGCCGTCTGGTCTCGGGGCTCGAGCTCGAGGCTTCGATGTCGATAGTAAGGTGCAGGTCTTTGAGACTGTGATTCGAGGCGTGGGTGGTTTGCTGAGCGCCCACCTGTTTGCGATCGGCGAGTTGCCGATCAACGGGTACGAGCCTCGAAAATCAGATGTTGATATCGAGGAGTTCCCAATTGCTTGGCCGAACGGGCTCAAGTACGATGGTCAGTTGTTGAGACTCGCGCTTGATCTGGCGCAACGTTTATTGCCGGCCTTCTATACGCCCACGGGCATGCCGTATCCTCGCGTCAACTTGCGCCACGGCATCCCGTTCTATGTAAATTCGCCGCTACACAAGGATACCAATGCGCAAACTGAGAAAGTCCAAGGTTCCCCTGAAATCACTGAGACGTGCAGTGCCGGCGCTGGAAGTCTCGTCATCGAATTCACTGTATTGAGTCGGCTAACCGGTGATCCTCGGTTCGAGCAAGCAGCAAAGAGAGCATTCTGGTCTGTCTGGTCACGGAGAAGTAACATTGGCTTGCTGGGCGCCGGCGTTGATGCCGAGGAGGGCCACTGGATAGGGGGCTTTTCTGGCATTGGTGCTGGAATCGATAGCTTCTTTGAGTACGCACTCAAAACACACATTCTCTTGTCCGGCCATGAGTTACCGAACCAAACTATTCCCAATCACATCCCTCATGACAGCTGGCTGGACCCGAACCGTATTTACACGCCACTGTCCGACAAGGACAACTCACCAGATGCGTTCCTGGAAGCCTGGCATCATGGTCATGCTGCGATTAAGCGCCATCTCTACTCCGATATTCACCATCCGCATTACATCAATGCGCATCTCTCTACGGGATCTCCGCAAACGTTCTGGATTGATAGTTTAGGCGCCTACTATTCAGGCCTCCTGACACTCGCAGGAGAGCTGGAGGAAGCCATTGAGACACATCTTCTCTATACGGCGCTGTGGACCCGTTACTCTGCTCTTCCAGAACGCTGGTCTGTCCGCGATGGCAACGTTGAAGGTGGACTGGGCTGGTGGCCTGGTCGACCGGAGTTCATTGAGTCTACATACCATATCTATCGGGCTACCCGAGATCCATGGTACTTGTATGCCGGCGAGATGGTGTTGAAAGACATAACTCGTCGATGCTGGACGCAATGTGGCTGGTCAGGTCTTCAAGATGTTCGCACAGGCGAGAAGAGTGATCGCATGGAAAGCTTCTTCTTAGGAGAGACGGCTAAGTACCTGTATCTCCTATTTGACACAGAGCATCCTCTCAACAAACTGGACGCATCATTTGTCTTCACCACTGAGGGTCATCCTATGATTATCCCGCGCAAAACCGCCACACGGAAACCTCCAAAGGCACGAAGTGAGAAATCCCTCCAGCCTTACTTTGATGAGACCTATACTCATACCTGCCCTACTCCGCCCCCTCTTCCTCCTTTGTCCGGCTCGGCTACTGCTGCACGAACGGACTTGTATAATGCGGCGACTTTGATCCGACTTCATCATATCCCCAACTTCCATGATGTTGTACACCTCAAGCCCCAATCGGACTCGTTAGACACGGAGAAAAAACCACTTTATGTCGTATCAAACCATACATACTTCCCCTGGACCCTTCCCAAATCCATGCTGCCAATCGATGGCATGTGTATCGCATCGAAGCAGAAGCATACTTCCGTTATCGAATTCCCAACAAATGCCCAGCAATCTGGAGGAAGTGCCCTGAACTTCATGTTTGGCGGTAATAAGTTGATGCGAATGGGCAGCGAGGGTATCGCAGTCAACAGCCTCTCAGGCCTGAAACTAGGAATGGTCATGGAAGAGCCACCAAGCACAGCCGAACGAGGTTGGAGAGTTTCTAGCTTAGGAAACTTCCTCCTCGGAAGAGACGAAAAGGTCTTCATATCACGCGACGTGCTGGCCGAGATCTCAGACCCCCTATTCCACCGCGTCCGCGACGCAGTCATTGTAGATATCGTCGTTCAAATCGAGACTCCGATCCCACCACCCCAACACAATTCCACTTCAACAGAAGCCCAACTATCCGAAACAAACCCCATGGACGAAATCAAAGATCAAGACCTCGGAGCCGCAAGCCTCCTAAACTCCCTCCTGCAACAACTAACATCCGCCCTCCGCGAACCCGTCGCAACCTTCGGCCCCGAACCCGCCCCAAACACAAAATACGAATACAAATTCCTCCCCGCAATAACCCCCGTCGGAGTCGGCGTCGCCCCGCTCCCCGACGTCTCCGAAGCGCCCAACCCCGACATAAAACCCGACATCGAGTCCCTCACCTGGGGCCAGCTCTACTTCGCCGAGCAAGCCTGCCAGGGAAAACTGCCCGACGTCGCGCCGAAGCAACACCAAGTCATCGTCATGCGACGGGGCGGGTGTTCATTCTCCGAGAAACTAGCCAATATCCCGTCTTTCGCGCCTTTGCGGGATACGTTGCAACTCGTTATTATTGTCTCTGACGACGAGGAAGGCGCCGAGGATATCTGGGGGCATAATTTGATTCGGCCGTTACTTGATGAGGAGCAGAGGACGCCTGCCGGCGTTACGCGGCCGCATCCGATTGCGATGTTGATGGTTGGTGGGGGGGAGGGGACGTATGAGGTGCTTAAGAGTGCGAGGAGTGTTGGGCTTAGGAGACGGTATCATGTTGAGAGTCAGGGGTTGGTTATTAGTAACTTGGTTGTACTTTGACCGGACCGAGACGTGTAGATATGTGTTACTATAGGCTCTGATATGGGGCTTGTTGATAGCTGATATGAATGAGGACGTGGTGATGACTCAATAGAAGTACTTTACCCCGTGAGCTACCAGGTAGATGATAATCGGACCCGTGAAGTCTGTAACCATGACCTCGAGAAATAGTAGACCATCTCCCCCAACCACAGTCTTGAAAGCCGATACAGGCGGAGTAGGTCAACAGCTCACGGTCATGAGTAGCATCTACTCGACGCGAATGACTTGTCTTGTATTCGTAGAGAAGTTTGACTGGTGTTTTCGTGTACAATATTCAGCTTCTGGGGCTAAGAGGCCTTAGGCTACGCGTTCTTGTTGTTGTAGTTCTAAGTAATTCGTAAGTCTTTAAAGAGTGCTTAAAGTCTAGCATCACGCCACCAAATTGCATCGCGGAAATCCGAGATCTCCTTGGCCATTCGAAGACAACAATGGGTACTTCCTCCACGTTTTCAAGGAGAAGTCTTCGTAGCACCCTCATCACCAGCTAAATAACCGGACTGCTTTTTAATCCGCCCCAGGCCCTATAGGAACCGAGTTGTCGCCTTCGAACAGTATTCATTCACCCGCACGATCATAACATAACAATAGTAGTACCTTCATAGCAAAGCATTCCATTAGCTATCTACAAAAGAAGCAAGGAGTGATAAAACAACACATTTTGTGCCTCGGTTTGTACCATGTTATGTATGTATAGCCATGCCTAGCCTCATGTATCAGACCTGCCTGCAGCCTCATGAACGCGAGACGATCTGCGGAAATAAGTTCCATCTACCAAACTGTGTAGAGATCTCGTTCAAATATTAGTTCTCAGTTATTGCGACGTCCATTACCTCCCCTTCCATATTAAGTGCCGTATTGTTTGTATTCATCACATCCCAGATAATGTCGTGGTTATGTACCTTTTTCAACGACGTGGGCGTGGCACTACCGTTTCCGCCGAGAGCCTTCCATTCTCGACTCTCAAGCTCGAAGAGTATCCGAATTCCATCAACCTGGAGCGGTGCGGCACCACCGTTTCCGCCGACAGCCTTCCATTCTCGACTCTCAAGCTCGAAGAGTATCCGAATCCCATCAACCCGGAGCGGTACTACATCTCGGGCTCGGGGGAGTCTCTCTGAGACATTTCCTCGTTGTCCTCATACCAGAGTCGCGGGACAATCAGTCTGTAAGGCACTGTTATGCCTGCCGGATCCTTAGGATTGACCTCGACGTTGAGACAGACATCTAGACCACCCTCATTGTCAACTTCCTCAAGTCCTGCGATGGGCTTCTGGAGTTTCCTGGGATCGATGTCGGTTTGTGCCCGGTGGATGGGCCGATTTGCGTTAGGACCTCCATAAGTAGGATCCTGGGCATAACCATGCTGCGGGTTATTTCCGACTGACATAGGTTGCGTGTATGCGTGACGTGGCCGGCGCGGCTCGTCACCGAGATCATAGTCGCTGCCGCCGCCGCGGAGACCAACTGAAGCGCTATTAGCCTGAGATTCATGAGACGCTTTGGATCCCCGGAAGATGTTTTCGACACTGTCATCGGCCCACGATTCGTCGCCGCTTCCGGCATCTGGATTGGGCCTGCTGGTGCTGCTCTCTCGGCGGAAGAGGTTGCGCGGACGCGAACCGAGAGAAAGCGTGCGCTTGAGTGTGCCAGCAGCTGGTCGTCGCAATTGTTCTGAGCTCGAACCTCGTCGAGTAAAGGTGCGCATGAATCCACTACCAGAAACGGGTGGGCGGGAACGATCGACAGGCTCTTTGGGAGCATCCGGACGAACCGCCGGGCCACGATCTTTGGAGGAAAATGATAAGCGGCGGAATATGCTGCCCCGGTTACTTGGCGGTGGAACTTCTGGGACATCCTCGTCATCCTCCAGCGGTGGTGTTGGAGGTGGTGTGCTGCCTGGCACGTATTCCCTGATAGAACACCAGTTTCTGGAGTTCAACAGACGCTTGTTACTGCGCGGCTTGCCATCGACTCCACGTGTGAACAACGGGAGCATGTTTTCGTCCGTCTCCTTATCGAAATGATGGACTTTGTCGCGCTTGTTCAGAACGTTTGCCATGAGATCCGGAGGCGGCATATTGGCTATGGCAGATGAAATGATATTGGGCATGTAACGGTAGTCCCTGTGTTTTGGAACCTGGAGCTTGGGGTTTGAGTAGAACTGGCCGACGGCTGCTAGATGGACGTCGCCGCTGAGTATTGTCACACGAAGGCATTTGTCCACGGCAAGATCCTGCAGATCTTCGATGAGCAATTTCCGCTCTTCTTTATGATTCTTAGCGGTCCAATGATCGCCCAGATCGTCAAGGACCTCGACGCCTCCATCAAACTTGTTGACAAAGTTATCGAGCATGCCAAACTTTGTGAGAGCTTTGACGGGATCTATGAGTTTGGAAGACAAGCTGGCCGATGAGATTAGCAAGGGATGAGGACTGAAGACGAAGAGATCAATAGAACTTACATGGTTTCCAGCCAGACGAGCCGTGGGTATGCGATGGGGATACCGAGCAATACAAGGAGGTGATGCGTCCTGCCCTTTTCGATGGAATCGTAGCAGCGATTAATTAGCTTCGTCCAGGTGTCTGGGTTGACGACTTCCTCCATCGTTCGTTCGGTGCGGGTATCAACAGCAAGGAGAGCAACTCTCTTGCCTAGTGATACAAACACGCTGCGACTTGGCTGCTTGATATACGGACCGGGCTTGTCGCCCAGACACCAGCTTGGTTCTGTCGCTTCGGTCTCGTCAGGGACGCTTTGGTGCTGGAAAAGCAAGTAATACTTGAAAGCAACATTTCCCAGTCCTGTGAAGACTGGCGACTTCATGAATTTGTCAGGATACGACCCATATCCATCGATAATGTCGTGATCATCATACATGTTGACCATGGGAATTTGCGAATTGGCGAGGCCAAAGAGACCCTGTGAGAACCACACCATATACCGCTCAAGGTAGAATGTTTCCAACTCATCCTGCATTGCCTCTGTGAAAGGCGCTTCAATCTTATGAGCAGGGTTCTTGATATCGATCCATTCGCGGAAATGCTTAGTCTTGTTGACAACAACATCATTGTAAAGCTGATCTCCGCCGCCAACCATGACATGGAACGGCCGTGTTTGATGGGTGTTTAAGACATCACGCCACATGGGGTCAGGGCCACTGAAGTCATTCGGGTTCGCTTTCAGACTGAAGCCGTTGCAGCTGTGGAATATGACGTTCATTGACTCTCCACGGGCTGGCACCCAGAAGCCAGTAGCAGGTCCATGGTTAATACGGTATGCTATCCGTTGCTGCTCATCACTCAGTTCAACGGCGATACTGAACCGCCAAAAGGTGTGGCCCCGTTCGGCGTGAAGTCGCACACCACGCACATCTTTGAATTTACCGCATTTCTCGCCATCCACACCCATTCGCTTCTTACGATTAGTAAAAGAGCTCGGTGGTTCGGGAGCAGCCGTGTCATCGTCAGATGTGGACTTGGTGACTTCAAATAGTCCATCATCGGGCTCTGTCATTGACAGATCTTTTGCCTCCTCCAAGTGGTCCACGGGCCGAACATACAACGTCTCTCCACGGGGACCAATCTTGGGGATACCTGCGATCGGATCGACATACTCCGGATGGAGCGACTGTCCCCCAGAGAGCTCTGCTGGAGGTGGCGGCAGAAGCTCTATCGGCTGAGCAAAAAGCCTGAGAACGGGTGCACGATCGTAGGTAGAAGCCGAATCTTGGGTGACTATCATGATTGAGCCTCGCCAAATCTCCTTCTCCAGTGGGCTCCCATCATGATCTATCATCCCTGTCGGCTCGTAATGCATACCACAGTATCGTAGCAACGGTCCGCACTTGACATATATACGCGGATTATATGCCGTGGGGCCTTCATCATCATTGCCAACGTATGCCTTCTTAGGCGACTGTGTAGCCATGTCAGGCCGACGTCTGCTATTCGTTTCTCCCTGAATTGTGTTCCTGCCATAGAGATGAGTAGAATCCTGGCCAATGTCTAGCAGAGACACCGACAACATTCCCACCTCGCTATGTTTCCATTCTTCAAGATATGTTGAGGCTCGATATGTGCGTTGCCCAGGCTTAGGTCCGTCGCGATGTAAGTACTCCCTTACGCGTTGTCGATGCTCGGAAAGGCGATCATCCGAAGCTTCTGATTCCCAGTCTTGAAACTTCACGGTCTTCGTGGCACGGTCGCCAGATTGTGTCCCTTGGAGTGCCCTGCCGACAGTAAGAGACTGCCGATTTTGGATCGTCGAATCTGTCCTGATAGATTTAAGGGCGGCTGGAAGTGTTTCTCTACGGTGAAGCGACTCGTTCAGGTCATCGTGTTGCATATATTGCGCATTCATAACCGCCGTATTGTGATTCGTGTTGGAATAGGAATGCTGCCGCTCAGCTCCCATTGATTTGGACCGTCCCAGGCCAGTTGTAGTCGCCAGTCCTCTCGTCTGAACAGACCGTTCTTCGTAGTACTCTTCCTCCACGAAGGTCCTACTTCTAGCTTCTGTTCTGGTGAAGTCTTCTACTTGTGACGACGAACTGCCCAGCGATTTACCAGCTGATGTGCGCGCTGCAGCATAGTTTACGTTCTCATTCTGGTATTGGAGCCGGGCTTCGGCATCTTTCCCAACACTGGTGGAATTGAGTCGGTTGTAGGAATCTGATCTCTCCACAGACCTCTCCTCCGACTCCTTCCGTGCATTATAAAGCAGGCCAGGGGGTGGGTTCTTCTTCAGTTTGTTACTCCCAGTTCGCACAAGGGAGAAACCGCCAGTGGATACGCTGGTTTGCACAACTTGAGACGAATGTTCACTGGTCTCTTGTGAGAACTCACGTTCGTATGTGACATCTCTCTCACGCAGACTTTGACTTCTCTTATGTGCACTGTCGTTCGCTACTGAACTTGTGCGGGAGAATGACCCAGCAGATACGGCGGTTTGCGCAACATGAGCCGACTGTTCACTGGTCTCATGTGAGTATTCACGTTCGTATGTGACATCTCGTTCGCGTACACTCTGGCTCCTCCTATGTGCACTATCGTTCGCTGCCGAGATTGTGCGGGAGAAAGCCCCAGAGGATCCTGCAGTTTGCGCAACGTGGGATGAATACTCGGTGGCTTCTTGTGAGATTTCACGTTCATATGCGGCATCCCTTGTCTGGCTTCTGTTATGTGCACTACCGTTCGCTGCTGAACTTGTGCGGGCGAGACCCCCAGTGGACACTGTGGTTTGCGCCATATGAGAAGAATGTTCAGCAGTTTCTTGTGAGAATTGACGTTCATATGTGACGTCTCTCTCGCGTACACTCTGGCTTCTCTTATGTGCACTATCGCTCGCCGCTGAGACAGCGTGGCGACTGGATGCCGCCATTTGCGACCTCGACGTCTGCTCTGAATATTCATACTGCTGCCGTGCATTCGACGAAGTCTGAGACAGCGCAACTGACGAGGCCTGGGAAAGTGCAGCATGCGTGGTAGATGCAGATGACACGGTCTGGCTCTGCTCCGATACGACGGCACGGCGACTCTGCTCCCCATCGCCTGGCCGACTAATGTTGCGTGATCGCGCATTTGGACCGACGGGAGGTTCGGGAAGTGGCCGCGCGGACTTGCCAATCTGTACTGGCCTCTCTGTGATCAGTGCTTGTCTCTCTCTCACGCGCCTCTCTGCAGCTTCCACGCGAGCTCTCTTCTCTTCCTTCGCCAAGACATCCAGTGTGAGCTCGAGCTTTTGTAGGGGTGAACGATCGGCAGCCCATGTTTTCTGCTGTACTTCTGGGCTTAACATTTGCCCTTGACTCGTGGAAACAGTAGTATCGATGTCTGGCAGGTACTGATTGGGTGGTCGACGAATAGAGCCAACCCTGACCAATTCCCTTTCGATATACTGGGGAGACACCACATTATCGCCTTCATGGTCTTGATCCGTCGAACTCATCTGCACTTCTCTCGAACTCATCTGCACCTCTCTCGAACTTATCTGCACCTCCCTCGACCGTCGCTCTGTAGAAGTAGCATCTCTGTAAAACGTCTCGGACGACGACATACCATCACTTTCCCGACTTTGTAGTTTATGGGGCAGACGAAGCGGACTAGGCTGGCCGGCAGCGTTGTACGTATACAAGGAATTGGCGCTTCCGTAGGGATTCCTATAGACGATCGGGGGCGCCTTCGGTACGTCGGGGGCAGCTGGCGGGGGTGTATTGTTTGCACTCTCGTGAAGATCCTCCGTCTGGACTCGGTTCATATGTGTTGCGCGAATTTCTGTGTTCAGGGGAGAGTAGGCATGCTGTGCATAAGGCGAGGATGGCGAGCGAGTATTTGGGCCGCCTCGTGGCGCATTGGATGTGGTAGGTAAAGCAGGCGGAGAGTAGGTAACCTCGGCAGCGGTGTTTGTAGTAGTATGAGTTGTAGTGGTGGTATTCTGCGCAGAAGCGCGGGTGGATCCGTAAGGCGGTTGAGACAAACCGGGATGGCGACGATCTGACTGGTCGTAGCTCTCAGATTCAGATAATCGACGACCTTTACTTACACTGGGGGCCGGAAGCTGGCCCCAATACGGACTTGACATTCTTGGCTCAACGGGTGGCACTCGGCAAGTCGAAATGACGATTATGTAGGTTGCAAGCAAACAAGACTGGTGGCGGAAGGAATAAGCATGGATCAGGAAAGATATGGGTCGGGTTGGCTAAATCCAGCCGTTGCGGGTGCTTGAAGGGTGCGTGGAAGTTGCGTGAAGAGTGCGTGAAAGATGCTTGGAGGAATCACAGAATGCAAACTCGAGCCATGGGTAGACTAATCGCGCGCAGGCGAATGCGGCCGATGCGATGCGATGCTACTGTGCCTAGATAGGCATAAGTCTCCTGTAGGTGATTAATGGCTGCAGAAACTGATAAGGGTCTAGGGGAAACGAGTTGAAATGTGGTGGCAGGAGGTGCATTGGCGGAGGGATCTCGGCTGATGCTAATAAAAAGCCAGCTGAGCTGAAGGAGCTTCAAGCTTGGACTCTTTCCCGCGCTTCAGCTACGCGACCTACCAACAAACCAGTCGCACACCAGCTCGCTCGCTCATCGCCTCTCTACTCTGAAACCCCAGCACAATGGTGATTAACTGTTGCACGAATAACGAGTGTACGACTTGTGTGGTTGGTTTGTGGCGGCTGGAATATTAGATCTTTTTCTTGGCAGCAAATGGGATTCGCACAAGGATATTCCGTATATATCATCGACTTCCAAGTTCGATAACCTACCTCCTACCGTACTCGTAATCCGTTGTGGCGAGCTTTGACCAGTTGCGTAGAGTAGTCTGTACTCCGTACTCCGTGCACATGTTGAATCAGAGCTGTCTATTCACGACGATTCCGCGGGTGCTGCTCGGCATGCACACAATTAAGGCGACGTAAGGAGCACTGCAAGACTAGGTAGACCTCGGAGAGCGCTGGAAAAGGCCGGTGGGCACTGAGTACAGCATTGCTGTCGTAGCACGACCCAGCAAGCCAGGATGTCCTATCCGGTTGGCAAAGAAGCATCGGCAGTGCTACTACACCACACTTGAGCTGCCTCGTCGTGTTCCGTACGTTAATACAGTAGAAAGTCGTGCCTAGACGGACGATTCATGGGAATGACAGAGTAAATATATACTCCAGACGCTCGTGGGCGCAGAGGCGGGCGCAACGGTTGATGGCCATTCGCGAATGTCTTCAAGTAGCGGTCAGTCTTGAATTCATCATGAGCACGGCCATCATTACCTAGGTTAGGCACCTACTATATGAGGCTATATCGGCCGGAGGCAGATCTTAATTAAGGCCGCTACTTCGAGAAGACCGGCCCCCGGATGGACGAGATACGTGATAGGTACCTCTGCCTGCCGACCCAGTCTCGACACACTAGCCCAGGAATCACTGCCGGCTGCGTACAAGTAGGTATTCCGTGGTTGGATGCTTCAGAGGACTACGATTTTGCATGAATTTGTACGTGGTTTTAATTAAAAGTCGGTGGCTGGGAGTTTGCAAGTGTGCGTGAATATTTGGTGAAGAATACGAGACACGTTGTGAAGAAGACGAGCGGAACAATCAGAGACATCTGAAGTAATTCTTCCGTACGAATTCGTCCCTTCCTCCTCCATTGCGTACCTTCCCTTCCGGAACACCTACGGAATCCTTCAAAACGGAGGTATTCCGTAACTACCGAACGGGCTACCACTGTATTAATCCGCACTTGTAAACCAGGTGTGAGTGGCACTGCATGCGATAACAATGCGAAGCGCACACATCTCTACCTCATATCAAATTAAGTATTTAGTCGTTCAATAATGCGACCTATGCGAGGCATTCTAGAATCAATGGGCTTCTTCGTACACCAATTTTTTGATTTGCTGTAATACAGATTATCAGTTTGTAATGACGCTGTCGAAATTGTCAACGCGACGTGCCGTCAGTGTGTATTCCGTATTTAGATGCACTCCACGTCCCTGTGCATGACGGGATGCACCTGCCTACCCTAAATCTACCTACGCCACAGATCCATTCTAAATCTACCTCGGAATAGTGAAGGTACCTATTTGTACCTACTGTAATGGATGCCTACAAGAGGTAATCCGTAGCGTACGGTACTCTCTATCATCCCGTATGTTTTTCCAACTTCATGTGTTGATGAAAACTTCAAGGTCAAGAAAGGCAGGTAAACGAAAACCGTATTTATATGTGAGACGGAGTTGTTTGGATTGAATTTGTAATCAGTATACGGTTTCATCATCGAGGTTTGGATGGATATTACGGATTACAGCAACGCTGGTATTCATCTAGAAAAACACCGTGCTCAGAACTGTATAAATTACTGTATTATATCCACTGTAAGCTTACCCCTAGCCCCTATAATCCTGCACTATCTATAGGCTATCCCGACGTACATACGTAAGCCAGAACTACCGTCGAGCTTGCGTATGAAACTTACCACATCATGATCAAGCCCCAAACCAAATCCACTCACGACTACAACTACACTTCCTCAACCTATCCGACTCACTAAAATCTTCTCCATTCTTCTCTCGTCACTGCTGCTGTGTATGGCGCTCATGATTTCTCCATAGACTCTCTTTGGTTCCTCTCGTGAAGCGAACCTATCCGCCATCGAGGGGCATTGATACCCTCTCAGCCGCCCTCACGTCCTAGTCTGGGACTCGCCATTGTGTGCTTTTCCATCATCGCTCGCGGCCCAGCATCTTCTCGCCACCTCGACTTGCCTCGAATCGACCATCTATAGCTTCGCGATCCTCCCGATATAGGTTGCAATAGACTTATCGATTATAGTCACGCTGATATCAGCTCGAAATGAAGTTCTCGCCGATCCCATACCTCATCACGGGCTGCCTGGCCGGGCTGGGCACGTCATCCCTTCAGGCCCGTGACTACGATTCTCATGACTATTACGTCCTTCGTCTGGATCGCAGCACAAATCCCGAACATGTCGCATCACGATTAGGACTCAGAAACGAAGGCCAACTCGGCGAGCTCGCAGACCATTTTGTTTTTCGCGCGCCCAAGGCCAACCATGACGTTGTCCAGAGAGAAGTCCACGAGCGCCGAAAGAAGCGGTCGCTAGGTGGCGTCGACATACTCGATACCGTCCGATTCTCACAGAAGCAAAAGTTGCGTGACCCCATGCAGAAGAGGGTATTACCGCCTCCTCCGTCTGGTTACTTTCCGCGACAAAAGCGAGCCAATGGTGTCGCCGATGCTGAGGCCGTCAAGAAGCAAAAGTCGGTTATGGAAACCCTCGGTATCAGCGACCCTATTTTCCATGAGCAGTGGCATCTGTTCAACCCAGTCCAGCTGGGTCACGATGTCAATGTCACCGACGTCTGGCTTTCCGGAGTCACCGGAAAAAACGCTACTGTTGCCATGGTAGACGATGGACTTGACATGTACAGCAACGATCTCAAATCAAATTACTATGCTTTCGGCAGTTATGACTTCAATGATCATCAAGCTGAGCCGAGGCCCACCTTGAGTGATGACAGACACGGCACGCGATGTGCCGGAGAGATCTCAGCGGCCAAGAACGACGTCTGTGGTGTGGGTGTAGCATACGACTCCAAAATTGCCGGTATTCGCATTCTCAGCAAGCAGATCACCGATGCCGATGAGGCTACCGCCATGAATTACGACTTTCAACACAATCAGATCTATTCGTGTTCATGGGGCCCCCCTGACGACGGACGGTCGATGGATGCTCCTGGCATCCTCATCAAGCAAGCCATGCTTAACGGCGTTCAAAACGGCCGCCAAGGACTCGGGTCTATTTACGTTTTTGCCAGTGGTAACGGTGCTCAAAGTGAGGACAACTGCAATTTCGATGGCTACACCAATAGTATATACAGTATTACGGTTGGCGCCATTGACAGACAGGGACTTCACCCTTACTACTCCGAGAAATGTTCTGCCCAATTGGTGGTAACTTACAGCAGCGGTAGTGGCGATGCAATTGTAAGCTACTCCCGGACAACGAGGAAGCACATGAACTGACATAGGCACAGCACACCACCGATGTTGGAGAAAACCAGTGCTACAATGGCCACGGAGGTACATCAGCAGCTGCGCCTTTGGCTGCTGGAATCTTCGCCTTAGCCCTACAAGTTCGCCCTGACTTGAACTGGAGAGATATGCAATATATCGCGTTGGAGACGGCCGTTCCCGTTGAACTCGAGACCGGCGAGTGGCAGACGACTAGCAAGGGCAAGCAGTACAGTCACACCTTTGGATACGGCAAAATCGACAGTTATGCTCTCGTTGAAGCAGCGAAGACCTGGAAGTCAGTGAAGCCTCAATCTTGGTTTTTCTCGCCGTGGCTTCATGTCAAGAAGGAGATTCCTCAAGGTGACGAGGGACTCACTGTAACCTTCGAAGTCACAGAGCAGATGCTGAAGGATGCCAACCTCGAGCGAGTAGAGCATGTAACCGTCACCATGAATGTGGAGCACACTCAACGAGGCGATTTGAGTGTAGACTTGATCAGTCCCGATAATATCGTCAGTCATATCGCCGCTACTCGAAGGCTAGACACTAGTGACCAGGGTTACAACGACTGGACCTTCATGAGCGTGGCGCATTGGTAAGTCCTCCGTGTTAAAGTCAGCAGCATATCAAATCTAACGATCAGCAGGGGCGAATCTGGTCTGGGCACTTGGACCATCGTGATCCGCGACACCAAAGTGAACGACCACAAGGGCACATTCATTGACTGGCATCTCAAGCTATGGGGTGAAAGTATAGATGCCTCCAAGGCCAAAGTCCTCCCGCCGCCAACTGATGCCGATGATGCCGACCACGATGTAATCACTGTTACGCCCACAGTCATTACCACCAGCATGCTCCCTCCTATCACGAACACCGCGGTAGCCACCGCCACCGACGACGCGCCCGAGAGACCCGTAAAGCCCACCCAAACGGATGGCGCCAGTCTCCCCACCGGAACCAACACCTCCGACCCAGCCGCCGAGACAACCGAGAGCTCATGGCTACCATCCTTCCTGCCCACCTTCGGCGTTTCATCCCGGACACAGGCCTGGATCTACGGTGCCCTGGGTCTCATTGTCTCGTTCTGCGTGGGACTCGGTGCCTGGCTATGGTGGGTGCGCCGCAAGCGGATGCAGAACAACCCGCGCGACACCTACGACTTCGAGCCCCTGAACGCGGACGAAACCGTCGGTCTGAACGGTGGTCGCGAGAAGGGCAACCGGAGACGTGCGGGTGAGCTCTACGATGCCTTTGCGGGCGGTAGTGATGATGAGGAGTTCAATGATGGCGAGCATAGCAGTTTAGTCAGCGCTGACTCTGATGATGAGAGGGAGAACAGGGGGTCGAGAGACCATTAAGCGGGAACCGCGTTTATAGACTTGAGCAAACTGGCTTGGTTTGATGGCGAGAAGTGGGTGCATAGCGTGCATCTTTCCATTCCTTAGACAGAGAGAGAGATCCTTGTATATATCGATGCCGTGGGAAAGAGAGATGGATGTGGGGTGGGAGTTTGGGGCGTCTTGGAGATGGGTGGGTAGAAGCATTAATTCATATGTTTATTCATGAAGTTTTGTTTTTGCGTGACTTGTTTTTGGTGAATTTTGATGATGGCTATGGCCTGGGCTGAAAGTCAGGGGCTGTATGGTAATTCAAGAACGTGAATGAACTCGAAAGCTTCGTAAACGAAGTGCGATGAACTAAATGCGACCCTCGAGTACTGAGTCGTTATCCTTACTTGCGTTGAACTCGACGTCCTTATAATAAGTCTCGATTCGAAATCACATGCACATCCCGGCAGCATCTCATTAAGGCATGCTCCCCCAGAGGGGTTATCATCTCATATCATATCATTACTGGCGAAATAAAGCAAAAAGCGAACAGCAACCCCTCAAAACAACCCCCCAAAAAAAAACTCCCAACTACGCCCCCCTCCCCAACCCTACGAACTCCCCATGGCAAACGAAGGCATCTTCATCCCCTCCTTCTCCATATCCCGAATATACTTCTCCCACACCTCAATAACCGTCCCATAAAAGCCCACATGCGCATCCGCAAGCGCACTAAACTGGCCCTTCAACTCCACGCGCTTAATGCGTTCAAAGTCCACAACTTCCTTGACGACCTCCTCATCGAACATCTGCGATGTCTTCTTCGCGCGCTCGACCTCCGTCGTCAGCTCGTCGATGCGGATTTCCAGCTTGCGCAGCCGTTCCCGCCGACTCGCTTCGTGGTCGACGCCGCGGACGTCTTCGATTTTCGAGCGGATGAAGCCGCCCGCGCCGCCGAGGGCGCCGGAACTGCCGTGTCCGGAGGTCAAGGAGTCCCGGTCTAGGGTCGATTTGTTGAGGTACTCGGTCAGTTGTTCGTGGTCGAGCTGTTTCTGCTCGCGGGCTTTGAGGAGGTTCTTCAGCGCGAGACTGTAGGCTTGCATATCGCGCAGACTGCCGAGATAGTCCTGATCCGTGTGCTTGCGGAGATCGCGCAGACCCGCGGCCGAATCCTCCACGCTTGCCGCGAAGCCGTGCACGGCGTTTTCGACGCCGGGTTCTAGCGTGATGAGTTTTTGGAATTGCTCTGTTAGGTCCCGCAGGTCGGATTCGAGGTCTGTCTCGCGGCGCACGACGCGGGCGACGACCTTTTCGACTTGAGCGAGGTCCTCGTCGAGCTTGTCGCTCTTCTCGCGCACCTCGATGAAGCGCTTGTCGTGCTTGTGGACCTTCGTGAACGCGTTGATGAAGGTATCGGCGAAGTTGTCGAAGACACCGCCGCTGCCCTGGTCACTCGTGATGCTAGTCCGAGTGGCGCGGGATCGCATGGTGGCGTTCCAATCGGGAGACTCGAGGAAGGTGTGGAGGATCGGGGCGCGGCGGAGAATCGGGTGCAGGGCGAGACGCTTGAGGAAGCGCTGCAGGGAGTAGGCCCGACGGCTGGTGAAGTCCGGTCCGAAGCGGTCGCCGCGGACGTACTCCATGCGCTGCTTGTCGGGGAGGGGCGGGACGGCACATGCCGGGTAGTCCTTGGAGAGGGTCTTGGAGAGGAAGAGGAAATCGGTGAAGCGGCGGCGCGAGGTGAAGGTGGGTTTCTGGAAGGACGGAATGGTTGACTATGGTTGAATTAAGCTGTGCGTTAGCGAACGGGATGATGCTCGTATATTCTATACTCTATCTCTGTACTGTAGATAGCTGCCGCTGTTGATGCTGCTGCCTGCTGCTACCTGTTGTTGCTACGTAGAAGCTCAACTCACGTGTGTCGTGATTAGATATGATACGAATGCATCCTTGGTGCCGTCGCTTTCCTTTCGCGGCTCGCCTACGGTGCACTCGAGGATATCGCCGGATAGGCCGGGGTCTTGGCGCTGGAGAATTTGACCGCGCTGTCGGTCTTCACTGCTGGGGTGCTCGGTTTCGATATGCGACATGGAGCCGCTGGAGGACTCCGTAGCTTCGGCTCCATCACTGATCTGCCACGGGATGCTCGAGAACTCGTCCTGGTTAATAACCGCCATTGTGAATGAAGATGAGAGACTGGACGTGAATGGGCGCACGGGCGAAGCGGCGGGATCGTGAAGTGTTAGGTACAATAGAATGACGGTAATTCTATATAGCAATTTCGTCGAGAAACAGAAATCACATTGGCGATTCGTCAGTCCATGGGTTGAATGATGGGATGGCGCTTGGTTTCGTTATTGTGTATATTAAACGAGCCGGGATGTTGGTGATCGTGGGGTTGCGATGAGATGCTGGCAGGGCGGGATGGATCGTGGAGGGTTGATGCAGTTGGATTGGCGAGGAAATGTGCTGAGACGGCACTGCCTGACACAGCATACGTCACGCACCGTTACATCGATGTTACGGGTAAATGAATTCGTCAAGTCAGTGCCCTTCAGGTGGTTGAGGTTCAACAACAATCCGGATGACTTCGTCGTCACAATTGATCTGTGAAGATACAAATCTCAGACTTTGTGGACTCTTTTATAAGGTCATTCATCAATTCCTCAAATGTTTCGTCTATCTATAACGGCTAAAAATTCACGCATCTTTTAGTACAAAGCCCAACTCATCCCTATTATCATCAGTCACCCGCCCCCATTCCAACAGCAGCCGGAACAAATAGATCTCCATATCTTCCGTCCTGATCGCCTTCTCAGCCCATTTGCGACCCTCTGCAGCGATCCATTTCGCATCCTCTTCTCGGGATGGTGTGATCTGGTTCCGCCCATTAAGGGAACCATGACCATCCAAGCCGATGAAGTAGGACATCGTGCTATGCAAAGCGTGATATCGTAGATCGATGGGAATGAAATGCACCCATGGCCTCAGTCGTTCCGTAAACCATTCCTGGAAGATTGATGCGAGAACAGGCACGCGGTTGGATCCCAGAACTTGCCGTAGGTTCGATGGGGGCCCGTTGCTGGTATCGAGCAACATTGCGTAGCGACTATCCGTGTCAGTCACTGGTGGTTCTAAACCGAACTCATCTCGCAGGGGTGCACAGAATTGATCATCACAATCGCCAGATGGGTTGGTCAGTGAGAACTGCAGTGGTAAAACACTGTTGCCTTCGATGGTAGGCACATCCTCGTATCGAAACCTGCTATTCTCACCTGATCCTATGCCTAATAGCATTGGAACCGTATCGGCTTCTGTTGCATTCTTGACGAGGTGTATTAAACGCAACCGATGACTACCATGAATCGTTTCATGAGTCATCGCTGGCGGCATGGTGTTGACATCGCCCTGCCAAAGCAGGATGTCCAGCTTCTGATTGAACGTTTTACCATCATACTCCTGTTCATATCCAGGTCTGGGAAAGGGAATAATGATATCGCTGAAGCTAGGAGTTTTGGATGCACTGAAAAGTGGCAGCAAGTCACCGTATAGTCTGGCTTGATGAGGAAGGGTGTAAAACTCGTGGAGATTGAAGAGATCGGGTTGGTGGCATGGGTCAAGCGCCATTTGCCAGTCTTCAAGGAATTGATGTTTGCTATGAGGGACTGTGCATGAAGAGCAGAAGTCTCTTACATCCCAGTGGATGCCGCCTCGAGTTGGCGATCCTGGCGGGCAAGCAAGTGCCTGGAGCTGTCGGAAGTACGACGCCGACATATAGGGGCTGAGTTCCGTGGGTGAAGTGAATTCGTCATCGTCTTCTGCAGAGAGGTCGATATCGTCCCACTTTGCCAATCGTCCTGAGTATGTCTGAAAACCCGGTTGACTTGCGATCTTTCGTAGCTGGCTCATCTTATTCCACGAAACCAGAACCTTTGGTCGTTCGTCCAGGTTGATGGCCATCTCCATTCTTGGGAGATGCTCCACAAAGCCCGAGATCAGGTTAACGATCTCATCGAGCACTTTTCTTTCTGAGGCATCACCTAGGTAAGTGTAAGACGCTTTGCCATTCGCAATGCGGATGATGCCAACTTTGGGCTGGGTCTTGAGAAACTCGACGCCCTCTCGAATCGCTTGGGGCTTTAGAGCCCAGAAAGGCAAGATATCCCTCTCAATCTGATCAAACTGATCAATGATGACCGACTTCTTCTGCTGGGCAAACTCGAACCACTTGTTGAAGTTGCGTGGCGGCTTGCGCCCATGATGCCGTTCCTCGTATTCTTGTACTGCGAGTTTCAGAGTCGTACTCACTGTCGCATGCCGAAGCCACCGATCGGCTTCGACACGACTCTGGTACACGAGTTCATCGACAGGATGATGCTTGAAAACTTTCGGAACGATGGCAGCGCGGATAATAGAGGCAACTACCACAATAATGAGTAATAACAAAAAGAACACACGTCTTATGAAGAAGACCGAGCGCATGTTAGTCGCATAGACGAAGACCATAAAGCCGAATGAAACGAGACCAGATGCAAGCGGCGGTAGCGTTGCCGTTGTCTGCTGGTAAGTGCCCACTAACAACACACCGCTGATACTCGTGAGTATCCCAGATGCGAACGTGGCGATGGCGACGGGTTCCAGGGGCGATGTATCGCACAACATGAGAGTTGCGGATATAACCAAAGAAGCCAGAACCAAGCCAGTGCCCATGGCATCATAGATATAGAGAAATTTGATGGTCCCAGATGAGTGATTGCTGAGTTCCTCGCCGTCTTGTGGAAAAACCTCTGACACTAATAGAAGAATGTATGTCACGATTGATGCGCTCAGTAAAATGCCGCCAAGCGCCCGCAATCGACCCCTGGTAGTCCGCGTCCAGGAGAGCACCCTCCAGGACAGGACAATGATGACGGTATCTACAACAACACCGGCCAATTGGGCAAACAGGACGAGCATTCCTTGATCTACCAAGGGTGAACAGAAATAGGTCGTCCGCTTCGCGAAGGTAGCAGCGATATATGCCCCGGCACTGAGCGCAGCAGAACCGAGAAGCAGGCCGAAGGGCGAGCCCTCGAGCCATTCCTTGAGGTCATCTATGGGTCCTTTCCACAAGTCTTCCGGCTCATCTGAGATCACTGGTGGCGGACGATGCGAGATGAACTTGTATAGTGCCAGTAAAAGGGGCAGGAATGCCTGGAAGCAGAGTCAGTTGGTCAAGACGAGCTGGGAGGTTTGTAAGGGCAAACTCACCTCGACGCCTGTTTTGGAGCATTGAAAATCATTCAGGATTACATAGGAGAACTCAAGTCTAAGAATGAGGAGTCCCACAATGCAGGGTACATAGAATCGACGTGGCCTAGGCGGCAGTGAGGGGGTTGATGCCTTCAAGACAGCGTCAGAGTCTAGCAATGATGTTAGCTACTAGGTTTGTATACAATGACGTGAGAAGCATACCGAATCGTCCATCAGCTCCTGGAAGCCATTTTGCAAAGAGACTCGTGGCAAAGACCAACGAGCCAGAAATAAGCAGGAGAAAGGAAGATGCGAGGCGTGGTTGGTCTATGATGGTCAGTTAGTCTGTTTGTAGGCAGTAAAGATAGAAGACAGAATCATAATCCGTACTGATCAATGTGTGTCTATTCAGCGAATATGAGAGCCACAGAAACGAAGCCAAAAACCTAAGAAAGATTCAAGTTAACGACGATTATTTGTTCGCGTCATGTTTATAGTGCCACCCGTGACGAAGGATCGTGGGGTTGGTTGGGTGAGACTCACCAGATGCCCGTTAATCGCGTGCCATTATCGGGAGCCATTGAGAGACAGCATTGGGAAAGAATGCAGTAATCCTGATCAAATCAGTAGCACAAGAGACGTCGTAGATCTACTCGGGCAGTTTGCCATTCGGATGAGCAAGATGTAACGTGAGACTGCCTAAGAAGGGATGATCCTAAGGGATACGAGTCGAGTCCAGAGGATCGTATGTGCAGTTGTAAAACACTGTGCGGCACACGTACTTCCCACGGAGACCCAGCGACCAGCTGGCAACTGCTCTAGGAACAGTTGCTACAGTCATCAGTGGGTTTATGGATCGTCGATGACAACATTGGGGCGAATGGTCTAGGGGTATGATACTCCCTTCGCATTGCCTGTTCTGCAGGATTATGAGTATGGGAGGGGTCCGGGGTTCAATTCCCCGTTCGTCCAGATATGTTTTCTTTTTGCCTTTTTGAATCCGACAGTAACAACATCCTTTTTCCTTTTCAAATGGATCTTTTTATGAATCTTTCCATTTTTTGACACCTTTCTCACTTTCCTCTCTTTTTCACATGTTAAAGACGGCTCCGTTTGTACTTGCAGTTCCTCGGAAGGGGAACATAGAATGTCGCTCGCTTGAAAACTTCTGATTTGATGTCCTATGCCGCAACGCGGACAACTTCAAACAAGAACCCAGCTACACAATGACCGGAGAATTCGGTTTGGACAATGACATTCAACCAAACACTCTTAAGTTCTATCATTCACTTTCAAGTGGCAGAAAAGGTCGAGAAACTCAGTGGAAAAAATTACAATAACCACGTGCGGGTTTCAAATGCGCCCGTTCCTACGCGGAACCAGTCCGTGATATAAAGTAAGAGGTGATGGGCAGCGGCGGTGTACCACTACCTCGTAGCTCACGTTTACCGTCAGCACGATGCTTGGCAGCGGCGCAGGCAGTTGTTCAGACTTCAGCGGAAGCAAGATAATCGACCGATATCACTGACCAAGAAGCTCGGCGGACGAATATAGGACCTACCCTTTTTGTACTCCGGAGGGCACTGCGTATCTTCATTCCATCTCACTCCAAAGAATGACAAATATAAAGTCGAAGCTACTGAGGACTACTACCTGCCTTCCCTTCAGGTCCGAGAACATCTAAGGTTAGGACGATTGGAGGTTACCGAATCGCCGAGGTAGCAACCGGTTAGTTTCCGTCATTCGTATTGCCATCCGTTGTTCAAGATCAGGGGTTATCTTATTTACAACCAACCCGCAACAAGATGTGAGATACAAGACGAGGGTCAGCAAGAAGATGGTGTGTTTCGTACATGAAGCACAGAATTTAAGCTTATTCTCACATCGAAAAGACTCAAGTTCGACAGCAACTCAGCATCTTTCCACAGTCTCATCCCGATAGCGCTTGCAGGATAAACACACCGTATGTGATGGGGGCTGGGCCTCCAACCTGGGACAGCTCGGGTGATCCATCACTTCGCTAAGACGACGTAAAATCGGACGCTAGTGCAGGCTTCACAGTGAATGCGGAGAGAGAGTGAAAAGTCGCTAAAATGCGGGAGCTTTACTCGAACTGTTCCTAGATTGTCTCACCGCGCCACGTCCAGACTCCCATGTTGCTGTCTTGCGGATCTCCCGGTGAGGAACTCCGAGGGATAGGAATCTCGTTTCTGCATGGAAATTCCAAAAACATCAAGCGACGGCATACTACTACCTACCTAGATGGTCGTGAAGTGCGAACTCAAGTCTCTTGCTATGTTGGATTCATGATATCGTTCCTATCTCCATTGCCACTCTATCGTACAGTAAGTCCAGCGTCGTGATACCGAACAGGTACGAGTATCTTTCCAACACGTTGAACCATGAACGGTTGAAAGTCGGTTCTGCTCATTTTGGCTTCATCTTGGCATCTACGGAACAGGAACGCACAGTTACCTGTCAGCTCAGGGGTCTCAAGCCATGTATCACGGAATAGTCACTGGTGTGCTTTCATGAAATGGTAAACTGAGTTCTTAGAATGATGATGTTCTAGCTAAGTGTGGCCGCGCCGGCCAAGGCGCGCAGAAACGCGCCTTGTAGGCCTCTGCGCGGGTCTGTGCACCGCTTATCTAGTTCTTGCTATCTACGTTCCTATGGTCCGTGCACGTACTTAAGTACGAAACGACCTACCCGGTAGGTCCCGGGTAGGTCCCGGGTAGGTCCGACTTACTTTGTCGATCGTCGACCTTGTCGTACCCCATGTAAGTCCGTGACAAATGCCGGCCACAGAAAAAAAAACGTGATGCCCTCATCACTAGCCTCCTGCCTTTCCTTTTTCAAAACGTTTGTTTCGTATCATCGACCTCGTCGGCGTGGGCGTTTCCTTTGCGAGATTTCGTCTCGCGGTTTGTCTTTAGGTATTCGCCTTTGTTTTCGCCGTTTTTCGGTGCCGTCGTCTTGAAATCAAACGGGTTCGACTGTGCCTCGACGCGTCGCGCGTTTTCTTGCTTCGTCGCTCGGTGGTGTAGGGTAGCAGTTGACGTCGTCGTCTGCTGTTTATTTTTTCCGGCCCTACTGTGCCGCGGTCGAAAAGAATTCGTGACGCCCTCGTCATCGCTGTCGTTCGAATCAAATGGGTTCGCCGCAGCGTTTCCCTTCTTCTGTTTGCCCCGGGCTTTGCCCTGGGCGATCGCTCCGTTCCATTGTTTGAAGCGCGAAGTCGCGTTTTTCGTCGCGTGCGCGTCCGTTTGATTTCCCGTTCCGACTGCGCGCTGCGCGTCGCTGCGACTGTTCGCTGCGTGGCGTGCGTTTGCAATGGAATCTGGGTGGACGTCCGTACGACGTTTTCCGCGTTCGCCTTCCCGGTAGGTTTTGTCGCCCTGTTTCGTGTCCGTCTGCAGGGATAAAATTTCCTTTGCAGCGTGCCGGCCCTCTTGCGACTCTCCGCGTACCTGGTTACCGCCGGTTGTGTTTTCCGACGCGTCTGTTGTCGAGATGCATTCGTCGGGTGCCGGGTTACCGGGTTTTGGGTTTCGCTGGGTGGGCTGGGACGTACAGGGGACTGTAAAATCCCGCACAGTGGCAAATGTGATCTCGTTTGCTTCGTAGTTTAGCTTTGCTCCCATGGGTTTTAGGAAGCTATTTCCGAGCACGAGGGGGGGATCCATATGTCCTTCGACAATCCATGCGGTTTCTACAATTCTCTGTAGTACTGGTCGACGTTCCTCGTCGTGGCCTACCAGATAAATTGTAACGGCGGCGCTCTCCTTTACCGCTAGCTGTACTTGTCCTATGCCATGGATTGTGCGATTCTCGGTCGCCGTGGTGTGTACCAACGATGGGAGGAGGTGACGGGATATCACACTCGTCGCGGCGCCTGAATCAAAGCATACTGGCGTAGGCCGGGCTTTGATCGTAGCCTGCATTTCGCCTCTCAGCGGTGTAAACGATTTATGGGCTGCGTCGGCGCCCGGCACGGGTACCGGCAGGGCCTGCAGGTCGCTGTTGCGGGCCGCGAGTTTTGCCTCGTTCGCGAAGTACGCCGAGTTGCTTTGTGAATTTCCGGACGTCTCTCCGGAACTTGTGTCTTCAGACGACGTTTGCGAGTCGTCCCGGTGGCTTGCTGCGTTTTTCGCGATGTTTACAACGTCCGCTTTTGCGGCTGCCTTTTCCTGCTCCTTTTTGGCTCGGTATTCCTCGTCGCTTAGCCAGCGTCTTTTCTTTTTGAATTCCGAGCTCCGCTTGTTCTGGAGCTTCTTCTCGGGTTTTTCCTGCCCGGGTTTCTTCTTTTCTTCGTCTCGGGCTGCCGAGAGAAGGATGGGTTTTGCTTGCTCCGCGTGCGTCATGTATTCCTCCAGCGTTTCCTTTGCTGAGGGCGGGCGGAGGTAGCGTTTGATTTTTAGGTCCATGGTGGACCATATCTGCTGCACGATGCTGTGCCAGTTCTCGTTTGATTCCTGCATGGTTCCCATTGATCGGGCGTACCGCAACTTACGTTGTAAGTAATTAGTCAGGGCGGAATCGTTTTCCAGGAGCTGTCGTAGTTTCAGGCGGCCGTGGTTGAACTTGTAGGTCGCTTCGCCTGGCTGCATGGCGAATCGGAGCACTAAGGCGTCGATAATGGTTTCGAGACCTCTTGCTCGCATATTGCGACGTTTTTCGGACGTCAGTTCGTTGTTCCACCAGTTAATTGCCTGGCCGCCCAGCAGTGTCTGGAAAATGCTCAAGATCTGGGCTTCGTTTGACGCAGCTGTGTGCTCGTCCTCCAGGAATGACTCTACCCTATCTTTGAAAGCGTAGACATCGGTGAACTTAATTTTACCGGCATCAGTAATTATGCCGTCGTCGTTCTCATCCTCGCAGGAGGGATTGAATTCTCCAATGTCAGCCTTCTTGATTTTAGGGGCGTCGACTCGTGCCACGGTTTCTCGGGATTGGTATGCGAATTCCTGGGGGGTTCGCGATCGGTTCTGCATGGTGTCTCGTTCGACACGGTCCCTGTTGCTGTAGGGGTCTCGGCTAAGCGTCTGCCGGCCTGGAAATCCGTTCGTAGGCCCTGGGATTTCTGACCAGGGGATTCGGCTTTCTGCAGAGGGTCGGGGGCGTCCGGCGTCTCCCGTTGCTTCAGTGGGCCCGTTTGACGTGTAGCGAGTTGTGTCTCGCGTGGGGGGCCGAAGAACTGGGACGGAACTTTGCAGAAGTTCGTTACCGGTCCCGGAAAACTTGGGTCGATGGGTCAGATTGCCGACCGACGCTTGGCGAATTTCAGTGCTCGCAAGGGGTTCGTCTCGCGTAGCGGTTTCCCGGTTTTCTTCGCGCGCCGGGGGGCTTGGAGATTGGTGGTGCGAGCGGCGTCGTTCCTCGTTTGTCGGGGAGGGATCTCGGTGTCCTCGCGAGCTTCTGGACGAACGGGAGGATGATCCCTGCGACGTTCGTCGTCTGTTCATTTTTGCCGTCAGATTGACGAGCTGCTCCATCATTTGTTTGTGGATGTCTCGGGTTTCGACCTCGTATTCCTTGATCTGGGTCTCGAATGCGTTCAGGCGGGTATCCGTTTCCTTGGCATTCTTTTTAACCTGCTCGTCGAATTCTGCCAGGCGGTTGTCCTGGGCGGCAAACTTCATGGTTATGCCTCCGATCATTTGATCGAATTCCTCTCTTGCTCGTCCGACTTCCTTTCTAATTTCTTGCTGGATAATCTCCAGCGGCACAGAGGGTTCAGGGGACTCGGACGGGGTGCCCTCTGTCTGTGTTTCGTCGGGCGCCGGTTCAGGCGTCTTCGAGGATTCTTTGGCGCGCTTGGAGCGCGTCTGGCGTGGTTCGTCCGCCATCGCGGCGGTGGCGTGCCGAAACAGACGCACGCTCGACTGTTTCGCAAACGGAAATGGAAATGGATAGGTTGGGAGTTCGGGGAAATGGGGGCTCAGTCCAGCGACTGTGTGAAATGTCCCTCGTCGTAGACGAGATTAGGGGTGGGAGGCGGTCGTGCTAGAGCCTTACGCGTGGGAGAAGGGTAGAGGGATGGGGGGCTGTCGGAAAATTCGTTTGTAGGTGCGACAGCGCGCGGCCAGGCTGTCGGGTGCCGTGGCTCGTCGGGGAGCGGCGTGGCCGCTCTTTCGAATGCAGTACTTACGTAGGGCCGGTCGGGCTTCGCGCGACGTCTAACGTCTGTCGGGAAGCGGGCTGCGACGGCTCGTCGTTCGTACCAGGTTTGTTTGATGACTTGACCTCAGCGGCGTCTCGCTGATGGAATTAGGCGTTTGTTTTTAATGCTTGACCTCGGCGGCTTGTTCGTCGCCGGAATTAGGTTGACGTTCGTTTTTTAAGGTAGGCGGCAGGGCGTGCCGTGACCGATTTCCTAAGGAATTGAAACCCGTTTCTCTGAATAACTCCCGCGGTGGTGAGGCGGCGACCTGCGCGTTGCTAGGTCCTTCGGCAGGGCCGGTAAGCGTGTAGCAGACGTGGAATAATTATCGCACGTATGCCGGGGTCTTCTATATCCTTAGAAGAAAAGGGATCGTCCACACTCACCGCACCATTTATCACGGAATAGTCACTGGTGTGCTTTCATGAAATGGTAAACTGAGTTCTTAGAATGATGATGTTCTAGCTAAGTGTGGCCGCGCTGGCCAAGGCGCGCAGAAACGCGCCTTGTAGGCCTCTGCGCGGGTCTGTGCACCGCTTATCTAGTTCTTGCTATCTACGTTCCTATGGTCCGTGCACGTACTTAAGTACGAAACGACCTACCCGGTAGGTCCCGGGTAGGTCCCGGGTAGGTCCGACTTACTTTGTCGATCGTCGACCTTGTCGTACCCCATGTAAGTCCGTGACACCATGTCATCGGCAAACACAGCCTAGTTTACATATTCCGTCCCATCCTCGAACTCGGTGGCGTTCCAGTAACTTGCGAAAGTACGTCGGAGTCCAAGATGTGAGCTGAAGACATGTTTACTCATCGACGGCACTTTTATAGAAACACAGCTCAGTCTCACATGCCTGCCAAGACGACATGATCAGCATGACTTCACTCACTAGACTACTCGTAGAAGTCTAGTTACTATGCACATGTCTCAGCTTTAAACCATCAGTGACAATCATGCCGGGGCCCATCGACGTCTCTTCTCGATCGAGTCACGGGCCCGGCCGGGGTCGTGTTCAGCTTTCACCCAAGGAACGCTACCCGTACATACTCGTACTATTTTGGGGCGACATGCAACACTGGGTACACATCGATGACGATCCATGTTTTCGAGATGCAAGGACCATGGATCGACTCGCAGAGAGGCGTATGTAGGTACCGCTGTCAATGAGTCGAAAAGAGGCGTCACGATACGTATATAAAGGGCATGTCAATGCCGGATTCTCTGGTTCTGTTTTTCAGTCCATCTCGATTCATCACTCCCGGTTCTCATCAAAATCAGTATTTAACACTTGGTCTACCGGTATATCACACAGAACCGAATTCAAGATGAAGTTCACAACTGGCCTCATCTCCTCCCTGGCTCTCGCCGGTGCTGCCCTCGCCGCCCCCGGCAAAGACAAGTCCTCCTGCGACAACAAGCCCGGCGACCAAGGTCTCCCTACGACCGTCATCGCCGGTGTCGAGGTCGTCTGGACCCCCATCGTCCAGGATGCCGTTGCCCTCGTAAAGGAGTTCATCCCCCTCCAACCTTACCTCTACAACCACGTCATGAGAACATGGCTTCTCGGTGCTGCTGCCTTCAACAACAACGCCACCCTCAAGGCCAGCGTTGATCTCGAGCTCCACGCCATCGGCTGCCTTATGCACGACATGGCCTGGGACCGTACGTCGAACCCCTGAATATACACCCCGTAAACTCACGATCTGATTCTAACATACATCACAGAGCGCGAAAACAGCCCCTACAACAGCCACAAATACCGCTTCGAAGTCGACAGCGGCGTGGCCGCCATGAACTTCGTGCGCAACCACCCAGACGGGAAAAACTGGGACGCGACGCGTCTCGAGCGCATGTACGACGGCATCGCGCTACAAACGATCCTCGGCGTCGTCGACTACAAGAACATCGACACGCAATGGATCGTGCGGTCCGTGGGCTTCGAGTTCCCGACGCCGCGCTCCCCGCTCATCCCGACGCAGTACTGGGACAGCGTGCAGGGCGAGTTCAGCAACGCCACGCTCTTCCGCGGCACGAATGATACTTTCACGCGCTTCTGCGCCAAGGACCCCGCTACGACGTATAATACCTTCCTGGAGGTCTTTGGTGATGAGTATGTTGATGGATACTCGTCGAAGGGTGCGCGGTTGTTTGATCTTATTCAGGGAGGGCTCGAGGGTGAGGAGAAGATGTATCCTGAGGTTGCGTTTACGGCGCTTCCGCCTGTTACGACGACTTCTGCTTCGGCGTGAGCGGTGTGGTGGTTGTGATGATCCGTTTTTGTAATTTCAAATATACCCCTGTTCATGTGTAATGTAAATTCCAAATAGAAGCCGGCTTTGCTGCTGTCATCTTCATGTTCTGCATCTGTATGTGTTCATGATCTCCACGGAATATGCTTAGCTAGTTTAATGTGAGTGCAACTTCGATAGTGAGTCCCTTGAGTTGCTGTGTATCTCAAATGTTGATCCGAATTCAGAATGTGGTCAATTGTACGGAACGCAATGCAAATGAAAGAGGCAACTCACTTACACTGGGACGGCAGGCAAGCAGGTGACATCAAGTCAAACTATTGACAATATTGACGTCTGTGGCAACCAGCATCCTCAGCTTCTTTCGAACCCATCTCGTCTCGTCTCGTCTGTGATGAAGAAGAAGAAAAGATCGGCAACAGCCAGACACGGATCCGCGACGGCACATTATTTCCGAGGAACGCCAACCCCGTGATTCGCTTCCGCACGACGGCAATTGGATCATCGTAATTGCTATGCCGCTTGCGGGTTAGGGTTGGAGATCAGATTGGGGAATTCCAATTCTGTCCTGGGTCTATGGTGAGCGACGGGGAAGGGTTAACACAAATGGTAATTGTAGGTAGTATGTGTTTGAGAACTGACATCTGTAAAGCTTCAAAACGACCTCCAATGACGCATAGTCAGATCGAGCCGAGGGTAAGATCTTGAAATCAGTAAGGACAATGCACCGGCTTATTTGTGTATCTAATCCGATGATATAGATGACAGTTTTTTTCTTTTCGATATGTACTCGTATGCGCAGGCAGATACGGATTATTTCGCTTAGATATCGTGAGTTCGTCAGTCTCGGTACAGGAGCATATGCTTGGACGTGTTCCGCACTCTGTACGAGAAACACGTCCTACTATCTGCAATTGAAGAGATAGAGCGATAGGATACGCTGTTCAGAGACGAGTTCAACTTTGAACATAACCCCAACTCATCTGAGATAAAAGGACTGCCATTTGTTGATGATGTGCTTTCACTTATACCTGTGCGCTCACTCTTCTGCACTTATTCCGTACACAGATGTCAAATGCACGGCACTTCTTTATCTCAAGCCACTAAAGTCTCTACATATGCCGGCTTCAAGGGCTTAAACGACAAAGCCTCCCTCGTATTGCTTGATGAGGCGTAGGTAATGAGATTGAGTTTGGAATGAATAGATTGAAGATGCAGTCGTTGAACCGTCCGCAGTTCATGGTGAATCGGATGAGCCAACGGCGATCAATCATCTGTGTCTGTAATCCGTAACAGGTATTGTTAAAGTCGTCGTGAGTCGAACAGAAACGACACTCCGGTCATCGTTGCTTCCTACCAAAACGCAATATCACGGCAAATGCGTGGTAAAAAGTGCAAAACCACCACTGCAACAGAGATTAAATTAAAATTCACTGGCACGTTCTCCGAGCACCACAAGTCGGTAAATTCATCCCACAGCGCTCAAATCACTCAACACCCATTAGGTACGCAGCACCAAACCAACTAACCGCCTTAGGCAACAACGCTACCAGTAGCGCGGCCGTGGGCCCCGCACTAGCGCCGCCCACCCGGAACGCACGCCCCCCGGAATTCCGCACCGTACAGACAGAAAAACGTCATCACGACTCGAGCTCTCAAAGCTTCACCACAATCAAGTCTGCGATAGCTACCACACATTCAAACACCGTACAAACAAGCTTCAATCAATCGACTCAATCCGCACCGAATACCTATACAAACACCATAAAACACTTGGTATCTCAACAGCCACAACAACAATGGGCGCAAAAGCCTCAAAACCCGCACAAACCGCCGCCCGGCGCTTCCCAACCCGCGCCGCAGGCTCACCACCGAACCCAACAACAACAACAACACGGTCACAACCAAAAGGTAAGCCTCCCCTCTCCTCCCCTTCCTCACCTTCCCTTTCCTCCCCCTTCTCCCCCTTCATCCTATTTCGCGTACCTAACTAACACCCCCAGCCCGTCCCCCACCAACCCAAACTCCATCCCCGGAAGAATCCCCGGACACAATCCCCCAACCCTTCTCCGACCGCCTACGCGCAATGGGCATCGCAACCCCACAACCAACCTACTCCCCCTCCTCAACAGCAACAACATCCCCCCTCCCCTCCTTCGAAGCCGCCCAAGCCCCCCTGCCCCCACAATACCCACCTTCCTCCTCAAATCGCACTCTCAGCGCCCTCGAAGCGCGACGTCGTCTCCAGGCGCGGGCGGATGCCGAATTCGACGATCCGTCCGGTGGTCGAGAGTTCCTAGACGCGCCCACGCTCAGGAGGGCATTGTTGCTTCGGGAGACGGGGATGCGGGAGGCCGAGATTGAGAGGACGTTGAGGTTGAAGGCGGGTGTGGTGGGGAGGTTGGGGCCTAGGGGTGTTACGGTTCCTGTTGATACGGCGGGGATGAATCGGCAGACTTGGGGTGGGTTGCATGAGTGATTGGAGGATAGGAAGAAAAGGGGTTGGGATTGATGGCTTCGTGGCGACCGTGCTGGAATTATCCGATGTCGAGGTTTATGACAGCAAGGCATCATGCTGGATACGACAGTTCGACTTCGGCGCGCACAAAAGTCCTTTTGAGCATATCAAATTGCGTACATACTTAACATTCATCGATTTAATTGAGCAAGTGTATAGCTATAGGACTACGGCAGATAATATGCTGTCCTAATCTCTGAGCTCAGCAACATCCCTTGACACCACAAATGCTACTCAGCCCAAGAAATAGCCCCTTTATGGCTTATTCTCTACCTGTTTGGCCAGACCAGCATGAAGCTCGCATCTCTTAACTCCCGTTCTACCACGCAGCATGCCCACCGTCTATCCGTAGATCAGCACCCGTCATGAACCGGCTGGCATCACTCAGCAGAAAAACGGCGGCGCCGCGATAGTCTTCAGGCTTGCTCAGCATTTGGAGCATGTTGTCCTTGGGCCATTCGGTTTTGCGCTCGGGGTGCTGCACAAACAGCTTCTCTACCATCTCCGTCACAATATACCCAGGGGAAATCGTGTTCACTCGAATCCCCTTGGGTCCCCATTCCATAGCCAAGTTGCGCCCGAGTTGAATAACAGCTGCTTTCGAGGCGTTGTAGATTCTGTAATTCGAAGGATATAATATTAGCAAAACCCGCCATCTTTTTCCTATGTCCAAAACTGATACTCTTAGGGGAAAAAGGGGGGCCGAGGAAAGTAGTAGAAAAGGAGCGGATGGGAAACTCACGGGCAAATCAGGCCCTTGTTAGCAATCGTACCACTCATACTGCCGATCAAGACAAGACTACCAGTAGACCCGAGACGAATCATATGGCGCGCAACAGCTTGCGCCGTCATGAACACACCCGTCACATTGACACCCAGCATGCGATCGGCATCCTCAGCTGTGTAGTCCAAAGCGGACGTTTCTTGCTGAATACCAGCCGCCGCAATGAGACCATCAATACGCCCATGCTTGTCTGCGATTTGTTTCACAATCGAGTCGAGGCTTTTAACTCCTGTCCGCACATCGACTTGGTGGTAGTAAATCGACGTCCCCAGCTCATCTTTTGCCCGCTGGGCTACTTTCTGGTACTTCGAGCCGAGAGGTGGCTCAGCCTGTCGATCGAAAACATGGACTAATATTATGTGTCAGAGGTGGTCTCTTGGGTCTTACAAAGTCAGCATAAAACCAGGTGATGACCAACCTATAGCACCGGCTTCTAAGAGTGCCTCTGCCTGTACGATACCAAGTCCTTGAGCCCCGCCCGAAACCACGATGATTTTGTCTTTGAGACTGAATTCAGGTAAGACTGCTCTCGGGGCAGACTGAGGAGTTTGACTGTTTGGCTTGGTGGTGGAAAAACATCGCGATGCCGTATATGGCGTTTGGCGACTATTTGAGTAGGGTGTTCTCAGTAACACGGCACCGCCTGCTCGAGAGGCAACAAGACCCCCTGAGACCAACGTCGATGACGTAGCTCTGGCGAGCTTGGATAATGAGGGCACAGCCCGGGAAACTCGCGGCACAATAGTTGCCATAGTAGAATGAATGGTGAAGTCACACTTTTGGCAGCGGGTGGTGGTCAGGTCAGATGCAGAACCGCAAGCACTAGAGTCAAGATAAGCAGAACAAGAAGTTCAGGAAGTGAGAGTTGAACAGGCACACAATGAAGATTATGAAAAAAAAGAAGTGGTGGCAACCTCAGATGTAGCTCATCTTTATACTTCTCGCTACGCCAAGCTAGGGAGCCCCCAGGGCCAAGAATGGGACGGGACGGGATCTAGAAGAGTGTGGGCAAAACCCTGGCCAAGGTGTCAGGGGAACATCAACTTGTGGCGCCCGAAGGAAAAGAGGAAGCCTGCAATCGATCGTCGTCACGAGTTCAGCAGATTATTTTTTCCTTCGACGCACAGATTTTCTCCGGGAAGCACTTCAACGAATCAGGGGTCTCAGGGGTTTTCATGCGCCCGAATCTGGTTGGGACTTCATCCACCAACGTGCCATCGGCAGAGAAGAGGGAAAGAGAGAGCGTCAACGGCGTCTCCTGCGTACTACCAGAACGGTAATGCCCCCTCACGTCTTTCCTCTCTCATGCGAGGGTCCCCGTCGGCTGGGACGGCTCAGGGTCTCTCTGGAACGAGCGGCGCGCCAAGACAAGGCCCGGGAACTCCAAGTTTTAGGAACAAACGGGATCTTCGCGACGCGAAAAAGAGACTGTCACTGCCGCATCCGTGCAATGAAAGCGCAGAGAAACCGGTCTCCTGATCTATTGCAGCTGTTCGGGTCTCGAGGGGGAAAGCAATCCTACTTGCCCATTGCCTACGAGCTCATTACTGGTCCAGGGTAGAAGAAGAAGAGCGGCAGATGAAACCGGTGAAGGCAAGTCCTTGAGACATGCGATGGTCTGTCTACGTTCCGGATGGGACATGGGGTCCAAACTTGCAGACTTGCAGGTGTCAACGTCGACTGTGATTTTCCGGGGCTGCGTGAATGATGGAAAGGGGATCCACCGTTGCGAGGGTCGTTCTTACCCCACATCCGGGATGCCTGTTTGGGTAAGTGCGGGGAGAACGGTCTGGGCCAATTAGGTAATGCATATGCCAAACTCTCGCCCGGTCGCACCTGCTCGTGCCGCGGCCCCTGCAATTCAACGGTTTGCGCTCCAAAAGACTTGTTCTGAACGCTGAAGTCGGTTTCTGTTATATGAAGCTCATCAATGTGAGAATTTATTGTGTATTGGCAGGGACCTAGTTTTCCCGTTGATTCTTTCACATCCGTGTCTGAATGTATCTTCGCGGCAGTGACAACGTCATTCTCTAAGCCGAGGGTCGTTTTAGCCAATCAGAATTTGGGGAAGCTAGACTTCTTCATTGGTTGATTGGTCAGTCGGCCGGGAAGGTGGGTCTGGAGTCACTCTCTGAGTTTAAAGTGTCCAAAAATCAGCGTCGAGAAGTCGCAACGGCGTCACAGAAAACCTGATCAGGGAAACAGCGAGGACAAGTGACAGACCGAGGTTCTCTCATCTTATTCCGCATAAGCTGTCATGATTGTTGACTTCACATTCTAACATCTAGATGCTGACATGCGGAATTCCACTTCTACTAACTCGAACTACTTTGCCAACGGATCAATCCGTGCATGAAAAGACGGATTATTCCTTCCAGGAAACACGGAATGTGAACCGCGTCCATCCTTCGTCCGTGTCTAAACGCCGCGGCGTCTTACTATATATAGCCGACAGAAACTGGCACGTGGATATGTAAATCTAGTCAAGTCACTTACAACAGCTTACATACCGGCCGCTAACCTCCGACATAGGGACGGAGATACGACCCTACGAGGTACCAGGCAAAAGTTTATGTTGTCGATCACGTAGCTTTTTAGTGCGTTTGGTGGCTGGCCCCATAGATACATCGTCGTCGCCTTCCAGTTGAGTGCGGAAGTTACCTGTGTTCCGCCCAAATCGAACCATGGTTGACCCGCGGTACGTGCCAAGAACATAAACTTACCCATCACACCTCGTACGGTATACCGGTAACAACTAGTTACGTAGAACTCGGGATTCCCAAACGGCATTTCGTTCCAGATAGAATGGCCTATCACGCGATCCTCAGGGGTCCCACCGTATCTAATGTCGAGTCCAGAACGGATTGTCGGAGGGTCGATTTTCTCCCTTTGGGTAACCCGTGACCTAACTTGGGTTATCCGAGTGAGCCGATGGGTATTCCGTAAGTGCTACGGTTACATGACACATGACAGAGAAGGGCAGAGCGAATACCACCTGGGGTTTAGATACCTAACAGGAACCCGACCTTGGAAGTTCGTTTCTTGGCTTCAGTGAGCCGAGTGGAATGTTTTTTTCTCTTTACCTATTACATCTAAACCCACGATAACAGCACAAACTCCCAACTTGTGTCTAACAAATTGAGTCTTGAAACCTGAAAACGCCCCGGAGGAGAAAGAGCATAGCTACCGTGACATCCGTTCACAGCAATGCTGCCTTATCGTATCTCTCTGAGCTCCATCGTGATAAATCCCCTCTGGTGATTCTCATCAACAAGAAACTTGGTCGAATCGGAGTGGCAGGATGCCGATCCGTTAATATTCCGTCTGACTGCATCAACAAGGGCGAGTAACGCGTCCACGCTAGATCTTCCAAGTCACAGTCTTCGTTCTGACATACTCCTCCAGTCCCAGCGTAACGTTGAACCGGCCATATCCACTACCCTTGGCACCGCCGTGAGGCAAGGCCACCTCGTCGTGTACCGTCATGTTGTTGATGTGCACGGCTCCGCTCTCAATTTGCTTAGAGAAGCGCAAGCCCGTCCTCAAGTCCTCGGTGAACACGGAAGACGAGAGTCCGTACTCGGTGTCGTTGGCAATGCGTACCGCCTCTTCCTCGCTTTCGACTTCTATCAGGCTCACGGTTGCGCCGAACGACTCTGTGTGGTAAATGTCCATCTTCGGGGTCACATTCATGACCACGATGGGTCGCAACTGTGTCTTCGACAATTCCTCGGCCTTGTTGTTCTGCAATAAGGAGGCGCCTTTATCCAATGCATCCTGGACGAGTCTCTTGTTCTTTTCAACGGCTTGTTCGTTGATGTGGATGAGGGCGTCAGGGAAGAGCTGGGCCACAGCTTTTTTCAGCTTGTCTTGGAACGCTTGGCTGATCTTTTTGTGCACGATGATCTTTTCGGTGCCCATGCAGATCTGACCAGAGTTCAAGAACGCACCCAACGCGCAGCTCTGTGCCGCAAGGTCTAAATTGGCATCTTCCCAGACGATAGTGGGGGATTTGCCTCCAAGCTCTAGGACGACGGGCTTGAGATACTGGCCAGCAGTTCTACCAACTAAAGGGGTAACACTAGGATCAGCAACTGCACTTTATCATTGCCATCATCCGCATCATTCGCAGCTTAGGGAGACTTACTAATACGTCCAACAGCAGTACTTCCTGTAAAGTTGATCTTCTTAACGTGTGGGTTGGCGATGATAGACTCCGTCACCTCGGGCGCTAGAGCTGGGCTGGTCGCTATGAAGTTCAATACACCCTTGGGCAGACCAGCATCATTAAACACGGTGGTAAGGGCGTGTATAGCCCGAGGCGATAATTCAGATCCCTTGAATACTACGGTGCAACCAGCCGCAAGGGGATATAAGATGGCGCGGGTGCCGAGAATATAGGGTGCATTCCTGTTGTGCATCAGCTCAATTATTCCAGTCTACGGGAAATCCTTCAGAAAACGTACCAGGGGGACATGGCGAGCACAACGCCATACGGCTCGCGTATTACCATGCCTGCCATAGCGGGATTAGCAAGCTTGGGCACCGTGCCCTCGAGCGTTGCCAGGCGGCCAGCAGCATCCTTAATTAGGTCGATGGAAAGATCGAGATTGAATGCACTCCATGATGCGGGCTGGCCAGTTTCGTCCAGGAGATATTGATCCAATTCAGGCCGTCTCTGATCTAGCAGTTCGGCGGCTTTGAGGAGGATATCCCTTCGAGCACTGTTGGAGACGTCTCGCCATGCCGGACCCGCAGCAGCTGCTGCATCGACTGCGGCCTTGGCTTCAGACACAGTTGCTAGGCCGCATAGGTGGACAACTTCACCAGTAATCGGTGATCTCACCTCAAAGGTGTCTTTGGGGATGACTTCCTCGCCGTTGATGATGAAGGGGACGATGTATGGTGCCATGTTGAAAAGCGTGTAAGTCTACCTAAGGAGTCGATGTCAACCTCTCGAACCGTCACGTCTTATTAATACCCATTCACTCGGTGTCCACCTTGGCTTGTTTGAAACATAAGCAACGCAGGCTGAGGCTTAGCAGCGTGAGACGTGATATAGGATCGCATGTAATCCGTACTCGTACAAGGAGGGCCCCATGGGCAGGGGGGGACGCGGGTGGGGGCATAAGACCGCTCCCTCCGCCCGGATGGAGTTCTAAAAATCGTATATTCAATCAGTTCCGCCGTACTAGCTTGATGGATTTTGAGATATCGTAGTGGAAATCACTTACGCATTACAATCCTTTCTTCCACTCCGGGCCCTCCCTGACATTGACAACATACCCCGCCCCCTTCATAGCCTAAATCTGTCGTAATATGTAATATGTATATGTAATCGGCAAGTGGCTCAGAGGTTCTTCGACGTCTCGGCAGTCATCCTCGCTATGAAGGGGGATGATTTTTGGAAGAAAAAAAAATACGCACCTAGTGGTCGCCGATGCAGATGATGCAATGCTCGTCTTTGACTCTTGAAACAGAGAAGGCTGAGGAAATATCGTAAACAAAAACGACTGAATATTGACCGACATTGTGTAAACAAGTGCCGACTTACACTACTGAGGTGAGCTGAGGAGGGCCCACGCATGGAGAGCCCTACACACAACTGTACGGGAGTTAAGACAAATCAGGCATGGACTATTCCGTAGTTGCGGCGGTTCGAATTCACGCTAGATAGGCCAAGTTGTTGTAGGTGACCTCTCAAGCATCGAGTTTGCTCAGCCAAGCCAGTTGAGATGAATTCGTTTACTGAGTCTGGTGAATATACTCGTAATCCGTCTAGTATAAGGCTCATTTTTTGTAGCGTCAGTTGCAGCCAACAACGGGGCTTCTGTTGGCACGGAATAGGCATTTTCTTCGGGCATAATAGTAATCACGAAGACGTTGACTCTAGACTGACTTGGACATGGCGTAAAACTGTAGGGACGTAGCATTCCGTTTCTAGTGCGCCTCGATATGCAACGAGGCAGCATGGGTTTTCCGTACCTACATCGATCACTAATCCGTACCTAGTATTTTCTGTTTACTTATTAGCAGAAAAACTTGAGAAGAATTGTCTTTTTGACGATGCCGAAGCCCGGAGGAAACCCGACTGCCTGCCGGCTTTCACTGAGGCCGTATTGGAGGTACTTGGAGACCCACTCATCGCCTTCGGTCCAGGAACTTGGAAGTCATGCTGATGATGCGGCCGAGGCCCTCGAACTCCGGCAGGCAGTGGGTAGGGTGAATTACGAGTATGTAGGTAATCCGTATTCGGTGCCGCCTCAACTAAACCGAGGGCCGGGATTTGAGAAACGGACGCCGAACCACACAGGTGGTGCCCTTATCTCCTCAGAAAGGGCGCGTGCTCGAGTCTCGAAGACTTCAAAGTTCAACCAATACTGACGAAGGAATGATTCGGCGAAAGTCATTTTCCTCGGGCCGGGCATTCTTTTTGATAAGTAGTACGCTCACTTGCGGGATTCATCATCCCTCAAGCATGCTATCGAGCCATGAATCGCCCCTTGTCCTAAAATACACCATTAGCGAATCTGGCCGTTGACCTACCAACTACTGAGATGTTGACTTACCATTTGTTGTTTTTGTTTTGATAACCATACACAGGTCATGAAACTACAGCTAGACAACGTGCCAGGAGCATGCGTGACAGTCACCTTGCGACTCGATACAAACTCATCCGACAACATCTACTGATGAAAATGTTACCGCATGGAGCACATTCATGATCTTATCGATCGCGCCAGGCAGAAGCAAACAAGACTGACGTGTCATTCAGTCGTTGCCTATCGTAAGCACATGTCCGCCTGAATATTGATTAGTTGCGAGCTGTTTGTGATTTGTGATAACTTCCTACTACTGCAATGCAAATCGGTGGGAATCAAGACAAGCAGGTAGACTCTCCACGAACTTTAACACGTCGGCGACGAAGAAAGGAGGAGGAGTACTAGACGTTGATAACACAAGATTGACGTGTCTATGTGTATGAAGGCTTGATATTGGAAGATAATTGCTGTCAAATGGTTTCCGCCGATACGTCATGCAACGGCTTGGGAGCAGTAGCGCCTTGATGTTAAGAGTTTCGGACGAAGTCGATCGCCGAGTTCAAACTCCGAGAAGTAGATGTTTTCCGTTACTTCCTCGGAGACTCATGATTTTTAGACTCCTTTGACGGTATTAGACCCCCTCTCGAGTGTTTTGGGGTTTCCTTCCAGGTCTTGAGAGTCTGTTATGTTCAGAGCATGAAAAAAGCAGTAAGTGAGGATCACGAAGGGGTGCTTTGAAGATACTGAGATGTTGGCGAGGGCGACATTATCATTCATGGCAGCGCTTAGCCATCTTCTGGTCTATCGGTATGTTTCTTCGTATATCATGTCATTCCATCACACCGCACTCCGAAGTCCAGGTGACTATTTGAATTCCCCCAGTAAGGGGCGCCTGCCATAGGTCTCTGCATAACAAGTCTGAAAAGCTAGTAGGGGATCGCTGTTTCGATAAAGTTGGTTTCCCGGTCATTCGGCAAGCATCTCCGTCTAAAAGGAAACACAAACTCGTACAGAAGGCTCGTTGCAGTTGGTGAATAGGGTATATTGTGCATATAGCTGTGCTGTTGTATGGCTCTCAGCCTGATTCGAGTATAACCTCATGATGATAACCGTCACTAACCTGTGGAAGTGAGGAGGCCACCTGAACATCTGTCCGGGATGGATGCGTTGTCAGGCATGAACGTTGGGGCCAGGGAGTCACTTGCGAGGATTAGATCTGCGCCATCACAGCGGTACAGAGCTTGGAGTATATTCCAGTTTCTTTGGTAATAGTTCACCGGGCACTACCGTAGATCTCCCGGGACCCCCACGGATAGCGAACCCTCACTTGACTTGTGAACTCCTCGATCTCGATCTTGACGATGTGTTCGCCTGGAACTACAACGAGACCTAAGTGTCTCGTGAGTGTTTCTTGAGGATTCCCAGGGTTGACAACTGCGGCGACAATAGGGGATCCAAGAGGCTGTGGCTGAGATGGTTGCCGATACTCATATGTAGCCGAGAGGACAACGTTGGAGTCCTGAGTGCTGGTTAGAAAACGGGCTTATCGTCTTCAAAGCCTACAGACGGACGAGCAGGCATAGGCAAACTGACAGTATCGGTGCATTTGAAGTTCCCAACAAATATCCGGCCGTCTGTACCATGAATTCGCAGCCGCTTGTTGATGAGCGACTGGAGGTAGGCCACAGAGGCGTCTTTCGACGGAGCCTCATCCATCGTCGCTCGGTCCAGTTGCTCAACCACTTCCTCCATGTTTATCACTGAGTATTATATGTCACGTTGTTAGATAATGTGTGTCAAGCTAAGTATGGAGAAAGAATGAATAGACCTTGGTGCTTCTTATGAGACAGAGTATGTGTGAGGTTTGGAAAACAGAGGAGTCCACCGTGAATGCAACTCCGTACATTTGCTCCGCGGGGATTGCATTTACCCTATAGCTGCATATAATGTGTACTTCCAATATGAATCCGTTTATGTAGCTATACAGTAATACTGCCAGACACGGGATTACGGTGATTCATAATCCGTATAATACGGCGCACTAAGGAATGCGAAAACGGAATTTCTGCCTGTCATTCGTAATCTCTGCCTGCTTCGAACTTCGCGTTCGACTCATCATCATCCATGCTTCACAAACCAGAGATGCAACCCAAGCGTTCTCCTACGCCCAAACATTGACTGACACAATCGTAACCGTATATTGGATCGTCTTGGACAGTTCGAATCTCAATAAATATGCGCCTAGATATTCCACCTTGACCTCAGAACCCTGAGTTGGCTCTACTTTGCCATCATGGGTGTGAACGGCCTATGGACGGTAATCCAACCATGCGCGCGCCCGACGAATCTTGCGACTCTGAATCAGAAACGTCTTGCCGTTGATGCATCCATCTGGATCTATCAGTTCTTGAAAGCCGTACGCGACAAAGAAGGAAATGCTCTGCGCAACTCCCATATCGTCGGCTTCTTCCGTCGCATATGTAAGTTGCTCTGGTTTGGCATCCGCCCCGTCTTCGTCTTCGATGGAGGCGCACCAGCCTTGAAGCGCCAGACGATTTCGAACCGCAAGCGCAGAAGGGAGGGCCGTCGCGACGATGCCGTACGGACAGCTGGAAAGCTTCTGGCCGTGCAGATGCAGCGCATTGCCGAGGAGGAGGCCGAAAAACGCCGCCGCCGCCGAGAACTCGAGCAAGAACCTGTCGAGGAGATACCTGATATTGAAAAGCTCGTATACGTCGACGAGATTGGTATGAGCCAGCAGGAGAGACAAAAAAGTAGAAAGTTCTACAAACAAGATGCCTATCATTTGCCAGAGCTCGACGTTGCCATCGACGGCCGGCCCGAAGATCCGCGCATCATGAGTATCCAGGAACTCGAGGAATATGCCAAACAATTTCATAGGGGCGAAGATATTAATCTGTATGACTTCAGCAAGATCGATTTTGACGGTGACTTTTTCAAGAGTCTACCGGCGGCCGATAGGTACAACATACTCAATGCTGCAAGAATACGCAGTCGACTCAGGATGGGATTGAGCAAAGACCAACTTGCGGACATGTTCCCCGATCGTATGGCTTTCTCCAGATTCCAAATCGAGAGGGTTCAGGAGAGGAATCGTCTCACGCAGCGATTGATGAAAGAATACGGAGCAGAGGCAGATCTCACGGTAGGCGTCAATGGACGTATTGCCGGGGAGAAGGACCGAGAGTATATCCTCGTCAAAAACGAGGGCGCAGAAGGCGGCTGGGCTCTTGGCGTTGTGAGCGGAGAGAAAGATAGGGGAGAAATCCATAAGCCTATCGATGTTGATGCCCTTGACATACAATATGAAGCTAAAGATGACGACCTTGACTGGGAAGATGACGAATTTGAGGACGTGCCAATTGAGGGTTTGAACAGGCTTCCAAAACTTCAAGCTCAAAGTGGCGATACCATATTTGAAGCCATTGCTGATGAGGTAGATTCCTTATTCGTGGGCGGAAATGACAGCAACGAGGAGGAATCTCTTTTTGTTGGCGAAAACGACACAAGTGCTGATATGGCGGCACTCCTTGGTGCTTCATATAATAACGAAGCGTTGCTCCAAGACGAGGAAGAAGACTTGAACCGAGCCATCGCCCTGTCTCTGAAGAACCAACACGGTGTCAAATCTCCCACGCAGGAGGCAATGGAAGTGGACGACGAAGACGAAGAATTTGAAGACGTCCCGGCTCCTGAATGGACACAAAAGGCTGTTGAACAGCCGAAACCGATAACCTCGAACAGGGGTCGGATAATTGCTCATATCGTCAATAACAGAGCAAACGCAGCTGTCCCGAAACGCCGAGCAAGCAATAGTAGCAGTGGCAGTGACATGGATCTTCGATCAGCAGCACTTGCTGCTAGAAAGAAGAAGCTAGAGAAAGCGAAGGCGAAGCCCCAGTCTCCTACGATACCTACTCCAATGCCCTCTGTGGACAGTCCTTTCAATGGTCCTCTCCCTTTTGAGAAATTGGATTGGAAGTCTACTATTTTTGCTAAGAAACCGGCTAATACACAGCCTTTGGAACAAACGAAAGAGAACACAGACGAGGACGGTGATCTCGCTGGTGGTTTCATGCCCGACGCTGAAAATGATGACAAGCCTCGTCCGCTACCGCCCTGGATGGTACAGGATGAGACGGATATCCGGGATGTGTTGAAAGCGCAACAAGAGAACGAAAAAGAAATCAATGAAGCAGACAGGGCAGCGGCAGCACAGGAAGAGAAACGACGACAGAAAGATATCGTTATAGAAATAGGATCGTCTGATGGTAGCGATAGCGATGTCGAGATTATCGATCCTCCTCCTCGGCGGGAGAGCCTGACAAATGCAACCAACACTGATGGCTTGTCACATTCACTGACCTCGGCATCTCCGGTTGTTGAAAAGCCAGTACGCGATTCTACGTTACCTGAGCCAGACGTGCTCGAGGGTGAGGATGCGCCCAACGAGCAAGGCAACGAAGAGTTGTCAAAGACAGTCACATTGGATCGAAGATCAAAATCGCCATCCTCCTCGCCAGAACCAGAGTTTGAGGAGGTTGAAATAGTACAGCCTCCCGAAGAACCTAATGAGAATCCATCTCCTCCTCTAGCTGCTATGTCGCTGGAACCCGAGAAATTAGAAGAAGCGATAGCAGAGGCCATAATCCCGGATGACTCGGGCGAAGTTCCCACAATAGATGCCAACGATATACCGATTGGCGAAGACGAACTTGATTTCAGTGATCCCGAAGAGGAGGAACTACTTGCACAAATGGCCGAAGAAGCCGAAGAACACGCACGTTTCGCTAGTCAACTGAACAACAAATCAGAAAAGGAGAATCAAGAAGCTTACGAGCGGGAACTAAAAGCTCTCCGAGCACAGCAAAAGAAAGATCGCAGAGACGCAGATGAAGTGACACAAATCATGATCACGGAATGTCAAGCCCTCCTCCGGTACTTCGGCATCCCCTACATCACGGCACCAATGGAAGCCGAGGCCCAATGCGCGCAACTCGTCAACCTCGGCCTCGTCGACGGCGTGGTCACAGACGATTCCGATATCTTCCTCTTCGGCGGAACACGCGTCTACAAAAACATGTTCAACAGCAACAAATTCGTCGAATGCTACCTAGGCAGCGACCTCGAGCGAGAAATGTCCCTATCACGCGAACAGCTCATCTCCATCGCCCAACTCCTCGGCTCTGATTACACAGACGGCTTACCAGGCGTCGGCCCCGTCACGGCCGTCGAAATCCTCTCCGAATTCCCCGGCCGAGACGGCCTGGCGAAATTCCGCGAGTGGTGGCTAGAAGGCCGCCCCAAAGAACCAGACACCGCATCCACTTTCCGGAAGAAATTCCGCAAATCACAGGCCCTGAAATTATTCCTCCCACCGGGTTTTCCCAGTCCGGCGGTTTTTGACGCGTACTTACACCCCGAAGTCGACCATAGCACCGAGCCCTTCCAATGGGGCTCGCCTGACGTCGAGGGGCTGCGGCAGTTCCTTATGAGTACGATTGGGTGGAGTCAGGAGAGGACGGATGAGGTTCTTGTCCCTGTTATTCGGGACATGAATAGACGCGAGGCAGAGGGGACGCAGAGTAATATTACGCGCTTTTTTGAGGGCGGGGTGGGGGTTGGTGTGAAGGAGGCGTTTGCGCCGAGACAGAGGGTTCCGACTAGTAAAAGGATGGCGCAGGCTGTGAATAAGTTGAGGACGCAGAGGGTTGTGGATGCTGTTGGTGGTGGGGAGGGTGGTGTTGAAGGTGTTGTTGGTGAAGATGGGGTGGAGGTGGAGGTGCAGGAGGATGTGAGTCTTGCGCCGGGACGGAAGAGGAAGGGTACTGCGGGTGATGATGGGGAGTTGGATGAGGATTATGAGGAGGATGGGGCGGGGAGGAAGAAGGTCAGGGGGAAGTCGAAGGCGAAGGGAAAGACAACTGCGAAGGGGAAAGGAAAGGCGAAGGCTAAGTAGATGCCTACATTTCGGGTATATCGAAATACATGATTCCAGGGTTGTTCTTTGTATAGTGAGTTCCATTTTAAGATATCCTACGCCAGCAAGGCCGATATATATAAGTGTGTAAATCAATTCTACCTCCTACCCGACGACAGTTTATAGCAGTGTTCACGCCTTACATCCTTACATATCCTATCGTACTAATCAAACCTGATGAATCTTCACATATCCCCTCTCCTACTATTAGTCGGTTAATCCGTACTTTCCCACCCTTTCCTTCCATCCCATATAACCCGTAGTACGTCCAGATTCTTCCACGTACGACCATACCCACTGGAGAACTCGGGATCCCGTCCGCTCTCCCATAGATAAGCCGGTGAGGGCCAGATTAGTAGTTGGGTCGGTGACGACCAGCGAATCCCTGGTGTTGTACGTTTTTTATGTTTTGGATTTTTTTTGCTCACTGGGGAACTTGGAATGCGGGATACACAATGGTTGAGATTTTTGTGATGTGGAATGATTGAATTTTTGTGGTGTGGAATGGATGTTGTCGGCGGGCTATCGCATGCGTCGCATCAGACGAGGTATGGTTGGCACAGAAACACCGCATGCGTAGCTCAATCGGCCGCAATTATTCCTACGTTTTCACCATACATCTCACATCTCACAACCACAAAACACATATAACTAACAAATCAATTGCCTCTAGAAGGCCCTCGCTATATACCTACCTAGGTAGGTAGGTAGGTAGGTAACCAGGCGCCTCACACCTATATGCCCATCCAACAAAAGCCAAAAAAAAAACAAACCAAAAAAAACTATATACAGGTATACGAGTTGTGCTATAAAAAATATAAACAAGGTATACCCCCCCTCCGTAGACGCTGCCATTGAATACGCCGTGATTTTTTGGAAACCCTCCCATGCTGTAGATAGATAAGACGTTCCACCTTCTCCATGCAACCGTTTACCTTCAAAGAATACGCCCGAAACGCCGTGGTTGAAAATCAGTGGGAGAATTGTATGTGGTGAGTGAGATGTGCGATATGTTTGTTGGTTGTCGATATACGATGAGTTTGCTTCTCCCTTCGTGATTAGACTATGTGGACTTTCGTGTAGTTCTTGTGTGCCTCGACTAATTGCTCTATCCGGGGCATGAGCTCGGGTATCCGGAACGGCTTCGAGATAACATCATCCTAGAGAAGTCAGTATTGTACTCGAGCCATTATGTTAACAACAACTCACCACCCCAGCGGTCTTCGCATTCTCGATTTGTTCCGGCCGGGCATACGCTGTTACCGCAATAATGGGGATGTGACGATTAATGGTACCATCTCGTTCGAGCTCGCGGATCTTCCGTGCACAGGTCATGCCGTCCATTACGGGCATTTCCAAATCCATCAGGATGACGGAGATATCGTGGCCGATGGACTCGTTACCATGCCAATACCGCGATTTCTTCAGGATTTCGAGAGCTTCGCCTCCGTGATTCGCTACTTTGGTTGTACTCCCAACATTGCGGAGTGATCTCTGCAATACTTTCTGGTTGACCAAATTGTCTTCAACAATAAGGACGTCAAACAATCGTCTGCCGTCTTCGGAGAATTTCGGCTCCGAGGAAGAACTGGGTTCTGCAGAGCCGTTCGTCTCACAGGTCGCGGGCTTCTTCGCTCGAGTCTCAATCGTCGTGGAGGAACCTGGCGTTCGGATCAGAGGCGGTGGACAAAGCAGAGCCTTATTTTCTGTGGGTGGAACATTCGATCTGCGACTTTTAATGTAGAACGAGAATGTACTACCAACACCCCTTTGCGAAGCAACACCGATCTGGCCACCTTGCAATTCGGTCAGTATCCTGGAGATGAACAGCCCAAGACCAGATCCACCATATTGGACATGAGTACGAGGAGTTGCCTGGGAAAAGCGCTGGAAAAGGAGTTTCCTCTCATGATCATCCACGCCCCTGCCAGTGTCCTGGACAGTGAAGTGAAGGTTCAGCTTTTCTCCGTCACCCCAATCAGGCTGATCTCTAAGGTCGCTTTGGTCGGGTCGGTCACAGGGGAAGTACGTAATTCCCGGCTCGGTGACCTCGGAGATATCTTTCGACGTGTTGAGAGTGACGATGATAGACCGTTTTGGAAGCGATTGAGTGAATTTGATAGCATTCGTCATCAAATTGATCAAAACCTGAAGAAGTCGCGAAGGATCTAGTTTCACCCAGTCAACGCCCATGTCAATGTATCGGTTCTTGACCTGCAACTTCAAGTCTATGCCATTCGTGTTCAGTTCGCCTTCGAACATTCGGAGCACTCGTTGTACAACAGCCAGGGGCTGTACGTCGACAGGGGTGACAAGGAGTAGCTGCGAATCCAGTTTCGACAACGTCAGTATATCGTCAACAATGCGTTTCTGATGGCTTGCACAGAGGCTGATGGTATTCGCGGCCTCAAGACAACCTGCTATCGCAATCTTGAAATTCTCGCCCTTCTCAGAGTCATCGACCGGAAAGGCGTGAGTGAGAGTGCCTGCTATTTCGTCGGCGCATTGAAGAATTGCACTCAAGGGGTTTCGCATCTCGTGACTGGTGATGTCAATGAAGTTTTCCTGCTGACGCTTCAGTTCGAGAGCCTCTTCCCTGCGCTGCATCTGAATTTGCTCGGCCAATTTCTGTTGTGAGATATTCGTGATGCATCCGAAAATACCCTTGATTCCACCTTCAGGATCTTTCTCGGGATATGCGCTCATCAGTACCCACGTATCGATAATTAAATCTCCTTCATGACGGGTGCATTTAAATCGGAATTCGTGCGTAATGGCCACCTTTTCTACCACGAGTCGTCGCCAAACTTCTTCGAGCGCTGGCCGATCTTCATCCTTGACACTCTGCATCCAGTTATTGACACTATCCGACCGGTTGTGTCTAGACAGATCCCACCACATATCGTTCGAGTAGGTAATGTCTCCTTGATGATCGGCGATAAACATACCCACGGGTGCGAATTCGGCCATTCGTGTAAACTTGAGTTCGCTTTCCTCGACTTCCAACGTCCTGATATGTAACTGTTCTGTCAGTTCTTGGCGATCTGCTAGGGCCATCTGAGCCGCTCGCTGGCCCCGTCGGATTTCTTCTTCGAACAAAAGCACAGACGCGAGAGATGTTGCCAACTGTCTCGATAGAAGGGTGATGAATAGTCGATAATCCTGGTCGTAAGGGCGTCGGGGGTTGACTCCCATGACGATGAAGCCAACAACACTCTCGCTGCCGGTCGTCGGATGGACTGGGAATATAACAATTGAGCGGCATGGTTCACCACTGCCACGTAAAAGGAGGCCATCCATAAGTTTTGTCGGGAGAGTGCCTAACTCAGCCGACAGCGTTATAGGCCGACCAAAATTCGACATAGACTCGCGCATGTAAGGTGCAAAGCCATCATTGCTTGTCTTCAAGTCCAAGAAATTGATTAGACAGGGGTGACCAGGGGGAACACCAAGGGATGCTTCCAAAGTCACCTGGGGTGGGTTCATCCAGCTGCCCGAATGAATAGAGCCGATCTCACTCCCTTGGTCTTCGGTAACTGAATATACCAGGTTGAATGGTACATCATCCTCGCTGTAATCAAGCCCCTTATTCACCTGTCCCCAGAAACTCTTGATGTCCCGAGCAAGCGATGTCCTCTCTCCCACTTCACGTAAGGTCAGCATCATCCTTTCGGCCATTTTCCGTCTCGTGTTCTCAAACGCAGGATTGTAGAGGCCAACAACCGTTCCATTCTGTCCGACCAACGGCACAATCGACCAGGAGAAGAAGGCCTCTTCGTCGAAATTGTCGCGTCTCACGATGAGATGATCGTCGTTTTTCAGCATGGCCTGACCAGACTCCCAAGCACTTTCGAATATCGGTTGAATGTCCTCCCATATCTCCGACCACGCATCCTTGTATCTCGAGCCCATCAGCTTCGGGTGTTTCCGACCGGCCATGGCGACATATGCCTGATTATAAATTACGGTAAATTCGCGGCCCCAGTAAAGCGCAGCGGGATGAGGGCTGCCCATCACCAAATTGGAGATGGTGCGGAGTTCACGCGGCCAGTCTTCGATGGGACCAAGTGGTGTGGCAGCCCAGTTGACTGTGCGAGCAAACTGAATGTGTTCGGGTAGGTCAGGTGTTAAAGGGATTCGAGTCCAATCAAAAGAGGGCTGAGGCAAAGATACAAGTGACTCCGGGAGAGTCTGATGCAGGCCCGCCATTTCGTCAGTTTCGTCGCTAGAGCCCGGTCGACTTGGGTCGTCAGCGCTGATTTCACCAGCATCGCCAACTTCATCATGGCCAAGAGCGGCAACATGGTTGAGACTCTGGAGCTCAACTACAGGCGCCAGACCGGGACTGGGGGATTCAAAAATCGTACTTTGTTCCAAAAGCGGCTTGGGAGGAGTACGCGGGGCGGGAGCCGTGTTTGTGCTCGCACTGACAAAGCGGAACCTGTTCCTGAGAGTAAAAGAAGTCCAGTTAACTCCGCCGTAGCGGTACGGCGAGGGATAGGGATCCAGTCCTCCCGCGACGATTCCGCCCGACTTGACCCATGTTCCAAAATTAACATATTCCGTTTTGCTATCTTGGTCCCTCTGCTCGTCTCCACACACTAAGTGCCGGATGGGATCCGACGCGTGGAGTGCAGGGTTGGCATACAAGACGGAAAAGGGACCCGTAGGTTTACTGTTGATGGGGTTCAGACTGTCGACAATGAAGGTCGGGCGATCGTCGCGTTCGAGCAACTCTAGCACTTCAATACTATAAAGGGCCTGTAGACCGGGGGTGGATGGCTGGGCATCGGCGCTCTGACTCAAGCAGACGGCCTCGGTGGACGACCAGCTGCCCGACGTGCTGGACGTCGACGTCGGGCAGACGGAGTCGACAGTACCGCGCGGTAGCTGGAGAGTTGTCACCTCGGTGCCATCCTGGACCGTCCGCAACATCGTTGTCACCTCTGATCCAGTGTAGCCGAGCGGTCGAATGAATAGAGGGTCTGGTGTACAGGAAAAAAAGAGGGGGGAAGTCGGGCTAGCAACCAAGTTAAGTGGTTGAGTGGGCCTTGCAACACAGCTCAGGTCGATCTTCGGGAGGGGCGAGAGCCGAACCCGGTGTTTCTTCGCGAGAGGCTGGTTGACGCTTTTTGCCGCAGCCGCAGCCTCAACTTTCGAGAGTCGCTTCGACCACACCGACTGCCGCTGGCGCGACTGTTCCAAGACAAGAGGGACGGGTAGATCAATGCGCGCTTGGGCGGCCTCATTTATTAAGGGCGCGTTTTTTGCAAGGGCAGAAGGAGCGGCAGCAGTAGTTGTAGTAATCCGGTCTTGTTGTATTTGTGCATTTGATAGGACAGCTTTCAAACCAGGGTGGCCAATTCCTGTCGCGGATTCCCTGGCCACTTCGGGCGTCTTCGCATGGGTGGTGAGTCCGTTGTGGTGGTGGCTCTGATCCGGATCCTGATCCTGGGAATCGCGGACGGGCGCAACGATTACAGTTGCTGTTGGGCCTGTAGTAGTAGTAACTGGAACTGGGACTGGCGCTGACACAGGACCTGGACCTGGATCTGGACCGGGGGGTGGATGCTCGGGCGCAGTGTGATTGATGGCACAAGCAGCAGCAGTAGCAGTAGCAGTAGAAGTATCAGTGGCAGTGGTGGTGGTGGGAGTGGCAGTGGTAGTGGTGGTAGTGGTAGTAGTATGAGCCGGAGCAGTCGAGATAGTGTCGCCCAGAGTTCCCAGAGTTCCCAGACTTTCCAGAGTCCCCAGAGTTGAACTTGCTGAAGGTTGAGGCACGTTACACTCTGCTGCTTGAGTCATGAGGGGGTCTTGCTAATAAGTAGTTGCGAGACTAATCGTCGATTGCCACGCGCTAAGCTCCCGTCCAAGCCTAAATAGTGCACACTTCCTGTCCTAATACGTATTCGGGAAGAGGTTAGGCGATGTGTGGCCGTGGCCATTGACAGCAGAATCACGATGACGGGCAGAACGGACAGAACGAGCAGAACGGACAGAAAACGGTGTTGGCAATTCGAGCACGACCTTTGCTCCAGCAGCGCAGCCGAGGCCGGTCCTAGATATATGGATGGTAGAGCTAGCAGTAGCAGCAGTAGCAGCAAGAGGTGATGGTGGTAGTAGCAGTAGTAGTATCGCGAGTACCGAAGCTGCTTCTCGCGTGGAATCTGGATAGACGGGAACGAGATGCTGTCCGGAGCGGGTGATCGCTGCCGAGCTCGAGCTGTGCACGGAGAAGACCAGGGGTTAGATGGATCTGCTTGCTTTTTCTCCTTCTTTATCATCCTTTCATTCCTTTTGTATTCCGAATATTTTTATTCTGTATCTCTTCTCATATTTTACTGGACTCCTTTTTTTCAATATAGGTCAGGTAATGGATCTCTCTCTGGCCGTCTCTCGCGTTCGGTGCCGACCAGGGAGCGCAGCGTATTCCGAAGGAGCGGGAGCAGAAGCTTGGAACTCCCTTGCAGTTGTTCAGAGGGAATGGAGTGGTTGGTGGAGAACGGATTACAGGTGGGTGGAGGGGACAGGAGAGGGTGCGGGCAGGGGAGCAGGGGGAGCACCGTCGGTAGGATGGAAGGCAGGCCCAGGTCGCTGCTGCTGCCACTACGCGACCGACAAAGCACACTAAAAGTTTAGTGCTCTTAGTGCTAACGAGCGCTAAATGGTCTAAATGGTACCCTACGTTAGTGCACACTAGCGCACAATCCATGCGCTAAGGCGGTTATGCTCTAGGTAGATAGATCGCCCGTGGGAAGTCATGTGACTTCGCTTGATATCCTCGACATGGGATGCGAGCAGTGGCTGCCTGTAGCGATGTTCGAGGCTCATGCGACAATGTCACAGCATAGATTGTCTGTTCCAATGAAGGCGAGTTAACGTCGCGAGTCGATCTGTCAAACAGTTCGCGTTGTATACGTTGCAGAGGCTGTCAGCACGCCATTGTGTTGGATGATGGTGGGGCCGGGTGTTCTGGTGGCAATTTGTGGCAACTTGGCAGTTAATAGATAATAATACGGTCTGGTTGAACAGGTCGGGTTAGATCTGGTCAGGTCTGGTCCAAGTACTTTCCGGTAAGTTGCCAGTATCTCGCCGTGCCGTGTGGCACCTGCCTGGCCATAGCAGTCACCAGCGACAACTTCCTAGCGGCAGCCAGCGACAGCTAAAACCATGCATCTGCCCATATTCCGAAGGTACGGAAGCCGCCTGTATCGTGACTTCCACAGTCGAATATTCTGACTAATCACAGCACGATATCTCCTCAGTAAACACACGCATACACTTCCACTCACCTACCTTTCCCTCCTCAATTTCGTACTTCGCACATCATTGGCGCTCAAGACGGTATGAACGTGTGTCACAAGCGCTAGTCTGCACTAATCAGTGCACTAGACGTCGTGCGGATCAAGGAAGCTGTGGATTGCTTGACTAAAGCGTGTAAAAGTACCCCCCTCTACCGACTGTACGGACCGCCGGGCACGTCCCGGTAGACTACGGAATATTCTTGACAAGCTGCCATGTGTCTGGTATATCAACTAGCCGTTATACCTAGACGCCTAGACGCTGCGATGATAGTGATGATGATGAATGTCGTCGTATTATATTTTATGAGGTGTTCATAAAGCGGATAGTCTGCGTACAATTACGAGATTCCGGCGAGCTCGAGATGACATATCGATCACTATCATTAGTATTATTCCGTACACGATCACACGTCAATATCATCGAGTAGAGTCCGTTATTAGTTCATTCACTACTCCGTCCATCGAGTCGAATGGATACCCAAACGGTCCGCTCACATGCGAATCTACCCGGGATGCATGGCAGTGCCGATATCATATAGTCTGCGTCTGCGTCTGCTCGGGGCATGTCCTTGATCCGTCTGCTTGGGTTACTTTACAGATTTGAACAGGAGTCGTCGTCGTACAAATTTATGTATGTCACTACCAAGAAGCGTCGACTGTTTGATGATCCTCGAGTCTAGGTCGATCGAAAAGCTCGCAGCTCGCCCAACAAGGCTTCCACAGATACCCACCCATGTAGCGAAGAGGGACTTCCGCGGGAAGACGACGCTGGTACGGACACATGGGGAAGTGATCGGCCACTACCTCGCTCCAGGCAGTGAGCTGAGGCCCCAGCTCCGCGATATTGTTGGTCAGCAGTGCTAGATCCAGCATACATCGAGCATACACCGGTGACTCGCGTCGCAGCTTCATCCCATATGCTGTATCTCCGTCTCGTGCGAATAAGCAGCGAGCACGTGCTGCTAGCTAGCCCGGCGGCGACGGGGAGCGGTAATCCGTACGTCAAGTTATTGTGTTTTATAGTGTTAGTCTGAGTAAGATATAGGGCTATATGTGTAAGGTCTCACATGTAAATCTGCGGAATGCCGACGGGTGATCGACAACTGCATCTCGTAACTAGTGAAGAGGGACTCTCCGGACTGACCAACCTCTTGCTAGTGTAGAGTTGAATCTCCTTGCATAAGCGAGAGTCGTCCTCATCATCGATTGTTGTCACCGCTGCCTGAAATTCAAAGACATTGAAGGCAAATATGCCAACCGAAGAACCCGGCAAGTTTGTAAGTTCCGCCCAATGCCGCATCTCAGGAGCCCTTGCATAAGATATCAGGTCTGAGCGCATGAATTGTACAACAGACACTTCGTAACTCGCGAGATAACAACAATTTAGGAACAGTAACTCCGAGTAGTAAGTAATAAGCTGTCGTTAACTCGAGAAGGTCTATAAAAAGTCTTAACAGCTTGCATATACCACTTCGTACTTACAAGTAATCCGTAATGATATAAAACAGGAAAATCTCCGAGAGATTCTACCTACAACTCTGGAACACTAAAATTCCATCTTCGTTACCGAGCGTACGGGATAACGTGTAATAGGTTCATGCGCCAGCAGGGATGCCTTCCCATGACAAATTTATTGGTCCCGCGAATATCCAGTCTCCCTGCTCTGCGGATTGGGTTCCCTTCGCAGAGGCCCAGTTCGAGCCCGTGCCCGGACTTAGACTCGCTACGGAGACCCTTACACATCAACCCGGTGAACTGCGGCAGTGTTCTCGACCCACGGTTTCGAGTCAGGAGGACATACGGAGAACGAGAAACCCCGGTAAGCAATGTGGTTCTGCTTACAATCCAGTTTCTCCGGCACTTGCTTCTCGAATCTCAATCCAGACGGATGGCAGTAGATCCGAACCCTAGAGCCTCCCGGCGGCTCATTCTGTGTAGATGCAGTGGAGACTCTATCCGTAGTCTCTTGCCGGGGGTTCCTTAATGTGCATATGTATGAAGGTATACTTGCCTAGTTTGTTTGGGACTCTGCAAGTCGAGTGAACGAACCTCGAGAACAGCTTCTCCGTCTTTGAATCTATGGAAAGAGGGTCCATGCTGCACGGCAGTACCTGGTGCAACGGGCAAATGTTTCCACGAAGATCTCCATCTCTCATGTCCGGCTTACACGTGTACGGATCTCTCTACGAATCTCGGAAGATCAGCTGGTCGACCATACAACGAAATCGTTACTAATAAATGACACTTGGATTGGCGACGATCAACGTCATGACATAGTCACGACTTACCAAGCTAAGCAAATAAGCAAGATGGTGGAGGTGCGGAACTTTAGTTCGCGGTTAAGTGCCAGACGGCTCGGGCATCAACATCATCGTTACCGATCGTCGACATACTAGCGAGCCGTCTTAATTAAATCGGTCTAAACCCGGCACCGGGACAACTCTCGTCTCCTCTATGCCTGCTCTCTTACTCTCCATCTCTGGTTCCGCAATGTCAACGAACTGGTAAACCGTACGGAACAGCTTGCAGTCCGCACCCCCTCTGAATCGGCCTTGGCCGATCTACATGTAGTATGCTGGCGAGGAGATCCCACTCTCACGTTTCCTCGACCCGGACCGCACGTGTATCTCTTTGCGCAAAGCTTAGCATAGTCACACTGGCAAAAGAAAAGACGAAACGGCTATTGCCGGTTACCAGAGTCTTGGAAACAGACATCGCGATAATAAAGTGACGAAGCTAACGTTCTGGATATTGAAACCATTAAGCATAGCATAGCCATGTCTGCGTGCATCTTCACACCGTCAGCTAATATCATACTCACTATCACTACGAAATAGCAAGTTAGGTCTCATTAGACGACAGCTACTGTGAGGATATCGTAACTACGAGAAGGAACTTATTCGTTCCATGAAGAAAGATATTAGCCCTTCGTACGGTGCTCGATCAGTAAAGTAGATCGTCGACTACCTATAAATAGATCATGACTTACATACAGTGTCCGCACATGTGGAGGTTTAGCAGTTGAGTAGTGCGTGGCTGGTAAATTCTTCCCGTCTTTCTCATCAGGGGGATTTACACGGAGAAAGGGATCTCATTCAAGAAGAGTACCTGATCCGTGCCTTCATCGCTTTTACCCCGGTTCTCGGACCCAATAGATCGTGTCTTCCTGCAAGTACTTCATCGGGGTACTGTATCGTATTCACATCCTCTTACTAGCTGGAACAGTTAATTAGGAATCTCAACGATATGATCGAGGATTAAGCGAGTAAGTGAGGTTCCAAGTTCGAGTGCCCTTGTAGATCCTACTGCGACGCTGCGCACCTATATCAAATTACGTATCGCGAACATTCCCGGCAATTCTGCAAACCATGAGTCCGAGTTCGAGGCTTGACGATGATGGTGATGACGGCAGAAGAAGAAAAAAGAAGAAGGGGGTATAATGTAAGCCCATTATCCCTCTCCTTTTTTCCATACCCGTGATAGCATTGGAGGCATTAACTATGAGCTTGGCGACGGACTGGGTGAACGACTCAACGAATCTATCAGGATAAGAATAGAACTTGGGGGTTGGGTGCGTGTCACCGTCGCCAGATAGATGGACGTCCGGTCTGACTTTGTACGACACAGTTAACTGTCTTTCATGCACGGAATTCGTTACTTGTCAACTCTCATCGTGAGTCCAGGGGACAGATCAACTCGTCAATTGAGTCTGTCAACAGGCTAACAACATCTCATACCTAGGTAGGCAGACTCACAAGAGTTGAGTCGCATGTTACCTAGTTTCAGAACTCCTTCACAACTTCTTCACTTTCTCTTTCTCGATGCCTTCCAAATAAAGTATTCCGCACGCAGCGGATGAAAGTGGGAAGTCCAAGCTAATCTACAAGCCAAGACTCGCCCCAGCGAATCGCAACCCCGGTCCTCAAGCAAGCCCGGCTCGTGCCATCGTGAATTTAGCCCCAAAAAACCGAGTTTCCAAACCAACAAGACCCAATCCCGAGGGGGGACAGGACAGGGCCCTGGCACCATGGCCCCTCTCGAATCACAGCTCGGCGCTTACAGACCCCTTCCTCCCGTCGTCGCCTTCCCTTCCCATTGGCTCTGTCCCGCTCCATATCACGACCCCCAACTCTGTGATTGCAGCCTGCAGCCGCCGTGCTTCTGAGCGGCCCTTCGCTTGCATCGGCACTTATGGGCCACCTTAAAATGGCTGACCCCCAGCTGCTGTGCGTGGCCGCTCGGCCCTCTTTCGACCTTGTTCTAAACCTTCCAAACTTGTTCCCACTGGGCAATTCAATCTATCTTGTCGTCTGTCGTCGACGACAGAGGTTGAGACGACTACCTATCCCGCATCGATACGATCCGATGTGAACGCGTACGAGCGATAACCGGGACTTGAAGCTCCATAATACCAGCATAACCGAGGCTGTCGATCATTACGAGGAAATTTTCGAAGTTCACGCATTTTAACATTGAAACGACCGATACGAACAATCGCATCATGGCCTACAAGCTCCTCAAGCGAAGATGGCCCTCACCAGCCGCCATGATCATCATGATCATCGTCGAGCTCATCATGACCGTCACCCTCCTCGTCCTCACCTCCCTCGCCCAACCAGACCTCTACCGCACAAAACTCTGGCGAGCCGGAAACGAACTCGGCTTCAACTCGAGCCCTTCTGAGATCCTCTACGCCTACGCCATGGGCAAGAAGCCGCCGACAGTTCCCTTCGTTTGGTCCAGCACGTATGTCTTTCCCTTTCCCTTCCGCTCCTTCCCCCAAGTACCATCCTATGAACTAAAGCTAACAAACCCAGCTTAACCGACTACAACGTCGCCATAGCCATAATCAGCCTCTTCTTCCTCATCACGCGCCTGATCGCCTTCATCATGGAATTCTGGTACCCCATCATCGTCCTCCCCATCAACATCGCCTTCGTCGCCCTCTACGCCGCCAGTCTCGGCGGCCAGGCCGGCCCCGACTACCTCGACCCCCAGCACCCGAGCCGCGTCGCCTGGTACATCGCCAAGCCCTGCAGCGTCGCCGTTAACCACCAGATTCAGGCGTATTGCAGTATGGCGAAGGGGACGTTTGCTGCGTTTGCGCTGATGTTGTAGGTTTCCCTCCCCCTACCTCCCAATTCCCTTTTTTTCCCCTCCTCCCCTACCTTTCCTTCCCACCACCCATCCTCCAACCGACCGCTAACATAAAAACCAGCGTAATAACCCTCGTCAACCTCGGCCTAACAATCTGGGCCCTCCTCCCCAACGACCGCGACAAGCACGAATGGGACTCCGACGACGAAGAAGACGACGGCGACGAGCCCCTGGGCAGCTCCGGCAAGCAAAAATCCGATTCCGCCTGGGAAATGCAGACGATGCAGCCTATGCGCGGCGCCAATGGCGTCCCCTATACGCCTAGGACCATGGCGTTTAATACGCTGGATCGGAAGGTTCATCCTTAAACTGATCTCAAAGAAACTGGATTTCTCGCGTAGCAGGAGGGATGAAGGGGATGAATTAAAAAAAGAATTTTATTTGGATACCCAGGCGCATGATGATGACGACGAGCGATGTTTCTCCCTATTTCTTTACTCAAAACTCTCATATCACCCCTTTTTGCGTTACATTTCACATCTCATTCAGCTGGACTTTTTGACAAAATTATATAAACTATCTGACTATATACAATACGTTTATATGAAAGATTTATGTCCAGCAATAAATCAGTCAAACAACTCTGTTCCCCGGGCAACGCGTATATACAAGTTTTGTCCCGGTTCACACAATCAAAGCGCCCTTAAACGCTAATAGAGACAGGACCAGGGCCAGGAGGACCAATCTTACCCGGGCCAAAGTCCAAGACAACAGCCGACGAGTCCGGCACCGAGACCTCGACAGCGCCATTCTTCACAGTGACCTTCTCGCCGATGGTGACATTGTGCAAGCGCACGGGCTTGCCGAGCTCGAGCTCGTAGTTGTAGCTGTTTCCGTCCCAGGTGATACCCGTGATGGCATCACTTCCGTTCGCGTGCAAGCGGTGCACGGTAGCCACGCGTCCGTCCGGAACCCCCTTTACGGCTACGTTGTAGAAGCGCACGGGCCGTCCCGCCGGGTTCGGGTCGTTCAGGTCTCCGCTGCCCCCCTTCGTGTAGTTGTACTCACGCATGTTGATCAAAAGCACACGCTGGACCTGGTTGCGCACGTACGCAAGGTAGGCAGAGTCCTGGACGCCAACCTCAGGCTCCACAGGCTCCGTGTTGTCAGTCACGAGCGTCGCCTGCGCGATGTTCACGGGGTCATGGCCGAGGAAGGCAGCGACGGCGATGTTGCCGTAGTAGGGAGCCTTAGTGCCGATCGACTCAAGGTCGGTGGACACGGGCTGCCAGCTAGCATAGCGGTAGTTCGTGCCCATGTGCATGTGTACGCGTCCGAAGCCGACGGCAGCGCAGTACAAGTTGAAGTCGATACCCCAGAGAGCGGCACCGAATGAGTTCGAGAGACCGGGACGGCCCTGGTTGTAGAGAGAGTTCGTCTCGCCCATGATCTGAACGGTGCCGGGAGAGGCAGCGGCGACGGGAGCAAAGTCAGTGAGGTGGGCGTCAACGCTCGACTTTGTACGAGTGTGGTTCATCAGGGTGCCCTGAAGAGTCACGCCAGGAGAGGCCGCGCCGGAAATGTAGCTGAGGCGATATGTTAGTGCAACCGCGCCTCAGGGGCTCGGGATAGAGAACTTACTTGTGAGTGGAGAAGTAGCGGATAGTGTCGTCTTGGTCAAGACCCGCCTCCCAGACAGGGCCGGAGCTGATCCTGTTGCCGACACCAGCAAAGGAGGGAGCGTAGTAGCCGTATGTCGAGGGGCCAACCATGTCAGGGCAAGTCTGAGCAATCACCTCCTTGATGGAACGAGTGCCGTTCAGCCACTCGGAGACGTAGTCGTCAACGCCGTAGTCCGAGGGGCGCACGGGGCCCTGGGAGCTGGTGGCATAAAGGTCGGGCTCGTTACCGTACTCCCACCAGAAGAGTCTCTCCTTGCCTAGCGTCTTGCAGGCAATCGCGGCCGTCTTCAGCAGGGTCTCGCGCACTCTGCTGTCGTGGTTGCCGCCCAGGTTGAAGCCGTGGATGAACTTGACTCCGGGCCAGGTCAGGTACGACTCGAAGTAGGCGTCGCCGATCTCAATGGTCGTCGGGTAGTCAGGCGAGCGCGTCGCGTTCACGGTGCCGTTCAGCGCGATCGTCAGATCGGAGTTGTAGATGGCATAGTCCTGAGTGTTGCCTCCGACACGGATGTAGGGCTTCATGCCGGCAAATTGGCCCAGGTTCTCGAGCAGGTTGTTGGAGAAGTCATTGGGGTGAGAGAGGTTTCCTGTGGTTCTGTGAGCTTTGCTTCTTCTTTTCATGAAAGCTTTGCAATTGTCTTACCTGCAAAGTCGGGGAATGAGGCGAATTCGATAGAGAAAGCCACGAACTTCTCGACCGGTGGGCTGAGACTGGCAGTCGAAGGGACACTGGCGAGGATCTTGGCCGTGGCCGCGCTGCTCAGCGCCAGGGGGTATAAGAGTTTAGACATGCTGTGCATCCTACCCCAAGCGACTGCGTGTGAGGACTGATTGATATCGTATCCTGGCTGCTATTGCGCTTTGAAGCTCCTGGTGAGTAAGCCTGGAAATAGGGGATTCATAGCTGTCTCGAGGGAGAGCGACTTGAGCTTACTTATACGCGATCAATGAGGAGTCATCAAGCTTGCTTTCACTCTCGCGCCCACGATGGTCCTCACTCCGGAAATCGTCTGCCGATCCTGAAATCGTCTGCCGATGCTTACTTGGCCCACGGAATACTACCTACCGTATCCGACATAGTCGTTGACAACCAGTGCGGAGGCGCACGTGAATGAGTGCTCTTTCTTGTAAGTGCCCGGCTCGACAATGGCTCGAGGACTAATCGACACTCTGACTCGGGAGGAGACGAGCAAGCCTGCATGGTACGATATAGGAAACCTGGACTTATTACGTTCGTTGATGTTCACAGAAAAAAAGCACCGAATGAGTGATCCCAACAAGCAGTGCATGAATGCTCTAGATGTCCCTACAATCTGATCGGCCCGTACGAAGAGAAGGCATGAGTTGACATCGTCGTACGAACTCAAGTCGACCCCGAGTCTTCGAGTGAGAACAAAGCGAGCTGTTTGCGGAACCTACCTTACTTCCAGAAACAAAGCGAGAGCGATGGGAGAGGCCTAGATCAAAGAGCTGTTAGCGTCATAGACCGTTTCTGGACCTAGAGGGCCAGAACCGAGATCCGTTACTACTATATTTATCCCAGGTACTACTAGTAGATCTGTTGAGTCTTAGAACTCTTAGCACCTCAGCTTCGATGATGCAATATGGTTGGGGAGGATCACGCTCCCAAGCTTCACAGCTTCACCTTGGCGTTTGCCTCCTCGGCGAACCAGACCATGCCGCCATGTGATATGAAATAACGCCAGATCGTATTGACCGTTTAACTTTTTTTGCTCGTCCAGCTCAGGGCCAGACAGCATCGTGATTCATGAAGACAAGACGTTCATCTTGATGCTCACGTTCTGGATCTGTCCAAGATAACTCGTTCAGTCTTGAGTCGCCGACTCGGTAGACGAGCTCATCGAGCTAGCTTCGCAGCTATGTTAGCCCAGGCCGTGATCCATTACCCGTCCAAAGGGCATCATTCCACTCAAGGTCCTCGACTGGAATGGAATACGAAGATTCACGACGTCGTCAAGGCAGTTCATCGGCAGTTGTTAGGTAGAGCCAAGCACGTAGAGACCGTTGAGGACCTTGAGCGGAACAAGAGAGCTTGGAGGGGTCATTGTGCGGGATTGGCAACGGCGAAGAAGAAGAGGAGGCGGACGAGACCTCGACTTGTTTCTTCCCGCGACTTTAGCTGAAGAGCTCAAGGATTACGTACGAAATAGGCCTTAGGCAGTTAAATACTTACCAGGCTAGCCTAAAGCGTTTGTCTCCAACATCCTAACTTCCCGAAGAGGCATAGCTGGGCTGTAGGTCTCCCCAGAAATCCCCCAACTTCCCCCACAGCTGGTCCAGCCGATGTCGTCAACGCGCTTGCAAGGGACCCTCCCAGCAGCGGAGAAGGAGCAAGCACGGCATGGCTCCTGCCGAGGGGTTCCATCCCCGCGGCATCCTCTCGCATCGCGGGTCCGACACTGGCAGAAGAGCTCCTTCCATAGGGCCGCAAGCTCTCTTACTCTTATTCGCATCAGTAATCCGTATAGCCAGCCATAGCCAGCCATAGCCAGTCATAGCCGGCGATTGTGAGCCACAGCTTCCCCTCATTCAACATCGTCCAGCTTCATTGGCTCTTCCTGCCTCTCTTACGACACTCAAATCTTTACCCCAACATCATCTTGCATGCCGGATACGTATTCGTGTACGTGCCACAACTGCCAACCATGACACTCATGCGCTCTCTTCACAAGTGCGCCGTCTCCGCTGCACGCTTCCCCGTTCAATCGCAGTTCAGAAGGATTAGCCTCCCATTAGTAGCGTCGAGACTAGCTTCCACGATGATTCCCAAGGTAGGTAGGGAGTGACATCTACCATTTCATCATTCCCTCTGTGCGAGTGGCGATTCGCGAAGATAGTCTCGGTAGTGGAGAAGCGACGCTGATGGCCGGTCTAGCTTAACGATCCCACGCTATTCAAGACGGACGTCTGCTACGTCAATGGCGAATGGGTAACAGCGGCCTCGGGCAAGACCTTCGAGGTCCATGACCCGGCGTCAGGCAAGCTAATTGGAACTTGTCCGGAGTTCGATGCCGCGGACACCGTTAAGGCCATTGCCGCGGCTTCCGAAGCGTTCAAGATCTTTCGCACGAAGACGGGTCGCGAGCGATCCAGACTCTTGCGCAAATGGTACGATCTAATGATGGAGAATGCCGAGGACCTGGCCAAGTTGATTACCCTGGAGAACGGCAAACCTTTCGCGGATGCAAAGGGCGAAGTGAACTACGCCGCGGGGTTCTTCGAGTGGTTCAGCGAAGAGGCTCCCCGCACCTATGGCGACACGATACCGGCGACCGTGGCCAGCAACAGGGTCGTGACGTTGAAGCAGCCCGTCGGTGTCTGCGGACTCATCACACCATGGAACTTCCCAGCGGCCATGCTCACTCGTAAAATTGGTCCTGCGCTCGCTGCGGGTTGCACGACTGTTTGCAAGGCCCCAGGTGAGACTCCATTCACCTCACTGGCACTGGCAGAGCTTGCGCATCGTGCTGGAATCCCCAATGGCGTTGTCAACGTCGTTACTTCGCTTCAAAACACCCCTGAAGTCGGCGAGACCCTTACGACACATCCTACCATTCAAAAGGTGTCTTTCACGGGCTCTACAGCTGTTGGTAAGCTACTGATGAAGCAGGCATCCTCGACACTGAAAGTCATGTCTATGGAATTGGGTGGAAACGCGCCATTCATTGTATTCGACGATGCCGATGTTGATGCTGCCGTGGCCGGTGCCATAACGTCGAAGTTCCGTTCATCCGGTCAGACATGCGTCTGTGCCAACCGCATCTACGTTCAGAAGGGCATCTATGATGAGTTCGCAGAGAAGTTCGCAGAAAAGGTCAAGGCCTTCAAGGTGGGCCACGGTTTCCACGAGGGCATTACCCATGGTCCTGTTATTCATGAGAGAGCTATTGCGAAAGTCGACTCGCACGTAAGAGATGCCGAGAAGAAGGGCGCCAAGATTATCGTGGGTGGCCAGAAGATGCCCGAATTAGGGTCGAACTTCTACCAACCTACCGTGATCACCGGCATGACGAAAGACATGGCCATTGCGTGCGAAGAGACATTTGGACCGGTTGCGGGTCTTTTCCCGTTTGACACTGAGTCAGAAGTGGTCGAGTTAGCCAACTCTGCCGATGTTGGATTAGCTGGCTACTTTTTCTCCAGGGACTTGGAAAGAATACACCGAGTAGCCGAAGCGTTGGAAGTCGGTATGGTAGGCGTCAACACCGGACTGATTTCTGATGTTCCATCGCCGTTTGGAGGTGTCAAGCAGTCTGGCTTTGGCAGAGAAGGGTCCAAGTATGGTATCGAGGAATACCAGAGTATCAAGACGATCACATACGGTGGTATGGGTAAGCCATTGCAGAGCTAGGGGAAGGAAGAGCAAGGGAGGTGAGGAAAAAACAAAAAAGTGATTTGTATCGTTGCTCGTTTTTGTTATGCGACAATAACGCGATATGAGGTCTAGTTGATGATGAAAGAAAAATTGATACCATTTTCAACCATTAAGAAAATTTATTTTTCATAGTATCCTCTGGCAGGGAGAAGAAAGTGATTGATGTTCACACGATGGATTCCATGCAGGAACCTCGATAGTTGAACAGCCCCGCATTAGTGCATAAGATCGTCTCAAATCCAATTCGCCCGCCACAGCCAAAGTCCCAAACGGCTCATTCTCCCGTTCCCGTCATCAAAATTTCGGACCAGGGCGTTCGAAACAGCCATCAGAACCCCAACCGACGGCAGTTCCACGCCCCATGATTCGCCAATCTTTCGGCCCGGCCCTCAGTGGCGCGAGGCCTGATCTCGTCCGGGTCGCCCAGGGCATCGCCGGCACGCTGCGTGCATTCTCCACCGCCCAACGGCTCGCCGCGAATGAAGACAGCGACAACCGCGATGGATTCGCCCCGGCACCGTCGTCGAAAGAGCGCGCCGCTGCCGCCTATTCCGATCTCGTGAACATGACCGGCGAGGGGCCATTAAAGCTCCAGGGCAACCAGCCCACAGGGGCGCCATCGAGAGGCGGCTTGGGCTTCCGAAGCTTCGACAGAGCGGAAGAAGGCAACGCCGGTGGAAACATGTCCAGGAAGTTCGTCGTAAATAGAAGAGAAGGAGCCGCGCCCATCGAGGCCGCGCCGTTGAAGTCCAACATGGCCTTCAGGAACTATGACCGAGCGCCCCAGGGCAACGCCATCCGTGAAAACCCCAGCCGTGACAATGTCGTTCGTGATAACGCCATCCACTCCGCACCATCGGCACCCACGGAATCCGGCGATATGAACAGGCCCGATCCCGAGCGTTCTTCGGCGCCATTCGAAAACAACTTTTCCTTCAGAAAGTTCAGCTCATTCCCGAGAGGACCGCGCCAAACATCGTCGCCATCTGGTAACAAATTCGACTTCAAGAAGCTCGACTTCCGAAACGAAGGTGCCGCCAACGGTGATGAAGGCTCGGCGCCATTCAGACGCCCCGCGCCCATCCGGAGCATCGATCTGCGATCGGAAGACGGCGCCATTCCCCCGAGAGGCGAATTTACCCCCAGACCCATCGACCTACGTTCCGAAGGCGCCAGCCCTGCTCCCGGTCAAGTGCTCCGCGCGCCTGCCGTTTTCCGCGGCGGATTCCGAGGCAGAGGTGGAATGGTCCGGACATCGGCTCGGCCCATAGGCCAGAGACCGAGCCGGGGCAAGGGCAAGAAGAGACAAAATAGAGAGAAAAAGACCGAGGAGAACGACGCTGCCAACTCCAACGAGGACTACCCTCCGATCGTCAAGGAGATGCGTGAGGAGACCCTCATGGGCACGATGGAGCTGTTCGACCCGTCGATCGAGAAGAAGGATCTTGTAGGCTGGGGCCCCGCCATGGCCTCGGGCAGCTCGAGCTTCGCCAAGGAGAGCGTGGTCGTGCGCCAGGCGCGGATGCTCGGCGGTGCGCAGCCCTTCCACCCCGTCAACGTGGCCTCGCGCAACGACATGTGGGAGCAGTACAAGAACAAGGGCGGTCTGTTCTTCGGCACGGAGGAGACGAAGGAGTACGTCGCGGAGGTCATGGGTCTCGAGAAGTTCCCCGAGGTGCCCAAGGAGACGAAGGACGCGGTGCTCGAGGCCTCGCTTCTCGGCACGTACCCGAAGCCGCAGTTTGTTGAGCTCGGCAACACGGTTGATGCTGTGCGCAACTACATTACCAAGAACAACTCGTGGAACGCGGAGGCTGAGAGACGTATTCAGGCCAAGATTGCGAGTCTGCTGCCTAAGGATGCGAAGGCTCCCGGCGCTGCACGTCCTGCGGCGAAGCGGGCTTAAATAAAAGAGATAGGGGAATATTCAGAGCTCGTTTGATAGGGGGTTTTAGATGATGGGTTTGGGACAGGGGAAGACCCGTCAGTCTCGAGAAAGAGAGAGAAAGGGGTTCCTCCTGTTCCCAGCTCTAGATCTAGCTCTTCTTGTACCATACTTAGCACATTGTAAAACGGGCCATATAAAAGAAATCCTATATCAATATATTGTACATTTGCAGGACGTTATTCAGTCCAACTTTTTATCTTGTTTTATATCGCCTTCAATGCATGCACGCTCGCACAAAATGCGCAAATCCTACGCTTCTATGACGACACGACGACGATAACCACTGCTCCCCATAGGTAGACCCTCTCAAGCCTTAATAGCCTTCGTAGCCGTCTTCTCAGCAACATCAATCTCCCCCAACGCCTCCTTAATCAACTTCTGCAACTCCTTATCAGCCGTCCTCTTCAAATCCGGCCCAACCTCCCCGGTCTTCTTCCACGAATCATGCACCTTATCCCTCTTCTGCCGAACCCCCTGCACCCTCTCGCGCCACTCATGCGCAACGGCCTTGACGCGCTTGACCACGTCCTCGGGCTTATCCGCCTCAATTTTCAACAACAATTCCAGCTCATTATCCGCGTCCCGCTGCGGCTGCTGGTTGAAATCCGCACTGCTCTGCACCGCGCTCATGATCGGCTTCACGTACTCGGCGTCGTGCACGAGAAGCGAAACCGTGCGACCGCCCCGCGGCACGATCGCGGCGAGTTCGTGCAACGGGTAGGCGATGTTGGATTTCTTGTCTACGACGACGCGCAAAGAACCCACGACGTCCGGGTCGAAACGACCGCTGGAATTCACTTTTTTCAGGGCGGCGCGGAAGTGTTCTGCGTGTTTGGATAGGCGCGACTCGACGTCGGCGAAGTTGAGGGGTTCGGAGGGGTCTGGTTTGGGGTGTTTGGCGCCGTCTTCGCTGTCTGTGGAGGAAGAGGAGGAGCTGGATGAGGAGGATGCGTCGTTGTTTTTGGACTTTTTGTTGTTTTTTGCGCTGGTGGGGCTTGAGGCGTGGAAGGAGCGGATGTTGAAGGGGGAGGAGGCGAGGAGGCAGGAGCGGCAGAGGATGGGCGTGGTGCTGCTGCTGCGGCTGTATGAAGCTGCGATGCGGGCCCGGGCAAAGTCAATTGAGCGGGCGGAAGCGGTTCCGGACCGGGCCTGTGTGAGGGCCTGGCGCAGGAGAGTGCGGGCAGCTGTTTTGGCCATTTTGTCTGCTTTTGCACGTTGTTTGGCTACGAATTGGTGGTGTTTGGGGATTCTCACGATGGGAAGGATTGGGGAGAGCTTCAACTATTTTATGGGCATTTCATTTGCAGGCGCAGAATCAGAAGCTATCAGAGCGTGTGTACGATCGGGGATAAAACCCCACATTTTTGCTTTTTAGGCCCGTTTTTTAGTTACGGAATACGGAATACGGAAACGGGGGGATTCGTCCCTGTCCCGCTGCAAGGATGGGCGGCATGGCACGGGCTGCGGGCAACAGGGCACGGAAACGACGAGATGGGCGGTGCTTCCTATTCGTGGCAGGCCAAGTGCACATCACTCGTGCGATGTTGAGAGAACGTGCAGAGGCGTGGATGTGCGAGAGGCCCGGAATGGTAGGTCCGAACGTGTGAACGCGTGGAAAAAGAAATGAGATGTCCAACAGTCTGAAGTGTTTGGATTAGGTACGGAAGAGGGAAAGGGAATGAGAGCAAAAAAGGAAGTTGCTGAAAATGGCAAAAGGTTGTTTCCGCCCGGGATTGAACCGGGGATCTTCTGTGATCAGATAGGTTTCAAACCTTTCATGTAAGACAGACGCCCTAACCACTAGGCCACGAAAACATGCTTGGGAGGTTGTTGGAAAAGTGGTGTGGTAACGGTTACTATATTCGGGGTGTTGCAGGAGAGCCGATGTGACTGTAACGTTGTTGGTGGCGGGGTAGGCAGACAGGAGGGTGGCGGAGCATCTAACTGGAGATCTCGGTTCCATCGGGTTGGAATAATCACCTAAGTTTGTACTCACTAACACATTAGCAATGTCGGCGATAGATCGTCCCGAGTGGTAAGGTAGATTCGATACTTAGGATGGAGATGGACTTCTTGAGTCAAGGTGAGATAACCTCGGCAGTCTCTCTAATCACAACACGCAGATCTTGATCACTTATACACAAACATCGCATGATCTCAAGCATGTCATGACTCTATTCCTCTTATTCATCCCAGCATCTAATCTACATACCATCAAGCAACACGCCAAACCTCAACACCAACCCCTCCAACCAAGACCCTCTCCCCCGCATCACCCCTCACCACCTCCAAGTCCCCAGCATCTGCAACACCGCTATACCGATCATCCACCAACTGCATCTTCAACGATGAAGTCTGCCAGCCAACGAGTCTCCACGTCTTGACGCGCTGGTCGTTACTCGATGTCACGACGACTGCATCCCGGCCCTCGTTCTCTAGTCGAACGATGCCGAGACCGGTCACGGCTGCGGCGTGGGCGGAGCGCAGGATGAATTTGTTTCGGACTTCGTAGCGTGCTGGGTTTTGCTGTTCTTGGATATGCAGAACGCCGAGAGCGTTGTCGTCGCCGCCTGTTACAATGAGGTAAGAGGTTCCGGTGGCTGTGGTGATGCTGTGCATGTCTAGAGACTTGACGGTGCTTTGGTGGATCTTCGAAGCCACAATGTTCGTGGACTCTTCTGTTCCTTGCACGTCTGTGAAGATTGCAATATGGCCATCTGTAGCGGCTGTGAGGACTTGAGGGTAACGCCCATCTGTAAAGTTCAGGTGTCTGAGCTGTGTAAGGCAGGCTCCAGTATACATCCTTCTGCCGAGGAATTGGAATCCGCCCTTGCCTGAGTAGAAGTAGCTCTGGACCGCGGAGTTTGAGAGGGTCATGGAGATGCAGAACGTGGGCTCTCCTAAACTCTTCTCTTCCTCAGTGAGGGCATCTTGCGCCAAACGATGCACGTCGAAATCCGTAATCCGCAAATCGCCCACTTCAGAGCGATCAGGGAACACAGCCTCACAGACGATACCCAGCGGAGAGACATCACTCTCTAACGCCGTAATGCGCCAGGCATAGAACTCCTCATTACCACCACTGCTGAAGAGGTACTGATCCTCATACCACTTCAGCGTCTGGATACCCGTATTATGCTTCTCGAGCGCAAGCACGCAGCGAAGCTGCTGCTCCCCCTTTTCTGCATCCTGGAGCTCCCATATCCGAATCATGGTGTCTTCAGCTCCAGTAGCCACGTACTTCCCTGAGGCAGAAACAGCCTTGATCTCACGGCCGTGACCGCCCGTCTTCAACGGTAAATGCGGCGCACGCATCTGCGAGAAGATCTTCATCTGTGACGCCTTGGTACAGGCAAACCGGAAGCCCTCGGGATTTGCTCCTATCTGCGCATGTACGAAGACGCGGTGGCCGCCGCCGCAGTCGAATGTTGCTACCTCCTTTTGCTGCGACGCGTTCCAGACGACGAAGTCCTTGCCCCTAAAGCCGCAGAGCATCAGGTCTTGTGTCCCGTCAGGCTTGTCGAAGAGCCATGATCCTTCGATTAGGGGTCCGAATGGGGGTTTGGTTTCGTGGAGGAGACGGACTTGGACGGCATCTGCTGTGGTAATAATTTCGTAAATTCTGTATTTCCCGTCGCGAGCGGTGGTGAGGAAGTAAGGAGGTGAGTTTTCAGAACGTTGGGGGAGAGGGAGGATAGATGTGATCTTGTCACCGACGTTGGCGTCAATGGTCAGGAGAGGGGATTGTGTCCCTTCAGGGGTGGTAGGATCGTAGATGGCGATTTTCCCGTTCCGGGAGCCGAGAATGAGGTAGTTATGACACCAAGCGGCGGCAGTCATTATGTATTCCCTTGGCAATATCACTTCTGTCTGTCGCGTTTTAGAGCAGTGCTGGTCAAGACGGAGAAGTTCCGCCTTCGTGCTTCCGAATACCGTGACTAGGAGCTCGATATCTCCCTCGGACCGTCCGTCAGAGGAGCTGTCCCATGTATCTGACAGACAGATGATTTCTGTAATCTTCCGCTCTGCTTTGTGCATCGATCGAAGTGATTTGCCGCTGGCCTTACGATAGTAGAATAACTCGCCATTCGGAGCCCCTATGAATGCCGTCGAAGCTTTGTTTGAAGTTCTGAGGATAGTGTATGATTGTATGATAATTCGAATCGGATCAGAGAGTTTTAATTCCTCCCAGTCCGTCTTGCTGCCAAACGTACCGAGGAATATGCGACCGGACCTCGTTATAATGAGTAATGTGTCGTCTGTGATGAATGTAAAGCTTTGGAACATCTCCTTTCCGTTTCCATGCTTATAATTCGATATGGATGGCGCAGCGCCAAGGTTCTGGTGTTTGCATGCTTCGATGAGATATGACGGAGATATGTCGAATTCCTGAACAGACCGTCCATTTTTCGTGAGTGACGTATCTGTTGTTGACAGGGGGTGAACTGAATCGTTGTCTATGAGTGCGATCTTGCTATCGCCACCACCACTGGCTATGAGAAGACCTTCCGAACTGGTCATCATAGCATGCGACCAAATGTGTTTTCCGCTATGATTCGAAAACGTTTCGTTGTGCGTTAGCTTTGCCGCAGGGGAACTCGATCCAGTCCTTTCCAGACCCTCGAGATGCCATCTCTGCACTGTCGCATCCTCTCCAAACGAGTAAACCTCAACAACACCCTTCGAATGCAGCGTTTCAACATGGATCTCAACCTGCCAGATCCGGGAGACATGGCCCATAGCCATAGCAACACATCTCGACTGGTTATCAACCTGTCCAACCGAACCAGTTATCGAGTCTCCAAACCCAGTCTGTCTGGCATCAGAGATCTGCGTTTCGTACCCACTCGCACCCTCATCGCGCTGCTCCGAGATATCCCAGATCCGAATCGTCCGATCATCACTGCAACTCGCGAGCAATCTGACCTTCTCCCCATTCCCCATCTCAAACTCGGGCGAAATATGGACGCCAAAAATCGAGCCCTGGTGCCCAGAAAAAACATGCAGCACCTCACAGCCCCCCATCTCAACACCCTCCCTCACCTCAATCCCATCACTCAGATGACACTTCCACACCACAATCTCCCCAAACACCGTGCCGGCCGCAACAAGCACAACACCCCTCCCAACCCAGAAGAAATTCCCCGAGTACAGAATCGGCCTTGAGGGCGACTGTACACCCCCAAGCAAAATCCCCTTGCGATCCTCACTCACACATCCCTGAATAACCTCATTATGCGCCGTCAACAAAACCACACGATCGCCCTCAAACGGGGAAATCCGTCCATCGAAAATCCAATCGGGCGCGATCGCTTCCGCGCCGTCGTCGTCATCCCCACGCACAAGACCCTCGCCAGAGAGGATTTTCACCGCACAGCCACCCCACACGAGGACGCGGTCGCCCGATTCAGCCACCGAGATCCCCTGGATCGGTTGCGCCGTGAAGACGGGGCGCACGCCGCACAGCCGCTTCGTGGCGACGTCGAAGACTTTGATGGATGTGTCCTCGGCTGCGAGGAGGTATTGGCGCGCGTTATTGTTGAGCGTCAGGAAGGCGAGTGCTGTGATGGGGTTTAGGACGGACTCGCGGCGGAGTTGGCCGGGAGGGGTGGTCTGTTATTGGGTTAGTCGCATTATGTTTCCGTTTCTGATAATTTGATATATGATTACGACTCTCAATACGAAGCCCGTATTCATGTCGTTGCGATTTGTTTTTGCGGGGCCGGAGGATTCATCTTTTTCAGTGGTTGAAAAAACTCACCTCGTAAGACATGACTTAGTCGCCGTCATAACAGTGCCATGAGATTCTTTGAAAAAGGGTCGTGCCACGGCTGGATAGGTATAATATACCTATCTACGTGCCGCTGGGAGTTGTTTATGAGATTTATTGTAAGATCAAAATGCGAATCTGGGAGCTGCCCGGATCTTTATTAGTGTGATCAGAAGGAAGCACGTGATTAGCGTCATTGCTGCTTTTGCGGTCTTCGAGGGGGCTTACAGTCTTACAGAGCACAGCACATTTGAGACAAACACATATTCAGTAGATAGATAATAGTAGATAGTAATTGGAAACAGCAGGTATAATTCAATCTATAGAAAGGCTTTGTTTGGGTATACCATGGATATGCCATCACTTCATCAGTCTCTCTAAGCTCGAAGAACGTCTTGTTCCTTCGTATTTCATTCCCACTCACTCCCATATCGTGAGCTTTCCAAAAACGCCAGCAAATGCAAAAAGTCGAAGGGGACCCAACTACCCATTTAAATGGCTGCCTGTCCCACACCACATATCCCATTCATCATTTTTTTATATTGCCGTGATTTAAGAGTGATGGTAAGGCTCATAAGCGAGATCGGAACGAGCACCACCGCGTTGAGGGGCGCCGTAGTTGTAAGCGTTGTAGCTAGAGGTGTTTTCGCCGAGAGGAGCGTAGGAGCCGGCAGCGCCAATCTTCTCGGTGTCGGCAAGGGAGCGGCTCTTGTGAGAACGGGCCTCGGGCTTGCAGCAGCAGACAGACAGCAGCCAGAAAAGACCGGCACCAAGGGCAAACGCAACACCGAGCCAGAGTACAGCCAAGTAGGTCATGTTCAGGTTGGCCTTGATCTGGTACTTCTCGCCAATGGAGAGAACAAGACCGACAACGGTGGAAGCAGTGAGGGTCAAGAGAACGGCAAGAGCAGCAACGGCGGCGGTAGCAATACCAGAGAAGATCCAGGTGACACAGGAGACGGCGCGAGAGCAGGCCGTGAAGAGTCCAGTAAGGAGCTCAAGACCGAGAGCGATAACGGAGATAATGAACACTACCTCAGTCCACTTAGTGATGGTTCGGTAAGTCTTCAAGCCGTCATCGAGTTCCGAGGGGACAGTAACGTTGAAGCCAGTTGCGCCGTTGATCTTCTCAACCCAGGCGCTGCTGATGTTCTGAGAAGCCCAGTCGAACTGAGGCTTGGTGCAGGTCTTCTCGCCGTGCTGGGGGGTGGTGCAGTAGCCCCAGAGAGTGAAATCGTAGATGTTAGCCATACCGAGGTCAGCGGCCGTGATCTTGACATTGCCGCCGATGTTGTCGATTATGCTGTCGAGGTTGAGAGCAGCCTTGCTGTTCTTGTTGTCATCGGTGTTTCCAGTAGTCTCCTTGACACTTTCCAAGAAGCTGGGATCATGCCAGTCAAGGGGCGAGCGGACGCCGAGGTTGTGAAGTTCGTCGGAGATCTTCTGGCCCGCATCATTGGCCAGGTTCTGGATCTTGTTGGTGATGCTGTCTATACTGGCATCGGACAAGAGTGAGCTAGAGTTATGGGCGATGTCCTGTAGCTGTGTGCCATTGATGGTGAAGTTGCTGACGTCGACGCGGAAGAGATAGAGCTCGTTGCTGGTCGCACCGGTCAAACCGACGATGAGAGTAGCGATGAGACTCGCGATGGTGAGGATGAATGGCAGAGCCACGCAGAAGTATCTTCCGACACTCCCCATTTTTGCTTCTTGATGTTGTTTCTTCTCGTCTTCAAATCAGTTCGTCGCAGATGGATATTTGATATTTTGTCTCTCGCTGTCTAGAACTTGTATTGGTACGGAGTAGTGGAGAAATCAAGATGAGATGAAGTTAGGGGTGCCTGACTTCTCGAGGTCGGAGATCTGTGAGGCCTGCTATGTAATGGGGGGGATCTATTGATAGGACCAGGGACCCGCCGGGCAAGGGGACAGATAGCCGGTAGTAAAGGTTGGGAGAGGCGATGATGAGAGAATGACGGATGGAAAAATTCTGAAGCGAAGGGAGATTCTTTTGTACTTTCTCGCCCGCGCACACTGCCATTGTACCACTTGGGTCTTGTTTGGTGTGCGAGGTAAGATCATCGGGCTCAAGATCCTAACGTGTTTAGCGTGGCGCAGTTGCCGTCATGCTGGGTAGCATCCTCTGTACCTCCCCTACCGTGTGCTGCACAATCCGCACGGCACCAGGTATGGGCTCGCGGGCGGTGCAATGGGATTCGGGACATGTCTCGACTACGGGGACTATCATGCCGTATTTGCTTTGATTATCTCGTTTCACGAGTGTCGTTAATGGGATTAAAGGCCCGGGGCGGCACTCTTGGTTTGCTTCATGTCTTTAAGCGACAGTGCCTATCCGTGCGGTCTCTCACTTGTAGAACGTACCTAAGAACGTAAGGCATCGAAGATCGCGATACGGATTGCATCGGTTGAGGCGGGGTATCAAATGTTTGCAGTAGGGATGTGTGGAGGCCGTGATGGAGGTCATGAATGGAGGCCATAGCGTTCGGTGGCGTAAATACTGCCCGTTCCGTACTAGGTAGACGAAGGACGACTCGACGCCTGGATGCTATAAAAGGTCCCTATAAAAGCCACAGCAACTCGCAAAGAACAGGGCCTGGTTACAGAGCTGACAGCAGCATTGTTCGCTAAACCACGACTAAAGGCACGGTGCGGAACAGCTGTCGGGACACAAAAGGTACTTCTCGTTCCCTTTCAGGCATTTAAGGCTCAGCCCCACGCGAAAGAGTCCCTAGTGCGCCTGCTAATCATTCGCAAGCCCGCTAAAAGTGAGATCGCATGTACGAAGTACCCACGCACGCAAGTCAGACGGTAGACTCGGGGCTTTTCATCTCAACATAAGACGCTTTTTGCTAGGAAAAGAAGAAAATAGTCGTCGAGTCCACGGAGAACTATCCGAATGAGGCTTGCGAGACGGTACCTTTGTAGGACTTCCGCAAAAGCTATGACGGGCGAGTCTGCGGTTTTATAGGAGAAGGATTGCGGTCCCAGGAAAAGACCAACGGGGGAACTGATAAACCCCACCAAGCCCGAGTCAGCAACAGTGATGAAATTATGGGTAGGCCGCCGCGTCACCTTTTCCGTCAAGTGGGCATTATTCAGAGGTCACGGCATGCTCGAGGACACCGCGGGTTACACATGCATTAGGGACCCTATGCGGGATCATGGACGCATTCGGTATTTACAGATATTCGTAGGGTCTTCATTCGATAGGGCAGAAGATGTATTTCGTACGAGTAATAGAATGTATCAATCGGAAAAGCAAGAGGGCTTTTATCAAGGGATCGTTGATGGAGGCTGATCAAACACGGTCATTCAAAAGATGTCGATCCTCACATAACTCTCACTCATTCATACACGTAACAATTCAGTGGGTAGGAATTATGTGAGGTAATCAGAAATTCATATGCAGAGACAAGTTGTCGTGTCTTCTTTGAGTGTACGAGATAGCGTCAGTGGTCACAGAGAACAGTCGATGATCTCGACAGTCTATCTTCGGCAGTTGAGAACCGTTCATGGTGACTATGCCCTCTTATTCACTTCGTAAGGCATCAATCGAGTGAGACGTGAGAGACTTCTTTCGTCGATGAGCAGCACGGACCAGCTGCTTGGCCACTAAGAGGGACGTGGCGCAGGGCTGGGTTTGCTGGGTCTGCTGGGAAGCTCCGCGAGGTGAGATCTAAAAATAAAAAAACGACCATTGCACTGTGCAGCTAAGAAGGCATCCGGGACCCTTTAAGCGAGAGAGAGCTTCTACCTAGTTGTCCGTCGAATACGGATTCTGGACGGAGTTCCTCCAGGGTACGGGTTACCGGGTCGTACATGACATAATTCGAAGCCCGTATCCAAATCTCGCTATAAAACATCCGAGCAAGGGACTGATGATGAAGGCGAGTTCGGTATTCCAGAGTGCCGGTGCCGACGTATGTATTATACGGAATATTTCTGAGTTGCGAACAGCCACGAGCCACTTTCTGGTTCCTCCTCTCCTTGCCTCGGTAGGCGTTTAACTGTCATCATCGTGGACCCGTGTAAGTGGGAGCGTTACGGATCACGACCATGTTACCTACATGCAACCTATCCTTCACAACCTACATAGTCATCATCAGCACTAGATAGGAATCTAACGTGCGCCTACCAGATTACCTACATCTTCGTTAAATCGCCGATAACCGGTATGGCTGGGTCTAAAGTAATCCGTAGTTGTCAGCACTTGGCAGCTCAGTGGTCCAGGCAGTGTTGCCGACAGGGCAGGACGGGTTTCACCAGGAGGGAATCAGGGATGGCTTTTCCGGAGAGCATGACTTGGCGGCACTGATCAGTCGATTCAATCGTCCGACATGAAGCTAACATATCCAGAGCACTAATGTAGACTACGGTACGGGGAGAACTACCTAGAACATAGGCCAGCAATGCAGCTCCGAGTCTGCAAACGATTCGACAACAACCTGTCCCACCTGTGAGAGAACCTACCTCCTCAATACCTAGGCTGAGGCTTCATAAGGATCCAGCTTTGAGTACGAGTACAAATTAAGCGAAAAGAAGGAAGTCACTGACTATGCGGCATACAAACGGATAATTCCGTCCGTATTGGAACGACCTAAACATCAGACTTCGTCATCAAGATATATTTCGAGGCCTCTCATTGCTTCGTTCTTCAGGTCTAATCGTCCTACTCATGCACCCAAAGTATAATATCTCGGAATCAAGCACTTTGAAGGTCATCATCATAATCACTCTCATCAACCGATAAGGTCAAGCAGATGCTGTGACGTGTTGGCCGGAGAACGACTTTCGAATTACTTATCGACCTGATGTAGGTACTCGTACGGAGTACTGCGTGTTTCTCACAGGTAGCCAGCGCTCACTTGCTTTGATGGGTCCTCGAAATGCCAGCAACTCAACTCGCACCACGGGATGTCTACCTCCTTATGCGTAGGTAGTGACTTCGACGAATGTGTGTAATAAGTCGAGCAAACCACACTCGGATTCTGCCCCCCTCACACACCAAATGCGATCTTTGAGCGGTCAAAATCCCATCCAGAAAGGGAATACGGCATACGGGATACATGCCCTACGTTGCCAGGGAAGCCCATCCGGAAAATTCCTAGCCAGGCTTATGCTCGTCGAAGGTGTGGTTGGAGATGCTCTGATTTACTCGTACGGCCATCTCGGGAGCTCCTTGATTGGACGACGGGCACCACGACGTGACAACAAGTCAGGAAAACACCAAGACATGCGGGCCCTATCATGATGGTACATCCACTACGAGATGGGTACCCCGTACGTCAAGCACAACAAGTCACCACATCACAATCACTTACGTACCAGGAACATGTAGTCGATACGTAGCTACCACTCAGTGCCAGTATCAAGACGACGAACCCAACAAGGACATTGATATTAGGTGCCAACAGTTTTGATACTCGTCGTCGTCCGTATCTCATGACCAAGTTTAGGGGTCGCAAGAGTGTCTCATACCGATCTAGTTCAGAATACTATTCCATATGAACAGAATCAACATATTGCGAATCACTTACAAAATATAGGGCACTTATACGGAATATGCCTGAGTGACCGTCTGCTGAGGCCATCACCATCTCTTACTGTACCCATTCGGTAGTGGTCACCATGCTCCTGCAGGAAGTAGTCCCTAGTGGGAGTCTGGGAGATGCCCAAACGATGGTCTAGCCCTCGCTTCTCCAAGCCGTTCCTCCCACATGTTTATCCTAAATTGAGCCCGTCGGTATTCCGTCGCAGCGGTACCTATCACGAGCCAACGCTCGGTATTAAATTGTACCCAAACACGGCTTAGCATCGCTCCACGCTGCCCAGCCCGGGCTGAAGCAACCCAATCAACGGCACGACAGTCATCGCTCCAGAACAACGTCTTTATCTGACAGTGGGTAATCCGTAAAAACTGCCTGGGTACGCTTCTTAGTGTACATGCCTGCCTATTCCGTGCTCCGTTGAGTGTTATCCGTTGTACCTTGCCAGGTATGAGTCACACTCACAATTTTTTCTCGCTAGGACGTCTTTCAGGTGTGGTTTTACCAAGTCGTATTCCGTACTGCTCCATCCTCGGTGGTAAGAGGTACACACCTAATTCCGTACATGCTTCACCTCGCTTCTTGCCGTTAAGACAGTTGTATTTCGAATCATTTTGTCTTTTACCATATTGGTAACTGCGTGACTTCATGGGTTGATGCACTCTTGTCTCCGTGATTAAACTGCCGTGGCACTGACTGGTGATCCAAATCGAGCTGTCGATGTTTTCGACCAGCTCATTAATACACGGGCCCGTCACGGGGTCCGTTCGGTACAATAGACCCGTTAATATTCCCCCCTGTGCTGATCGGGCTGATATGACAGGTAAGTACTGGTACGCTCTCCGGTGCATGACGCGAGCCTGCCAGGTGGTACCTGCTACTTGGTCCGACGCGATAGGGACCAGGTATTTGTCCAGGCACGACGTTCACATGCATGGGGTTGTGCAGACGCCGCGCTTGCAGGGCCTGGGGTGCTCTGTTGCAACTACAACCACCTATTAGCCGAGTACATCTGTCCGCGAGGCAGGCGGGCCGCCGCGAAGGTAGCGGTACATGTTGCTCTCGCGCGGATGACACTATCGCGCACGCCACCGCTCACCGGTCACGAGGTACCGCTACCTCTTGTACCTACATGCGGCAGGTACTACCTACCTACCGTAATGTCCGCTACCCCTCCCTCTTGCGTTTTCTCGTCTTAGTGTGCCCTCACGGATTACGTCCGAGCCGTCTCAGTCTTCACATCTTCAACTCTCCTCCCTCAAATGTGTTAAACCCTGCTTCTGCCCCCCGAGTAGCACCTATCACGGCTCGCCGCTCGTGCACACAACAGCTTCGCTCCCCCAGATAACTCGGCCTCCCAGCCTACTACTACTACTGTTACTACTGCTACATTGCATGGTGCATTGCTATTGCTGCATAGAGTCCAAGATATTCAGATCCGGACGCTCTTATACTACGCCGCCAAGTTAACCTAGAACGCTTGGCAGTTGTATTGACGTTGGCTGTTCACCTGTCGCGTCTCACCTTCACATCCCACAAGTCTGCTGTCGTGCTCACACCACGGCAGATCAAGCCCTGGGGTTGCTACGCCAGGCCTACAGTACTACGACTTCTACTAGGACTACTTCTACCACTACTTCTTAACTTGTCCGCCACCAGATCATCCTCAGCAACAGCATCAGCAGCAGCAGCAGCAACATCGACGAGTACCGCGGCAGGCTGAGACCTCTCCTCCCGTAGAGTAACCGGCTTTGTGTGCATGGTCGTCGAGAACTGCACAGTCGATCGCATACCAATGCCCGGCCACCGCCGACCTTACCATATTCGACCGTACCAATGATCTGGGTACGTGGGTAGCCAAGTCGTTGCCAACCAGTCCCTGGTTCAGTTTCTGCCCAGGCCCCGGGAAAAAACCCTCAGGCCGGCGAAAGCTTGTTGATAGTGAGGGCGTCTACTGCGCCTAGACTCAACCCTGATAAACCTGGTGCCACCCGGCGCTGCGATCAGTGCTCGATCTCTCTGTCCGGCGACGCTCGCTGTCTATCTACGCTGCACTATCTGCCCACCAATCTGTCGATCTTCCGTACGGAGCATCACGCTACGGTCTACTTAATTCCTGTATTCTTGTTCTTCCCCTCTGTTGTTACGGATCATACGGGATTCGCAACACGGAACTCATAGTAGTTTGCTGCTGCTTCACACATCTGCATCTGCATCTTCAACTCACTGCCATCTTCTATCTCCCCGGTATTCCGTACGGATTCCACTACGGATTAGATATTCACTACGCCAACAACGACCGCTGCTAGTGCCTGGTAAGTGCGAGTTTGCTCTTCTTCGACCCGTCGCCACCCTGCTCTGTTGCCTGTCACGTCGTGCTTCGACGATCTCGCGTCCTCGCAGCTCGCACATGTTCTTGTCGTAGGCCTCATGATAAGTCTACGATCCATGTAATAGTGTCATCTACATGACATGAACGAGACACAACCTTATGCAAGCACCTTGCTCAGGAAAGCCTGCTCCCCGCATTTCCAATCACAACATTGTGCCGAGAATTATACCATGTCCCTAAATTACCGTTCCTACCGCTTCTTTTCGCTTCATCCTGCGCTTGTTAGCCTCAATTTTCATAGATCACTTGCTTCCAAATTTCTTTCACGCACCGCACTCCTCCCCCCGTTATTCACCGCTACCGCCCGCTGCGCATGATTCATTGACCTACCTACCTGATGGCACTGAGCGATTAAAGCTGATGGAATAGGTCTCCACCCAGGCCCTCGTTGAATTTCAACTATTATTTACCTAACTATTAGGTAGGTGCTCATCCAAACCAGTCCCGTGCCTGTAGCCCTGCCTACACCGAAAATCTCTATATACCGCCGATATTTCCGTCGCCGTCGCTGATCCAGGGCTTAGGGCTCTTTTTGGCACATCCAGACTGCGTATCTTGCTCGAACTTTCTTGCCGGCATTTTTGCGCCTCGATTTGCAAACAACAACACCACAACGGCTCCTCAACCCGCATCCGCCGCCCTTGCCTTTGCCGTCTTGGTACATCTTTTCAATCCTCCCTAGCAGTCAGCAACCGACACATCAGATAAATCCAGCAGTACTTATACATACCGCAAAGGTCCGGCCGGCCAGTGTCTGGGCATTCGTTTCCTTCGTTGGACTTTGCTACACGGCACGAGGCTCGGGTTTACTCCTTCCTGCTTCTTCACCACTCTCGATACCTCCGCCGACATAATGGGTAACCAAAGTTCAAAAGAGGGCTCGTCGAAGGGTTCGGGCGGCGGGGACCCCCTTCAAACCTACCCCTCCTTCGGCAAGTCGGAAACCAAGGACTCGACGCGATCCTTCCGGGGCCTTCGCTCCAAGATACCCGGCGGCGGAAAAACGGATAGCCCCCGAAACTCCGCGATTCTCTCGAACAGCGAAACGCCCGCAGATAGGTCCGATGCCCGAGGAAGTAGGTCCGCCGCTTCTGGCTCCGGTCGCATCGAATCCATGACGTCTCCGCTGTCCCCAGATTCGCCGACGTCACAGCCAGACGATGCACAACCCCCACCATCACCCATCCAGTCTGCTTCCATGACGGCAGGTCACGGCGATATCGATGCTGCCCAAGCCTCTGGCGAGGTTGACCACGTTTCGGATCAACCACCAACTGGCGTTGCCGGCTCCAACCCCCCATTCCAGCAACTGCAGCCTGGGGCTTCGATTCTCGTGCGAAGAGAAAATACCACCAACCCCATCCAATCTGGCCCTCCGGCGGAACAACCCAGTACTGTCGCCATGGGAGAGATCAAGGACATGGACGTGGACGACTTCATCAAACGCCTTCTTGACGCCGCTTATGCTGGTAAGGTCACCAAAAGCGTCTGTCTTAAGAACGCAGAGATTACAGCCATTTGCCAGAGAGCACGAGAAGTGTTCCTGTCTCAGCCAGCGTTGCTGGAACTCGAAGCCCCCGTCAAAATTGTGGGAGACGTCCACGGCCAGTTTCCCGACTTGATCCGAATGTTCGAGATGTGTGGATTCCCCCCGGCATCCAATTTTCTGTTCCTAGGCGATTACGTCGATCGAGGCAAACAATCTCTCGAAACAATTCTCCTGCTGCTGTGTTACAAACTCAAGTATCCCGAGAATTTCTTCCTTCTCCGTGGAAACCACGAGTGCGCCAACGTCACTCGTGTTTATGGATTCTACGACGAATGCAAGCGACGATGCAACGTCAAAATCTGGAAGACCTTCATCGATTGTTTCAATACCCTGCCCATTGCATCGATTGTCGCCGGCAAGATCTTTTGCGTTCACGGCGGATTATCACCGGCACTGGCGCACATGGACGATATACGCAATATTGCTCGCCCGACAGATGTCCCTGATTATGGATTATTGAATGATTTGTTATGGTCTGATCCAGCTGATATGGATGCGGATTGGGAGGCGAATGAGAGAGGAGTTAGTTATTGCTTTGGAAAGAAAGTCATATCCGACTTCCTCGCGACACACGATTTCGATCTTGTCTGTCGTGCACACATGGTTGTTGAGGACGGCTACGAATTCTTTAACGACAGGGTTCTGGTCACAGTCTTCAGCGCGCCAAATGTATGTAGGCCCGATTCCCTACGCGAAAAGAATGCTGAACTAACATGGTCTCTCAGTATTGCGGCGAATTCGACAACTGGGGCGCTGTTATGTCGGTCTCGGCGGAACTGCTATGCAGTTTTGAGCTGTTGAAGCCGCTCGACTCTTCTGCGCTCAAAAGTCACATTAAGAAGGGCAGAAACAAGCGCAATACTATGCTTAACAGTCCGGTAAGTCCCATATTTCCTATCTGCCGCCGGTTCGTTCTGAATGGGTCTAATATGTGTTTTTGTAGCCCGCAAGTGTGCACCCGCAGAGTGTGTAGATTCTGTTTTCGCGACCAACGACGATATACCCTTGCCACGAGCAGCATCCCTTTACACAGGCTCGATATGTATGTGTAATTGGGATTCGAAGGTACAGCTACCAAGCTGCGAGAGGCCATATGAAATAGGTTTTGAGCTTCGTGTAGCTTCTAGAGAGGTTTCGAGAGGGCATGTACGCGGCCACGATTGAATACCACCACCATGGTTTTCACTTACGGCTGCTTGGCCTCGAGAAACTGGCTTAGCTTTTTAGTCGATTCGTCTCTGCGGTGGTCCCGGAATGGACCTACTCGCTACAGAGTCTTGATTCGACTTGTATCATTATTTAGGAGGAACGTGAAAGGCATCAATCAGATGCTTTACTACTCGGTAAAACAGGTGTATTGGTACATGGGCTTTTTTTATGCATGATCATTGCTTTTGGTGGCTACGTAACCACTTATAATTGATATTAATATCATGAATGGAGGTCCCTCATCTCAGTATCAAAGGGGCTGTCGGCTCTCATAATATGGTGAAGAACCTTGAGCTCTTAGAGCAGTCAGTAGGTATTACTACGAGTTGACTTGGTCGCTACCTGGTCTCAATTTCCCGGCGACTCCGTGCGTGTTCACGTAAGTAGGTAGGTAGCACTCCGGTATCTGGGCAAGGGGCATTGAAGCACAGGAACATATGACCACCTACCTACCTTTCTCACAATGAGTAGGTATGTTGCATGCGGAACGGAGTCGAGTGAGTCTTGCGGAGATCGAGACCCCGCATCTGCGGACAATGTTTACCTTGGAATTGGAGGCGTCATTTCTACTACGCGGGGATCTTGAGTAAACGATAGACAGTAAACGATAGATGAGCGTAGACAACGAAAACGAAACAACCAATGCAGCAAGACCAAAACTACGGCCTCAACCAAGGCCTCACGTCCTACGGCGACCCGGCCTTCTCGCTCTTCCTGCGCAAAGCCTTCATCAAGGCCCTCGGATACAGCGAAGACGCGCTGGCGCGACCCATCATCGGTATCGTGGATACGTACTCAGCCCTGAACCCGTGCCACGCGAACATCCCGCACCTCATCGATGCGACGAAAAGGGGTGTTTTGCTGTCCGGCGGGTTACCGGTGGCGTTTCCGACGATTAGTCTGCATGAGTCGTTTGTGGGGCCGACGAGTATGTATTTGAGGAATTTGATGAGTTTGGATACGGAGGAGATGGTGAGGGCGCAGCCTGTTGATGGGGTTGTGCTTGTTGGTGGTGAGTTTACTTACCCCCTTTTTTAGGGAAGGGTGTTGTGGATGGTAATGCGGGATAGGGTGCGATAAGACGACGCCCGCGCAGCTGATGGGCGGTCTTTCGGCCAATAAACCTATCGTGCATCTCGTGACGGGACCCATGATGCCCGGGAGTCATCGCGGCGTGCGGCTGGGCGCGTGCACGGATTGTCGGGATAATTGGGCGAAATACCGCGCGGGAGGTATTGATATTGAAGAGCTGGGGATGATCAATGAGGAGCTTGCGCCGACGGTATGTTCGTTATAACAGGTAATGATTGTGTGGCTCTTGTTGACGAACTTGCCAGGCAGGTACATGCGGCGTGATGGGCACAGCGAGCACAATGGCTTGTATACTCGCCGCCCTAGGCATGATGCCATTAAAAGGGGCCTCCGCACCAGCCGTTTCGTCCGCGCGTCTCCGCGTCGCAGAACAAACGGGGGCTATCGCCGTGTCCATGCTCAAAGCAGGCGACAGACTCCGACCGCAAGATCTATTGACGCGAGAGTCATTTCTCAACGCCATCACGGTCCTACAGGCAATCGGCGGGTCGACCAACGCGGTCGTTCACCTGATGGCGATCATCAATCGCCACCCGCGCGTCGCGGGCACCATCACGCTGGACACGATCGACGAGATCGGTCGGAGAACCCCGATGCTCGTGGACCTGAAACCCAGCGGCGAGAATTACATGACGGATTTCCATCATTCGGGCGGTATGACGGCCCTCCTGCACGAGCTGAAATCGCTCCTCTATCTCGACGCCATGACGGTAACAGGACAGACGCTCGGCGAAGTTCTCGCCGCGGAGCCGGCGGTCCCGGTCCCGAGGAACTTATCCTGCATTGCGCCGTTCCATGAGCCGCTGTACCCGGCCTCCTCGCTCGTCGTGCTGCGCGGGAATCTCGCGCCAAGGGGCGCCGTGATGAAGGCAAGCGCGGCCAAGGACAGGAACTTGTTATCGCATTCGGGACGGGCGGTCGTTTTTGCTGGGTCGGAAGATATGGCGCGACGGATTGATAGTGAGGACCTCGATGTCGGGCCCCATGACGTCCTGGTCCTGCAGAATATCGGGCCGATTGGAAATCCCGGTATGCCGGAGGCCGGACTCATTCCTATCCCGCGGAAACTCGCGGCACGGGGCGTGACGGATATGGTGCGGGTGTCGGATGGACGGATGAGCGGGACGGCGGGCGGGACGATTGTTTTGCATGTTGCACCCGAGGCGGCGGATCCGGAGTCTGCGCTGGGGGTTGTGAGGGATGGGGATGTGATTACTGTTGATGTTGAGAAGAGGGTTTTGAGGGTTGAGATTAGTGATGAGGAGATGGCGGCGAGAATTGCTGAGAGGAAAATGGTAATGGAGAACATGGAAAAAGGTGAGAAGGAAGAGCCTTGGACTGCGAGACATCGGATGAGGGGCTATAGGGGTTTGTATATGAGGGAGGTGAATCAGGCGGATAAAGGGGCGGATTTTGAGTTTCTCACGGCGGCGGGCTGCTCATCTTGAGGTGATCATGATCTTCATAAATATTCTTTCGAGATATACCATTATTTTTGCACTCATTTATTCAAGGCCCTTTCACTACTAACAAGGGCTTGCCTACCTTCTTCGCTTCTTCGTTCAGCGCATCAATCTCGGCTTGAACAAGGGGGATACCCGTCTTTTCCCTCTGCTCTTGTGTTATCTGTTCGATCTCGCCAGGGAAATAGATCCGATCGACGTCGGCCGCCTTATCTGCCCCCACGACACGCTGATAGAGATAACCCATGCGCGCACGGAAGTCCTCTAAGCTCATGAATAGATCTGGCTTAATAGCCACGAGAAAATGGCCCACGTCTGATGCCTTGCTTGGATCATAAGGGCCGGTAACGTGGCCGGCAAAGGCAGAGCCTGTGTCATTAGAGCATGCCACCTGAACTGAACTCGGAGTAGTTTGCTTACCTGAAAGTACGCCAGAGAAAACATCCATCATGATGGCGAGTCCGGATCCCTTCGGACCACCCATAGGCTGCATTACACCTCCAAGAGCGGCTTCCGGGTCATCGGTCGGCCTACCTTCAGAGTCTAGCGCCCAATCCCGCGGAATCTTCTCGCCGCGACGTTTGGCTTTATAGATCTTTCCCCTGGCAGCAATTGATGGAGCCATATCTAATATAAAAGCTTTCTCCTTGCCACCGGGAGCTCCGCATGCAATAGGCGAGACACCCAATAGCTTTTCCTTGCCTCCAAAGGGCGGTAGAGCAGGACTCGAGTTTGTGAACACAAGACTCATCATGCCGGCATCTATAGCCTGCTGCACGATCCACGCGGACATTCCAAAGTGGTTCGAGTGCTTGATGCTCACCATCCCGATTCCAAACTCACGTGCCATGTCGATGGCAGCGGCCATCCCCTGTGACGCCGCGAGGAATCCAAACCCATTCCGGCCGTCAACCTGAGCGACAACGGGTGTGACCTTTGTGAGTTCTGGGCTGGCTTTTGCGTCGAGAACGCCCTGTCGCACGCGGGTCATGTACGAGGGGATGCGATTCATGCCATGCGTGTCCACGCCTCGGAGATCTGCTGCCACGAGGCATCTGGCGACGACTTCTGCGTTCGAAGCCGGCACACCGTTTCCTGTAAGGACATTCTCGACGAATGTCCTGGCTTCGGAGGCCTCGACGTAGATCTTAGCGTCGGAGATTTCATCCATATTTGTAAATGGCTTGAGCTCTGACGTCTGTGGAAAAGTTGAAACTGTCCGTTGATTCCACCCTCGTAACACCTCTCGATATTATACGGACAGTGGGGTATCCGGAAGATCGCCGGTGTTACTTATGCGCATGAGTGATTTAATTGAAGCGGCCAGCAACAGCGTGGCAAAGCGATTGGCGCGGAGGAACTTTGATCGTTCTTCTTAGTACCGACTAATACCTAACTCGCTCGAAATCCTAGAGCAATGGTAGCGGGATTGTGAGTTGTTGTTGGCCTGGATGGCAGCTATAATCCGTAGATCTGCACTCATAGACCAAGACAATAACCGGATCAAATCGTCCACGCCAAAGTCTCATGCGCGCATTCAGATGATGAGGGAGAAAGCAGGGCAAAAACTGCCTCCTTTCTGGCACCGTGCCTTTTGGTCCGGCAATAGTGAATTTCTTCGCGACAAAGGGTGAACTCATACAGCTTATCGACCTGGTAGCTTGGTGTTGAGACTCAAGTCAAGTTGTCGCGCAAGAGCTCCAGCTCCGTTCCAGACGAAGGATCATGCTCTTTAAATGAAATATGTTAGATAACGCATAAAAGATACCAAATTGATGGATTACTGCAAGTAGATTCCTTCAAACAGATTATGGATATAACGGTGACTGTTAAATTACCGTCGCGGGCGCACTTGCGAAATAAAGGGAGACGACGGTCGCCCCTTACATAACTGACGACTGCCTACGTCATTATTCACGCTTGAGGCACCTGACTTCATTTCGCTGCTTTACGTACTTTCAACATCATCGAAACAGTGGACATTCCACTCTTTTAGTCCTCTCTCTTTCCCTCTCTCTCCCGCAAGCAAAGGGGCGAAACCGGCAAAAGATCGACACACGCTACCAATTTTCTGCATTTACACTACTTTCAGTTGATGGCCAGCATCCGTTTACCTCGATATTCGTCTGCAACCTTGACGTCCTCACAATAATCCAAGATGGCCGCTGCCGGCTACATCCAAACGAGCCTCATCTGGGTCGCGTATGCCGTCGCCGTCGTTCTGGCTTTTATCGCTGCCTCCATCACGACTTTCACCTGGCAGATCCAGCGCGACCGATCTTTCGTAGTCAGCGCCGTCGCCATCATCAGTCTCACTGCGCTCCTGGCTACGGTATTCCTCCTGCCCGTCGACATCGCCTTGGTTTCATCGACAACTTTGACTGCGCTCGGCACGAAGAAGGAATGGGCGACGCCGGCCCGAATCCATGGCATCCTGCAGACCCTCAAGATCGTCTACTATTCTCTCTACAGTTTCGATGCGCTCCTCTGCCTGCTGATCATTCCCTTCTCTTACTTCTGGTATGAGGAGTATGATGAGGTTGAGGAACAGGAGGGCAACCAGACATTCGCGAGTCGCCTCTGGGGCGCTTTCAAGTACACGATCGCATTCGTCTTCCTTGTCGTCATCATCTTCCTGATCGGTTTCTTTGTTCCCGTCGCTGGCAAGCACGGCGGCAAGCATCTGGACCTCGATTTCTTCAAGCGACTGCTCGATGAGAATAATGGAGAGAAGGCCTTGACCTTTGGTTTGGGTCTACTGATCACGCTCGGAACGCTCCTGTACATTCTCTATACCGCCGCCGGTCTCGCACTATTCCCTATTTCTTTCATCAAGTCCGCTCCCGCCATCTCGGCGCCTAGATTGTACGAGACCACCACTGCGCAACTTGAGGCGAACCGAGAGCGACAGCGACAACTGGAGATGCTCAGCGCTGGTCGCGCAAATGGCATGCCTGCGAAGGAGCGGCGGGAACTTGAGGCGCTCGTACGTGAAGAGCGCACACTGGTTCGTCGCGAGCGACTAGCTGCTGAAGCCCAGGGCCAGGGCAAGACTCTCGTTGTGCGCTCTTGGGCCAAGATTTGCGCAATCTTCCGACCTATCAAGCTCATTGGAGGCATACTGCTCATCTTGCTCTCAATTCTCATCTGGGTCTCAATTCTGATTACAGGCATCGACAAAGCTACGAACTCCATCTGCAAGGAGCACTGTGGCTACATCCTTGCGCACATCAACGTCTTCCAACCTATCAACTGGATCTTCGTGCAGACGGCCCGCGCATTCCCTGTTGACTACGTATTGATGGCGTTTTTGATTCTACTATTCTTCAGCAGCTCTATCTCGGGTATTGCCGCTATTGGCATCCGGTTTTTGTGGGTGCGCATCTTCGAGATTCGCAAGGGTCGAACGACACCGCAAGCCCTGCTCATGGCTACCGTCATGCTTGCGCTTATTACGCTCGCCATCAACTATGCGATTGTCAATCTGGTTGCGCCTCAATATTCAAGCTACGGTACTCAGACCTTCTGCGATCTGCCGCGAAACGGCGACGAGCTACCTGATTGCCGAAGACATCCAGAAGCTGTCAAGCCATGCTCCGAGTGGGTCAGGTCAAGCAACTCAGCTACGCAAGTTTGCACCCCGACCATGATGTCGACCTTCCTGAACCGCATCGCACTCAACTGGCCCGTGTTCGGCGCTATTGACTTCTGGGCACAATTCGCGTTCCTCGGCGTGTTCCTTATTGTCTTGATAACAGCCCTGTTCCGGACTCCCCGACTGAACGTCCACGAGCTCGACGAAGAAGCCGAGGCCGATGAGGAGGAGGGTTTGCTCGCCGGTACAGGACGCCGTTTTGGCGCTTCCTGGCAAGACATCACCGGCCGAGCCAAGCGCACCACGTATGGATCGAGCGCTGCTGGAAACGCTTCTGGTAGTGGATCTGGCGATCGCTAGTTTCGATCAATTCCACGAAGAAGCTTGAGCACCTACTTTAAGTGAGAGTATAGGAGAGGCCACTGGTTCGTTGGCGCAATCGTTGTGCCGACGACGTGTACAATTATCTGTGATACTACAGCCAAGTCAAATCGAAAATGGCAGAGAGACGGATGAAAGCAATCAGGACGGCGAAAAATAGGGTCATGGTAACGAGATGAGGGCGTCCGGAAACATGCAAGGAGTTCGGTTGTTTGATTCGGGGGTTCTGCGCATCTTGAGGGGAAGAAAGAAAGGGGCAAAAACATGTTCTTGTTGTCGTTGTTGTTGTTGTTGTTCTCTGGTCATGTTGTTCGAATGGAGCACCGTTTTTCCTTCATTTCTTCCGGGTAGTTGAAGTAATGTAGTTGTTTGTCCGGCTTGCGCCCGGGCTGATTCTACGGCCGGTCCGTCGGGATGGGTCGGCTAGAAAAGTAGTGTTGAGAGATATCCGTGGACATTACGCTTAATGTTGACGTGTTTTAATTCGAGATTCTCAATTCTTCAATTCGAGATCCTTGTGTGTTGTGATTGACGTGTCGTTTCTGGCTGTTTGGTCGATGTTGTGATGGGTGGTGATGTGCGCGCAGCTCCGAGACGGGCCAAAGCGGAGCCCGGCGATGCGCCGGCGCCGGTGCGCTGCAGGTTTCGGACTACACACATACTAACTACGGTATACCGTCGGCGCATTAGATGCGAGCTTTGGCAGAGAGAATTGAGACAAGTTACCGTATGGGAGACTTACAGTGTATGGGTAGGAGGTGGTATTACACCTCACCGTCGCCCGAATGATCCGGCGATATCTTCAAATCACAAGTGCGCATCACATTTACGATTGAGAGGGTCTGTTGTTTTACCGCGTGGTATTACTCTAGCCTATCGCATTGTCTCTACAGGCGTAAATACCACAGAAAACCCCATTGCACCTTTGCCGACCGGGTATTCCCTACTCCGTGTCCCATTGCTCGTGAACCATTAACTTCTCTACCGTCGCGCGTATCGTGGCGAGGAAAGAGAGAGGCATTGCCTGACCCGTTTAAACGGTGCTGGTGGCGAGAGTAGTGGGGACAGACTCGGTGCTGGTAGCGGTCTGTGGGGGCTTGGTGCCCTCGGAGAAGGAGAGCATGGTGTCCGTGAAGACCTCGGTGGTGCCGCTGTCGCATCGCATGTTAGCCTATCATGCTAGAAAGAAAGAGGACCAGAAAAGGATCAACGTACGAGGTCGTCACGGTGTAGGTGGTCAAGAAGGGCGTCTTGACAGTGTACCAAGGCAGCGGGGTCTCGGTGTCGGTGACGATGATAGTGGAGTTGTTGCTCCAGTTCTCGTCGTCGATGGCGCTGGTCGTGGCCTCGGTGGTCGCCTCCGTGGTCATCTGGGGGGGAATGGTGCCCATGGAGATGGAGGCCAGGGTGGTGGTGATGGTCTCGGTGGTACCGCTGGCGAGGGTTAGGTGTTAGAGTATGTTAGGAAGGGAAGGATAGGATGGGAGGGAAACGTACGAGACCTCCTGGGTAATGGTGGTCTCGAAGGGGACCGAGACGGTGTACCACTGGGTGGAAGTGGAGGGAGCGTCCGAGACGTAGATGGTAGAGGCGAAGCTCCAACTCTCAGAGTCGCTGGCAGCGTGGGCGCGGGCGGCGAGGCCGGCGAGGGCGAGGGTGGTTGTGAACTTCATTGTGACGATGATAGGGATCGAGTACTTGAATGTGTGAAGCGATAGTTGACTTGGTAAATTGATCATGCAAGTTGGGGATGCTTAAGGAAGAAGGAAAGGAAGAAGGAGGAGGAGAAGTTGACTCCAGTAGATGTTGGGCGTATTTATACTTTTCCAAAGGCGGTGAGGGCTGGGAGCAGCTCGACAATGCATTGTCGTTCACGCACCCTCCTTGGTTATTCTGCCGGAGAGGTGGGCGACAGCGGTGGCATGGAGGGAAGGAGCTGTCGTTCTGTTTGCTTGGGTACTTGCCCAGGCAGCAAGTCGGGCTGGCTAGGCCGAGGTATTCATCCCATGTTCGGGATATATTGATTTGATAACGGGGTATTTGACGATAGAGTGCATTGTGATTATGGCAAGGAGGGAAGGAGTGCGTCTCCTAGCAACCCCTTTTATCTCGTTGAGGATAGGTAAGAACTCGGTCAACGCGCCGTTTGCTTGAGTGAGTCACTCGGATGTAAACAACGACACGTCAACACTGCCTTCAACTCGTGTTTACTTTCAGTTCCATTGTTAAACGAACATACATAACACGTGAATGTTGACTTTGGAGCAAGTGATGTAGTTAACACAAGTAGTCAGTCTGATCTCACACCCCGTCCTCGTCCTAACACAGCATACGACCCATTACACGGCAGTCACACCTCGTACCATGTCAAACCGGAGATATATTATTCGGGAATTCTGTCTCAAGAACGCGTGTCCGGCACGTGTTAGACACAACTACCGAACAACCACATCCCAGTCAATCTCTCATCAACCTAATACAAATTCACATCAACCTATTACAAAATCACCTCAACAATAAGATCCAGGGTCAAGCAAGGCATTCGTTAAAGTAGTTTTCGTGCATTATCATAACATACCCTAATCATCCGTCCACCCTTGCCCCCAGACGAAAAACCACCTAGTTTATCTAAAAAGACAAATACGTGTCCGGGCGAACTGAATGGAAGCTCTTTACGTACACAGACCACACGAAGTGAAGCCGGGCTTCTTCTCCTGCTAACAAACATAAACAAATCAAACAAACTCCCGCATTACCAACCCCATCCCCATTGTCAATGTCAACGTCATCCAGGCCAGTCATGGATCAACATATCAAGCAACCGGACTCCAAGCCATGCTTTTTTTTCTTTCATTCTTTCGTCCCTTTTGTCTTCACACACAACATTCTTACACTCTTCATTCATCCACGCTTCATCGCCAAATATCGGATTTCTCCTTCTTACCGAGCCCTCCAATCGCCGCGCCACCAATAGTAACACGCCGCGAGCCCTGCGATGATCTACCAGGCCCCTGCGTCGCCTTATCACCGCCAGGACTCCCGAAGCCCGGGCTGCGCAGCGAGCTGCCGATGATGTTCATGCGCCGCGCCTGGCCCGCCGTCAGCGACGACGGCTTCGACGCGCCGTCGCGCACCGTGAAGTCCGGCGGCGAACAGGTGATCGGCGGGCTGCCGCGCCGTTCGGCATTACCGCGACGCAGGCGCGAGACGCCGTTCGTGTTCGACGGCAGCGACGGCGCCAAGCTAGGGCGGTGGCCGCCGATCGAACCGATGGACGAGACGCGACGCGGGTGGGAGAGGCCTGTGCCTGAGAATGCGAGGGAAAGTCGCTTTGGCTTCTTGTTTGCGTGGAAGGCCGAGCGCAATTTGGAACTGTCGATTAGGATCGAGGATTCCGGGTCTGATGGGGGACTGCGACGGTTCTCGTCGGAGGAAGATGGGGACGCGACGGGGAGCATCGACATGTGGCTCAGTGGAGAGTTCTTGGCTCTGGGACTGGGCGAGGCCTGTGGCTTGGCTGGTGGACTGATGTTAGAAGTGCGTGAGAGATCCAAGCTGCGCAACGGGCCTGTTCGCTCCTCGCTTTCATTAGACGCCGCGAGATTGAGCGACATGACGGGCGCGATTGGTGAGCTGCCGCCGCTGTGCTGAGAGAGGCGACTCTTTGACAGGAATCCAGCCTGGAATCGGCTCGGTTTCGTGGCGGGAAGACTCGTAACTTCTGGCACGACAAGCTCCGGGCTGTCCTGTTCTTCCTCCTCGAATGCGACGCTTTCTTTCACGGGAGAGAGGAATCGCTCGGGGAGGCGAGCGACGGGTTTTTCAGGCGATTCTTTCTTCTTCCTAGGCGAGAAGTCAATCTTGATCGGCGTCTTCTCGAAATCAGCCAGAGTGCCCGATTCATCGTCATCGCGCCAGCGCACCGATCGCTTCGTCGGCGTCTTCTTCTTGGCGGGTGAAAACGAAATCGATTTGCGCGTGCTGACGAGCACCTTGCGGCGACGGGGCGATGCCTTCAATGGAGAAACAGCCGGTTCGGGAGGCTCCAATGATATTGGGGCGGCTAATACTGGATTCAGGATGGGCTTGGTCGATTCCATGGGCAGAACTACGACCTTCTTCCGCTTGGGAGTGCCTCGTTTCGTGGGCGGGAAGGCCTCGACTGGCAGTTTAATGCCGTCCGGTTTGACGACCTGAGATGCTGCAGAGAAACCTGTCTCCAACAGTTTGTTAATGATCTCCTTTGCGTGCTGCACCGCTTCTTCTTCGCTCATGTTGATCGTTTGCGATAGCGAGGTGAGTATCTCGAACTGAGCAGTCAAAAGCGCCTGGACAACAGATCCATCACCAGCTTTGTCCTGGTCAAGTACTTCTCGGTATGCGTCGCGCATGAAGTTCGATTTGAGCATTTCCGCTTCTCTCGTCAGAGCTGCAATCTCGCCAGTATCAGCCTGGCCCGTCCCACTAGGAAGCTGGCTGATACTATGCTGAAGAGCTCCTTCGATCGCGCGCTCCCAATTGCTCTTCTCCAACTTTCTATGAAGGTGCTGTCTGCTGTTTTCTAGCTCGAGGAGAATACCCTGAGCCGTTTTCCGGACTGTCGACAGGGCTTGAGGCATCTCATCCTCGTCCCCACGGCTATCGCTGACGGTGTCGAAGGCGGCAAGCCAAGAAGTCAGCAATTCGATGCGCCGCTCGATACCGCGTAGCTTCTTCATGTGAGTGATCTTCTCCTGGCGCTCATTCAACGAGTTATCGTAGGCAGTGCGAATCCGTTGGATCCCCTCGCGCGCAGCAATCTCTCTCTTCTCAGTCTGTTTCCGAAACTTCGCGAAGAGAGTCCGTTCCGCATCTTTCAGCTGAGCTTGTAGCTCATTAATGAGCGTCCTCTGCTCGTCGATTTTGACGAGGAAATCCTTAACGTGGCGATTCACGTTGAAGACGTTTCTTGTCACCTTCGTCTGGATGTTCTTGGCGCGGTTCGCATAGCGCAGGGTGTTCTGGGTCTCGTCAAAGTGTGCGCTCGAAGGACTGACGCAGACAATCATTACCGTCTTGCAGTTTCCGCCGAGCGAGAATTTCAGGAGTCGTGTAAGTTTACTGTTGCGATAGGGTACGTGGGAGTTCTTGCGCGGATCGCACAGCGCGTTGATGCAGCTGCCGAGTGCGAGCAAGGACTTGTTGATGTTGGCGCCTTCGATCAGGCGCTCTCCGCGGTTCTTCGTAGCGCTGGCTCGTTCGCTGCCAGCGAGATCGATAATGCTAAGTGTAGCCATAGTATGGGGTTCGTTGACAGCTGCGTTTCTGTCCTTCATAGCCACGTTGATTTGCAGAACGGCATGGGATCGCGAGGACGTCGCGTTCGCGCAAGTGGCTGAAACGGTTCGGTACTCGTTACCCAAGACAATCATGTCCATCACCTCCTGGACATTCTTCGGGTTGTGACTCGTAAGGCCCTGCACCGTGACGGCCTGGTTCGAGTCCTCGCGTAGTGTTAGTCCTTGCTTGCTTCCGCCGGGAACGAGAAGGTCGCGAATAGTCTCATTGTAGATCTCTAGATACGATAGCGTGATCTCGGTGTGCTTTTCGTCCTTGACATCGTTAATCTTCTCGAAAAGCTCCTGCATGGTCAGGAATATGATGCCAGGCATCTGAGGAGTGCCTGTGATTGTGTGAGTTTTACCACATCCGGTGGCACCGTAGGCGAAGACCGTAGCATTATATCCATCAAGAACACTATCGAGTAGAGGCTTCGTGGTGGCTTCGTACACTTCGGTCTGGGTCGTATTCTCGTCGAAGATCCGGTCGAATCCAAAGGTCTGATCTTTCACTTTTTTCTTGTTGGGCACGAGGGATTTGGAGAACTTGTGAACGGGATTGTCTTCCGGCGGGTCGAAGATGCTGTCATGCGCGGCGTTAGACTAGTCTTACAGAGGCGATGACTGACCGTGAGAGCAAGTGGTGAAAGACGCACAGGCATTTATCGTCGATTACCTTGATGACGGATCGGATTCCGCCCTGCTTTAACTTCGGCGTGGGAGCGCCCGCTAAAGAACCCTCGCCTAAGAATACAGTGCCGTCATCGTATCGGTGGCTACGCATTGGTGAGCATGAGATCGCGTTCGATGGGGGAGCGAAGAGATGAGATCGAAGCTTACATTTGTGCCGCCTCTCGGATTGTGAAAGGCCGAACTCGGACTGAACAAGGACTCCCATTAGTAGCCTGTATAAGCAACACGACCAGCGAGACCCGTACCTGTTACGGTGATGGATGAGGCTCCAGGATCAATCGCAGACATGCTGGATCGTGTGTGTTGATATAATTACTCGAAAGAAGAGGTCCCTCGCCCAAGTTGGCGCCCAGGCTCACGTGGCAATGGGAGTCGGCAGCATCAACCAGCGCAATGGCAAAGATGAAACATAAACTCTACGACAGCGGATGACGAGCAATGCCGCCGGAAATTGTTGACTCGCAAGCTAGGGTGGCTTCTGGAGGAGAGGTCGTCGAGCGAATGAGGCTATTCGCGTGCAGGAGTACCAATGATGGAAAGGGTAGGTAGAAAGTATGAATTATGGCAAGTAAAGCAAGGCAAAGACCGTGATGAGGGCGACAGTAGGGTGGATAGATACCTGACAGATTGATGTTTTAGTGACAATTGCAATTGCGCAGATCGGAACCAGGAAATCTGAGCTTGCGGGTGGAGAAGGCGCTTGTTGATTGTTGGTGGGGCGTTGCTACGGTGATCGGTAGCCAGCGCGTTTGCAGGACGGTGCAAAGTGGGCCGCCTGTCAAGTGATACGTCAGACGTCAATGTATTGCGTAGGTACCTTGCGCACACTAACCATCGGTACCTGCATGCTCTGCATGTGCGTAAGGAAACATAAACAAACAATAGAAGCAAATTCTGTTTGTTGAGCCTATTGTTTGTAAACAATGCATTCAATTGATGTTGTTGAAATGATATTCCGGGATATGTTTTCTGTTACTGTACACTATAATTACCTCCTGTTGCATTCTGACATCTCCACAATCCTTGTACCCTGTAGCGCACCTGCACTACTAAGCAACTTCCGGCTAGCTAAGATCGGTTTAGTGTAGCGAGAGTCTGTGTGGCTGGTGGTGGCTGAAGACAGCCCTCATTTCAGGGTGAACTCTCATGTGTGTTTGCAGCGAAACCACTTCTTCCCTCTTCGTCCTCCTTCCTCCCTGTATATTTCAATGCCTCAGGTCCGAACCCACGAAGTTTCTACTACGCACTTTCATTGAGCAAAGCTCGTCCGCTTGTTAGCACCAAATGTATCTCTACCAACGAGGAAACTCTCCGGAGGTCCGAGATAACTTGGTCTGACACCACCCAAATCCATGACTATCTTCTGGACAATCACACTCGGTGCCAAGCCCCAAACGCGCAGTTTGTACGCGCCGCCTCTCGCCACATCCCATTGCGTCGTCGTGTTGTGGCCCGGATCAAGCCCCCAGACTGAATCATCGACGGCACGACCCCAGCCCACAGGCATGTTTGCTCCAATGCTGTCAGGTACAAAACGGACGACCTGCGGCTCTGCCTGTGCTGCCCCTGATGGGAATAATGAAACCGCGAATTCTATCGGCGTCTCATCCGACAGGTAATTCTGCGTTGGCGACAGGTACAGCGTCACATTGGCGTTCGACTCGTTTGTGAACAAGTACACATCGTATTCCAGTGCTGGCGCTGTCTCGGGTTGTTGAGGAGGCGTTGATTGAGGCCACAGCGTGACACCTCCCAATGTTCGCCCGTGGTTCTTGAGGGTCAGGTAAGTTATGTTCGATGCAGCAGAGTCAGTCGGATTGTGTATGCATTGATAGTTCGGCCCTTCGATCGCCACAGTCTTATCGGACTCGACGAAACCTTGGGTGAAGCTCGATGGGATCTTCCGTAACGATACGGGGACTTGGACAATTGGTGGGGTGAACCAGTTGGTGAATCCTTCTTTTCCACACCCGGCAGTGAATTCGATATTAGCCGTCGTCGTATCGACGGTTTGCGGCGCATTCGACCAGTCAATTGACACGAACACACGCGAGTCCGTCCCGTTGCCTGGTCCTACCATGCCCTTGGTTTGCGACAACATTACCCAAGGTAGATCAACTGCCGCTGTCCAGTCGCAGTCTTGAGTTCCTCGAGAGAAGACATCAAACCATCGAGTTGAAGGTCCGTATGGGTCAAGAGGTGGAAGTGCGAGAGTGTCCCCTGAGTTGGCGTGATACATGTCATCACCCGGAATACTGGCATTGAGTCCTTCGACGGCAATGCCAACATTACCAGCAATGGAAGAGACGGCGCTCTGCACATATGACATTGCTGGTAAAACGTTACGCATGGGCTGCTGCCAGTAGCCATTGTACCCAAAGTGTGTTTCTGCATTACGAGTCAGTTATACTGGAGAGCAAGAGAAGTCTGAGACGCAACTTACGATCGAGCATCCGTTTCCATTTACCATCTAGGAGATTATCCCATCTCGCGGTAAGTTCCCCATCCGCTTGGAAACGATCTAACACGTTGGTGATCATGTTATTCGCCGAGTTTCTGTGCTGGTTGGCATAAACCGTGTTTTTCTCGGCGCCAATGTGAACCTGGTGGATGATCTGGCCTCCCAGGATCGGATGCAACACCATTTCAAAGAACGCCGGTTGATATTCCTTATCAAGCTTGTCGTATACAGCTTGGGCATCATCAGCCAGCTTCTGCCATTGCTGGAGAATTGTGTCGCCCTCGTCGTAGTTCACAACGGAATAGACGTACGGCTCGACGAGCTCGAACTTTCTTCGAGCTGCGTACATGCCGTAGCGTGTCATGATATCCGTGATTTCCGCCGCCTGCTCTGGTCCGAACTCGCGAGTTGCCCAAGCGGTAGTCCATTTGGTCACATCATTCACTCCCCATCGCTCGACGTCATAAGCCATGTCCAAGAAGTGACTGATGGGAACCTCCAAGGGCTTCAAGTCACCGACGTTGACGATCCAGATTCTGTCGGCTCCATAAGTATAGGCCAGCGACATCTGCTCGGCCGTCTTCTCCAACTGAATGGTGTTAATCCATTTGTAGTTTCTAGGGTCGCCGACATAGTCGAAGTGGTAGTAAACTCCAGCGCCACCCGCTCGTTCGTTTTCATCACCGATGGGTACTCTTCGCAAGTTACCCCAGTTGTCGTCAGACCATAGCAGGGTAATGTCATCGGGGATCGTGAGGCCTTGGGAAAGGTACGACATGACCTCCTTATACAGGCACCACATTTGGGGAACGTCAGTCACATCAACGCCCAGTACATCCTCGATAACACTTCTCTGGCTGCGTACCACAGCTTCGAGCAAGTTGACAATCGCATCGACACCCAGACCCTCAATTGCCGAGTCTCCGGAACCTCTCATGCCCATTGTCCATAAGCTGTTCTTAGCATAAGGCTTCGCTCGCTGAGCACCATACACGAAGTACTTGTCGATCGTTTTGTTGTTCAAGTTGTATGCCCATGGACCAAGACCCTTGTTGGTGTAGAATGTGCCGAACTCATTCTGAGCGCGCATCATGGGCTCGGTGTGCGAGCTTCCCAATACGATCTCCCACGCATCGGCCAAGGGCTGGTTAGCCGGGTCGTCCACTTCGAACATGGAGCCCCAGACAGCCGGCCAGAGGTAGTTCGCACGAAGTCGAAGCAGGAGCTCAAAAACGTTCGGGTAGAACTCGCTGTTGTATCCGACACCGAACGGTGTATCCTTATAATTCCACTGTATCCAGCCCGAGAGTCCCGGTTGTTCGTCGTTTATAAACAGTCCACGGTACTTGACAGACGGCGGTCCCTGAACTTTCCGGTCGGGCAAGACATATATGTCCTTGTTCTGTTGAATTGGGACGTCTGCCCACCAGTACCATGGACTGACTCCGATCTGCTCACTGATATCGTACAGTCCAAATATGACTCCGCGGGGATCACTACCGGCTATGACGACGGCTTTGTGGCATCCGGGTAACGGTTTCTCGACAACCTGGGTCACGAATGATTCCCACTTGCCCTTGATTTCGGCGGTGTCCAATTTGCCAGCCTTGACCAGATCATCGATTATCTTGGAGCGGCCGAGAGTACCGGCAATGATCACCGTGTCTTTGGCTGATGGTTTCTCGTACTCTGGTCCGAGGAAGTATTGCGTGCCATTGGTTTCGTACTGCAATAAAGACAAACATCAGCACTGACTGACCCATATCACGACTAATTCCCATAAGTTGACTATTACTTACATGAGTAAAATTCATCGCAGCCGGATGATACTCATATCTCGCCGGCTCCGCCCTCTTCTCGCCATTGCTAATCGTGAAGTTCGTTCCCGCAACACGACCAAAGTCCTTGGCAAGATCTCCAGCTGCACGAATCACGCCCCAGCTATCCTCGCTCGAAACGCGGATCTGTGGCCTTGAGATTTTCCCACCGGTTATCTGGAAAGCATTGGGAGAACTCTTGAAGCTGACAATGGGTTGTTGCCCGAGCGCCGCGACGAGCGACGCCCATGTGGCTAGGGCTAGCCACAGTAACAAAGTCATTTGCAGCATTCGTCCGAACGATCAACGAAAAGCAATTGACTGTCCGTGGCCTGGCGACGAAGAGCCCTGTTGTGAGATGTCAGAGTATGGGTACATCGCCCCCTTATATCATCCCGGTCGACCGGATGGCATCGCGGCGATTGAGGTTTCAGTTCCGGCTTTTGGATTCCCACGAGACCGGGTATATTTTGGGGCCATTGTGAAGTCCAATAGGATGTCAGCAATGGCCCCTGCGAAGCCAAGAGACAAGGGTCAGTGATCCCTACAAGCTGATCTGGGGTAAACAACGTTCTCCGCATGGGGTCGAAAACCTGGGGAACGTCACATCGGGAATGGGTAATGGCCATATTACCCGGTCGGTCACATTCACAACCTAGTTGCGAAAATTTCGAATTGGAGAAAAAGACAACTAACCCCTATTGCTTTATGGATGTGTTCCCCGCATCCCACGCTCGGCATATTTATCCCGCGCCGGCTTCGTCGTACCGTTTAGCCGGGACTCTTTCGGCTGGGCTTCCGGTGGTGTTTTGTCTTGCATTTTGGTGTAGAAGGGAGGTAGGGAGGGAAGTAGGAGATGGGAGGCAGTAAGACCTTGGCGTGTCACACAGCATGGAAGCGATGAGCACGGGATACAGCATGCGGCTCTGGATTTAGCCGGTGACGACGTTAGGATGCTGTGTTCCTGTTACGTGCTATATTGATGTGTGACGAAATGCTTGATATACGGGGAAAGCAGTGAAATTGGGGAAGTAGGGAGTTGGCATTCGTTACTTGAAAAGGGATTAGAAGTAATGAAGATGAATGGTGAGGCTCCCTTTCCCAGACGTCTAGACGGTCGTGAAAGCCTGGATTTCAAGACATCGACGTAAAATGGGATCCATGAGTGTTTCACCTGCAAGGAACGAGCTCTCCAAGCTGGATATGAGAACAGAGACACACATAGAACATAAATCGCGTGCCCTGATCATTCTCTCACGTCAAAATAGATAGATAGTAATGCAATTCTTCATCATTTTTCTCCTAGGAGTCGAACTATAAAACATGAACCCGTCGTCAACTTCTCCGCACCCCTACATCCCTCCGGACGTAGACGGTCCAAAGAAGTCCGAACAGACCAAAACAACAACGCAACACAACACAACAACATAAAAATGCAAAGAATAAATCTATCAGGGTATCTCAAGCACGCGCACCACCAACATTCTCCCTCAACCCTTTCGTCCTTAAACTCGCAGCCTTCCCGCCCCCCTCCTCAAACGGCAACCGCACAGGCGACCCCGTCGACGACGATGGCGGCCGTTGACCCACAACACGACTAAGACTACTCTGCCGCGACGTATGCCCATTACGCTCCTCATCGCGTCCAAGAGCGCGATTCAGCGTATCCCGCTGTCGTCCGCTCAAGATCTCACTATCAATACTACCACGACGACTCCCGCCAACACTACTATCGCCATCATCCGTACTCGCCAACGAGCCCGTAAGTCCCAGTCGACCCTTCATACGACCGGCCCAAAGACCCCTGATCCCGCCCCGTTTGCGCTCGGGCACTTGTTCCGTGCCGGCCGTGCAGACGTAGAGGAGGTACTTCAAATTCGGCAGCGTGTGGCGGATATCGACGGTTTTCAGGCCCGCGGCCGTACACAGGGCGTCGATGTCCTTGTTGAGGAGAAACCAGCCGTAGTCGAAGCGGTACTGCGCTGTCGCGCCGCCGCGGAGGAAGAGGGGGAATTCGCGCTGGCTGTCGGGCAGGAGGGAGATGTCGTCGCGGATGCTGCTGCGCGAGCCGAAGGGGGTTACGGGGTAGGGGAGCGGGACGGAGAGGTAGAATTGGAGGGCGTGGATCAGTTGGGCGACGAGGCCGAGAGCTGCCGAGAGCGAGTCTTCTGTGGAGGTGGAGGAGGTGGGGTCGTATTCGGAGTTGGGTAGTGGGATGCCGCAGATGGTGAAAGAAAGGGGCGCGCCTAGGGGATTGGGTTGGATGGGGAAGATGAGGGAGAGGTCCTCGCATATACGACGTCGTTGGCCGTGGATACCCTCGAGCGTTGAGGCGATCATGGCTCGTGATGCGGGCAGTTTGGACTGGGCATGCTCGACGTGGTCGGCTGCTCTGGCTTGCGCGGCAGCACCCTCTTTGATAGCTTCCCGGCGGGCTAGGATGGATTTTTTCAGTTCATCCCGCCGCGTCTCAGCTGTCTGGACGCTTTTTTTCTGTGCTGAGAGGTACTTTGAGGCGAGGTGGGCTGACTCCTGAGCTTGCGGCAATGTATCGTCTGGTGTGCGTTCGAGTAGCGAGTTGATTTGGGCGGTTAGCGCCGCACGGGTGGCCAGGGCATCTTCGATCGAGTTGTTGAGGTTGGATAATTTCATCAGGGCATTGTAGGAGGAGCTCAGCAGCGGGGTGGTCTGCTTGGGCTCAGGGCGTTTACTTGCGAGGTCGAGAGAGTATATTCCGTCTTCGAGGTGGAAGATTAGGCAGTTGGGCGGGAAATGGTGGTTCCGTAGAGTTCCAATGTAGTGTAGTAGGCGAAGATCAACGACTTGGCATAGTAACAGGCTCCATGAGGCCCGTCGCTTCGCCCATATTCTGATCTTGACCTGCGATAGTCGCGTGACCGACGCACCGGCGCCCGAAAGGTCGAAGAAGCGGAAGTTGAAGTTCATAGAGCGTGGGCCGACCTCGCTGATATATATGGGATCGTCGTCTCCCTCGCAATGCAGCGAGAAGAACACATCGGCAGCCCTGCTCTCGACGGCGTATTCTAGCTGCTTCTGGCGGGTGACAGGCGAGACGTTGGCTAGCGTGGTACTGCGCCTGCGGGCATCGGAGCGTGGTCGCAGGCTCTCAGAGGAGTGGGCATGATGGAGTTGGAGGGAATGTTGGGCTTCAGGGGGCTTGCTGGAGGGGAAGCTGGCGTCGAGATCGTCGGTGGCGCGGCCTTGAGGCTTGGTGAAGCTGAGATTTCGCAGGAAGATTCCGTGGAGATGCCGCAGCCGCCGGTTTTGGGACAGCATCGTGGCTCTGGAATCCGTGGAGCTGCAGGAGCTGTGTCTGGGCTTGTCTTGGCCAGTGCTGCTTCTGCTTCTGCTTCTGCTTCGGCTTCGGCTGCCGTTGCTTCTGCTGCTGCTACGCTGCAGACAGCGAGCATGTGAATAAAAATATCATGGGTGGTGTCGTTGCGCGAACGATTGACGGATTTACATGTTGTTCATTGAGATCCGATTAACTAATGGATGACGAAACAGCCGTTGACGGGACCTCCATAATGCTCTAAGACGAGATGGGGGTGTATTCTACTATGGGGTGAATGCTTCTAACAGGGTGATTACGCAATAAAGCCACAGGGCTGCCTCTTGACGAGAGGACACGAAACCCTGACTGAGCTCAAAATCTTCCAAACACAACGCGTTCTGGTATCTGACCGTGGGTACTTCAACAAGACAACAAATCTGAAATATATAACCGCAAACGCCGGTGTTGAGTCCCTCTCCAAAGCATACCTACCTAACTATCAAGGAATGAAAAGAAAACCGTTATTATGACTTTTCCTAGGCTAGGTGTCTAGAGAGTAAGTCCTTCCTGATTAATATGCGTTGCTCTACCTATTCCCACCCGGTGAATGATTCGGATGCCGATCCCACGAGGCTTCGAGCAACGACGTTGAATATCTCTTTTTTTTTTGGCTTTGATTAATGTCCCACTTATGCGATGAATCCTTCACCACGAAGAACAGTTGTATTATCCAAGACCATTGCGTGAGCCTTCTTACGAGACTTCATGGCCGACGGTCGATAGTGTGTGGCATCGTCGTCGCCTGAGCAGTTTGCCAAAGGTCCCGGAAACACAGCATCGGGCGTGTGTTGTGCCGGTAGAACCTCGACACGGCATGTGTTGCAGCCTAACGACGCCATGCTTCCTCGCAGCATGCCAAAGTGGAGTGGTTCTCACCGGATCAGTCTCGTGTTGACATGATAACCATTTCTTTCGGGTTAAGAATCAGATGCGGGTCTCGGCTCCTGTAGTGCCTTCCACTGTTTTCGCAATGGCCCACCGACACATCGCGGTATCCGAGACCCAGTTGTCGGCACTAGGTCATACCGATTCGCTGGACCCATCAGCTGTTTCTGCGTGATAGTTTTTCGAACCTCGATGTGCCCACCTCTCTCGGTTTTTGGAGCTACATTGGTTTAGTTGGGACGACACTGGCACAACCACAGCGTTAGTCGCACTCACCATCAGTTTAATGACTGAGACTCACACTATGTGGACCTGCGTCGCAGTCGGCGACTCAGTTAATGCCATCTCATGGAGGAAGTCGTCAAGCTTTGGGGTAGATGTTTCGACTAAAGCCGAATTGCGAATCGAATTGTGTGGAGTGGCATCGTGACCCGAATTCTTAGTGGATAAGCTCTCAGAAGCATGTGGCAACTCATCGAGGCTGTCGAGCTGTATGAATGATCGATGCTCCGGGGCTTGGCCTACTGCGAGCTGCTCGTGTGCTTGCGCGTCGAGCAAGTATCTATCAAGAGGGGTGCTCGGTTGTTCCCTTCTAACGACGAAGAATTGTCCTCTTTGTACCGGGGCGGGCGACAAGTATGGCTCGGTCCGCAGCTCTGAGTTGAGCGTGCGGTTTGTAGTCGTATCGGGACGGTGCTCAACTTCGGTTGGTTGAGGGGATGACCTAGACGAGTCGACGAAGTTAACAACAACAAACCGGGGATTGGCTTGGAAATTGATGGTATCGTACGGTTCTCTATCACCGGTCTCATCGACACTCGAGTTGATGTTCCAGGAGTTCGAGTTACTCGGCATTGAGTCACCACGGTATCTGATGTCGAGTCCCTCTCCAATACCCCTGAAATCAATGTTCTTGGATGCGTTCATGGCTCTTTTGGTTTGTCTACCCAACATCACACAGAGACACGAGAGCAGAAGCGGGCATTTATAGGAAACCCCGTCCCCTTGGAAGGCAATAGTAGCCCTGACATATTTAGAGTGCCGACTCTTACTCCCGCGAAGCCTGTCGGTCGCGGCCCAGTTGTCACTACCTACTGGGATGAGGTTTTGACAGACCACTTCCGAGACTAATTAAGGTACTTGTACGTTCCCAGCAGTCTGGTACCTTGCCTATTTCGTACTAGGTACTACCGATACTGCTACTACCACTGCCGTTCCGATCTATCTACCTACCTACTTACCTGCCTAAGTAGGTAGTTAACTCAGTTGCGTTATGAGGCTTGCGGTTACTTATCCCCTCGGGAGTTGGGATACCCACAGACCTACCTGCCAGGCAAGGTTCCAGGCTTCGACTCTATTTGACTAGCGCGCCTTTCAGTCGAAGAATTGTCTAAGCTAGCGTGTGAAGCCGCAGAGGCATGTACGACAACATCAATATGTAGATGCGTCCTGGGCAGTTCACGACGAGACGCTCTGGAATCCTATCCTTTAGAAACCCCGAAAACGGACGCATCGGCAACCTACCTAGGGACCCAGCCCATCGAAATCCACAGTCTCGCCCAATCGAGAGCCTTAATCCGTGAGGTATCTACCTACCTACTCGCAGGGAACCATGAGATGAAGCAAGTCGAGTTCTTCTCCTCAACCTCAGGTTACTCACCTGTCTCCGGGGCGTCACACTCGGTTACTCGAATCCCCACCCCCTATATCGACCGTGGTGGATAACTGGGTGCCTTGTGCCTACTGTCCTGTCAACCCGACCGTTTCTTATTGTCAAGTACCTCCAGCTACCTACAAATGAAACACACCGCCGCGGGTCCGTGTGTTACGGGAGGAGCTCAGCGTGCTCACGCTTTCATTAAATGAAGACATTGTAGGTATTCAACGAGATACCTAGGTAAGTCTCGAAGAATGGGTTAAGTACCTCAGGTACACTAAATTAGTACATCGTTTCCAGGGTGCCACATGTACGAGTACCTATTTCGGGGGTAGGTAGGTATTCTTCGCAGTCGAGCGGCATTGGATCGCGCATCTTACCAAAAAGAGTCTACCAGGTACCTAACCTACTAACTAAACTACAACTATTGCCACCTTTAACTGTAAACGTCTAGCCTCCTGGCAGCTTCAATTGTTCCTACGAAGTACCAAAACTACGAGTAGGTACCAGAGTCCTCACGCTGAATTTCCAACCAAACAGACCCTAGTAACCTGTACTCGTTATGTAGGTAGCGTTGTACGGAGCTCCCTCGTTGCCTACCTATTTGGTTTTGACAAGTCAGCCTGGAATGGTTTGGCCAAAAAAAAAATTCTTTCGGAGGCCTCAACTTGTATGCGATTCCGGGTCTGAAGTCGTTTCCGAAAAGATGAACTTGACTAGGTACCTCGTAGGTATCGTTATCGACTGTGGTGATCTACGAGTACCTATGATCACGCAGTGGTCTTGGCTCCTGGCTCAGAGCCGATAAACAAGACCCAGGTCATCGACTGGCCGATGTTCGATGATCTGAGATTGTGTTTTTCGAGCTGCGAAAAAATCCCCCTCGATCGAAACGCTCGGAATGCATTTCGGTTCTCGAGATTACTCGTAGCGTGGATTCATTGGCCAGGGTAATCCTTGTTCGTTCCTCAACTAGTATCCCAATGGTGGTCGCCTGGCGGCTACCTAGCGCGAACGGGAGTATGTAAGGCTACCTAGGTCCACCTTATCCGTACGATGGAGTACCTAGGCTGTAGGCCCAGATAGGTACCTAACAGATTTCACAGGCATCCCGAGCGGCAAGCATCACAGAGCGCGCACTACGGATGCTTCCCGAGTGCAAATCATAAGGTCTCCAGTGCTAAGATCGATCTCATGGCTACCTACGAGTAGATCTTTTACCTTTGACCCCCAAGACGGGCAAAATCCAACATAGGATAATGTGGCTTGTTCCACAGGGGTGGTGATATCCAATGTGGTGCATGAGTACCTACCTAAGCCCTTTCAGCTTCAAGGGGCTATGTAGGTAGTTTTAGCGTGACTGCAACTTTTTTTTAACGAGATGAACTAACCAAGATCCATATCGCAATGGAACTTTCTGCATTGAACTTCACGATGGCCGGTGAGTCGCTACCGAACCATTGTTGATGGATTTTAGGCGACAGCCTCAGCAGCAATCAGGAGGTTGGCCTGTACGATACGTAGGCCTGCCTCACAGCTCATACCAGGTGGACAGTATCAAAAATGGGGGCCGGCATCGGTTGTGGGAGACAACACAGCGCCAGGTCCGATCTTCGGTCTCGAATCAACAGGATTCGAGATTCTACATGCAAAGCGACTTGCAAAGCGAAGTCAATTGGACAACCATTGTGATGCGATGTTTGGGAGAGCGCCCAGGTGGCACGAAGCGGACGGGGGAAGCCGTAACATGAGCAGAGGAGGACGTTGCTGCTTCGGCTCGTGTTGTGGTGGGGATGCGGCTATGCCGCGCCGATATGGACACGTGCAGCGTCCCCACACCGACTCAGGCACCCGCTTTCATATGCCGTACAGATATGTCGTGCCTGGAATACTATAGATGGTGTTGGTGTTAGTGATGCGCAGAATACCACCCGAAAAGACGCTTGTCGATTATCGACTAAATATTGATAATGGTGGTCATATAGGTAAGTAGTCTGCAACTCGGAGTTTTACATCGCACGAAGACGCGAGGGAACGCGATGCCGCATGATAGCGGCTGGCGTGCCAACTCGCTGAGATACACGAGGTCACGAGACGTCGAGATCCGCGCGTGTGACAATGCGCCTTTCAATTCAGCTGAGATGGATAAGCCACCAGCCTATTCCAGAGACATATATTGTTCGCTGACCGAAAACATATCGGAGGCCATCTTGTACGAGGAGTATTAAGATATACATACCCAGCCCATAGGTGAATCCTACCAGGCACGGATTAACCACCCGGGCGATCATGACTACCTACTACTCGTACCTACCTACCTAAACGAAGAACGAGTAGAGACGAACTACGCATGCCGGCCGGAAAGAGAACAACGTTCGTAAAGCCAACCTTACCTAGGTAGGCAAGAGTTGCCGAGCGATAGCGTACGAAGTACCTAGGTCTCATACTCGTTACCTAGGTGATTTGAAGTATTGGAAGATAAGATCGTTAGGGTCAGGCGTACTCGTACAGTACGAAATAAATAAGGAAGCGTTTACACGGGCATGGCTGGCAAGCCGTGAGGCTCAACAGTACGGATTACCTCGACCAACCAGGAGAAGAACAATGTGGAAAAACCAATCCTAGTACATTAGGTAGGTAATCCGTATGTATCGATACGTATCTGTGGGTTCTATGTTGGACCCACAGTAAGTACTCCGTACAACTGCACAGCCCGGTGTGCCTGGATTGACACACCCCCATACTTCGGCCATTCGGAGATAACGACAGGATTTGTATCGCACCCCCCAAGAAGGTACCGAAGGTGAGCTTCGGTGAGCTTCGCGAACGACCAGCACAGTTCGACATGTTACTGCACGGAGCAAAAAGCGAATACGGTACCAAGATTCCAAGTAGGTATAGCGAGTGACCTGTATTAATGATGAAAAAGGCAAGTATCTGGAACATAGGTAGCTAGTAGTGGTACGCCGCATACATCACTCCAAGGTACCGAAGGTACGCTCTCGGTGACGCCCATCCAACGTGTAACGGGCATTCACCTTCTATTGGTCGCCCTATTTACGGATATGTTACACGGCACTACAGCATGTCTTGCACGTGGCTCGTGCCTTTTCTACGTCATACCTAGTCACCCAATCTGGACTCCATACCCCACCGCGCACTCTGCCCGCAATATCACATGCTTCAGATCGCAACTTGGGCAGGCACAGAACTTTATTTTCAGATCTTGCAGCTGCGCACCTCACAGTGCCCGTCAAGGGCAGTACCTCGGTACTTGATTCGCAGCAAATCGTCATTCGACAGTGAATATATACTATTTAGGTACTGTGCAGTTGCTCGTCCCTTGTGCCGGAAACTCTGGGCTGACCGCTGACGAGGTTGACGAACTACCTATATATTGAAAAACCAAGCAGATGGCAGTGAATCCATTGGAAGACGGATGACACTGCCTAATAGAATATCAACAGCTGCCAGTGAGCCGCAAGAATCGCTTTGACGTGCCGGCCCGTCTCCTCACGGCAAAATGTGAGGCTCGAGCTTCTCGTGGCCCACCAGCGGCCGTCATGTTCGGAAGGCACGATGGACTTGTTGTTTACTGCAGTCCATGGCAGCATGGCGGCTGGTCTCACACTGTATTTACGACGAGTTTACTGCGCTGGAAGGTCCGTGGTAGGCACTACGAACCCGACAAGCGAACCAGTTAGGGGTTGACTTGGGCTCTCTGGGCCGTGTGCAATGACTGTTCTTGATTTCTTTTACATCAATCGGGTAATCACTGGAGCCGAGGGTGTTTGGTTGCGTACCTACTCAACCGTCTTGAACTTGGGTTGATTCTCGTCTGTGCTTTCCCTTCCTTCTCACTTTCTCCACCATCCTTACTTCTTCCTCCTCGTTCACCTTCGCACCCTCTTTACCTCCTCATCTTCTTTACTTTGTCATCAGCCTTTACTTCCTTTACCCATTTTCACATTCCCATCGCCTCTGCCATCATGGCCTCTGTCGACGAGACCATCATGATGGCTGACTACGTCAGCTTGTCAAGCAAGTCAGACTCAGCCCCGGACACTTCTGTACGTCTCGATCGTGACGCTGTCCTCCACAAGACCAGCATGGCGACTAACAGCGAGAAGGTCCCGGACAACTTCGAGAAGCCCAGCCACGATGCTGGCCCCGATGACTCACCATCTGCCGAAAACCCTGACGATCTCTGTGTTGCCTTTTCGTCGCTCAACCTTCCCGTGATCACGCGGGAAGTCACACAAGACACCTGTCTTGCCCATCTGAAGCTCTTGTTTGCGTTTCAGAACCTGAAGGAGACCATCGGTTACACCGATGGCCTCTGGGGAATTTACGACAGTCGCGTCATCCCCAAGGACGCCGCCGAATCGAACAAGTCCACCGAGCTTGATGACGATACCAAGAAGAAGTTGGCTTCGCTTCGCGAGAAGCGATGGGGTATTTATGTCGCCCGCGCCGTGGACAGATACACGGCCTGGTGGAGCAGTTTCGAAGACGATCCTCTCACTGAGGATGACATGGTGAAACAGTCCGTCAAGTACACCAAGTTCTTTGATCCCTCTGAGGATCCTAGTGTCCAATGGTCCAGCAAGACGTTGCCGCCTCTGGGTAAGACTTACAAACTCCGCGTTTGCGTGATCTACTATTCGGAATACTGACTTCTCCTAGACGTCCTCATGGTCTGGCATGCGCATATGTTGAACCCTCGCGACTATGCAGAGGATTGCATGCGCCGTGGCCTACGAGACTTGTGGCACGCCGGTATGCCATGGAAGCTGGTGTCCGATGCGATCAACACGACATTCGAGTACAAGGTGTCGGAAGACTGCATCAAGCTATGGAACAAGTACACCGGCCGACACTGGGACAACACGGCGGACTCCTCGCGCAAGACACTCCCGCCATGCCCTCGATGCGGTGCCACCAACAAGGTGGAGTGGACCACTTGCGGCATGGCCCAGGAAGAATACGAGGAGTCTCCGGACCTTGTCGGCCATGGCTATGGCGATCGCGACTTTGATGCCGTATGCCGCAAGTGTACCTTCCATTACACCCGTGACTTTCTCGAGATGACCCAGTTCTGCTTCGATGTAAGGCGACTCCTCGCTTGCAAGCATCCCATGCCGGGGACTCTGCTAGACATCGAGTCTGGAAACGCGTCCCTGGTGCCTCGTAAGCTGCGGCGCGGATACCTTCCGCATGAGCGCACTTTCATGAACAGGCTCATCCGCAACCACCTTCGGGGTCAGCTTCACGACCCTCAGCCATCGTCGCTCCACGCCGTCTCAATGACAATTGCCAAAGCGCTCCGCAATGGCCAGGTGCTTCAGAAGGTCGACGGTCAGCCGGACATAGACGTACATCGCGAGTACAAAATCGGCTATCGGACTAGCCTGTACGTTCGCAAGATGATGTCCCGCTACTGGGGCAATAGCTCGCCTTTTGCGCTTGAGCTTGGTGGCGCTGTGATGCGACAGGGCATCTTCACTGAGAAGATGTACCAGGTATGCCTACTATCCTTTGTCTGCGACGCTGAACACACGCTAACTTGTTTCTCTGTAGATTGACTGGCTGCATAGTCCTACTGCACGCCTCACGATGAGCCGCAATATTATGAAGTACAAGCGGTTCTGCGAGATCATGGGGAAGTATCCCAAGCACATTGTCGTGCCAACTCTGGACGTGGACCTGGCTTGGCACACTCATCAGCTGAGTCCCGCTGGATACTATGCGTCCATGGTCTTGCAGACCGGCAAGTTCGTTGACCACGATGACAAAGTTGGCGACACCAGACTCTCGAAGGGCTTTGAATGGACAAGCAAGGTCTACCAGAAAATGTTCCTCGAGGTGTACTCCGAATGCACATGTTGGTACTGTGAGTCGGTCCGGGCTAGTCATACTTCAAGCTTCAAGGACAAATTGCCCTTCAAGAGGGAGAAGCACAAGGGTAAGTCATACATCGTCACCTTTGCCGCATTGACGTTGTTACTTTACTAACAAGTGACCCACCTTCTCAATCCAGTGGCCGAGAAATTCCACAAGTCCGGCGACGCTGCCCTCTGCTCGACCGACAACAGCGCCCACATCTCCGCGCACAACGCCGTTCTCGCCGTGAATGATCAGCGAGCCAAGGTCTTCCAGCGACTCCGTGCCCGCCACGAGAAGAAGTTGGAGGATAATTACAAGAAGGCCCAGAAGCGCGCCCTCAAAAAGGGCTACGAGCTCCCGCCCCGCGACGAGTACTTCCAGCAGTACTGGGGCGCTACCCACCGCCTTTACGGTCCTCACGTGTCGCCTTCATACGCGGTCTGTTCGCTGTTCTATGATACCACGACCGTTGCTTCTGGCACTGGCCAGTACGGTGCGTGTGTGGCGGGAACTTGTGCCGGCACGATTGCTGCGGGCGCGTGTGCGGGGAAGGCGGTTGGTCAGTGTGGCAGTGGAACGTCTGCCAATGTAAGTAAATCCCGAATTAACAAGAAGATCGCAAGTTGAGATTAGAAGCTGACCTGATACTTTTTAACAGTGCTATCCCGTCCATGGGTATACGACGGAGACCTACACTATGTCGATCCTTTGATCGCAGTACGTCGTAGATGGCTGGCCTAGTAAGGCTTCTCTCCTACAACCTTCTCTCGGGATATCATGCGGATTGATATGACTGACTCGGCTCTAGTGCTGAGGATGTACAGCCATCTAGGCGTTGTGGAGGTTCAAGGGATTTCGGCGAGATAGCTGTGATGGAACATCTCCAACGCCGAGAACTTTCGTGCTGGGATTTTTCTTCTCTTTGAGGAGGTTTTTATCTGGACGTACAATGATCAACTCGTATTAGCAGATTTCCTTTGTTCGATACCCACTGCTGATGATCAGGTAGATGCTATTGTAGTTCAGCAAATCAATCGAGTTCCTCTTTTAATAAAGTTTTCCGTGTGATACTCATATATCGTAGAGCTGGACGGGATATAACACCACCAATGCGAAATGAACAACAATATAGGTCTGAAAAGGGTTCATATGTGATGTCGAGACCCTTGATCTTAAGCCAGACAGTGTTTTTGTCGTCGTGAGAATCACATGAAAAAGGGGGGAATGGATCTAGCCCACGCATGACTAATTTAAGCGCACTAATCTATTTACAGATTAGCCGAACCCACCGAATAGGTCTAGCCCAAAATACGCACGGACCATGCGCGCAGGAGTTTATTATGGCCTCAATTTTCTTCATGTCCCAAAAAACTCTGCAAATTCTCTCAACAACAACAGACATCATCCGTACACTCGACACGAACATCGTGTGAACACAACAAAACAGGCCAAAGCACGTATAATATCCTACCGACAGATAAAAGGCCAAAAAGGTTTGCTACAATTTCTCTATCACAATTCATAAGACGTCTTCTTTGCGACGCAGCATCCTTGCACCAGCCACTCCCCTCCCTCCCACGAGTCTTCTCTCCAGAAGGTCTTTATGCCTCGGCGCGTCTTGTGCTGGGGTCTCGAGAAGGCCTGGTGATCTCAAGGGTTCCGACGGATGGTATCCATTCGTTGCGGACAACAAAATGCTGCTAGACTGATGTTTTTTTTTATATCGGACCATCATAGTCCACGCTCATCTGATGCCAGTTTACTGGTGTCGATTCTACATGGGCGAGGCTCCTAGAGCTCCTACATTCTTTTTTTTAGCTGCGATAGTTTATGTACGTCATCTGATAATAAACATCGCAATTCTGGACCGACGCCCATCGTATGTTTTGTTCCTGTCGTGATCCGTCGTCATCTTCCGACCGTTGAACGGACAATAGCCAACAGTCCTACGCAATCCTCGTACGTTGTCCATCCACAATTAAGACTCGGAGCTACTTACGTGACACGCACAATATAAAGTTCAGTAAGTCATCAAGGTAGCAAAAGAGAGTTCTCCTCACAGTGTCGCTCGTCTATGTAGCTCGAACGACGTCACACATTTATTCTTAGATTCGCTTCATCATCATACATCCCACGCAAAGCCTGCATCTCGATTACTGCTGCTATAAACCTACCATTGAATCAACATAATTATTTACTTCCCCCCTCATCGTTTTGATGAAGTATACTCCCTAGCAACCAGGCGCTGTACGCAAGCATGTCCAAATCTAAATTCTCCCACCTCCCATTGAGCACGCGGGGTCCGCTCGAATGCGCCGTGACGGGAACCGTGCTGCTGAACACGCCCTACTTCAACCACGGCTCTGCTCACACTGCTGAGGAACGGGAGGAGTTCAATCTTACCGGCTTGTTGCCGGAGAGCATCCAGACCCTTGAGCAGCAGGTCAAGCGTGCTTATCAGCAGTACTTGTCCAGAGAGAATGATCTTGCCAAGAATACGTTTTTGACTTCGTTGAAGGAGCAGAATGAGGTTCTTTACTATAGGGTAAGTATCCCTGATCTTATCTTGCACGTCCGTATGGACCGTCGTTGAACGAGACCTGCGCATCATGAACATCACTAAGTATGAGTAGCTCTTACAAGATCACCTGAAAGAAATGTTCAGCGTGGTCTACACACCAACCGAAGGCGATGCCATCCAGAACTTCTCACGGATATTCCGGAGACCGGATGGATGTTTCCTGAGCATCAACAACATAGACAGAGTCTCTCGGGACTTGGCTCAGTGGGGAAGACCCGAGGATATCGACTACATCGTTGTCTCAGGTAAGTAAACCAAAAGACAACCACCGAAACTCGAATAGATTGACTAAATGTACGTAGATGGCGAAGAGATCCTCGGAATAGGAGATCAGGGCGCGGGAGCAATCCTGATCTCAGTTGCCAAGCTGGTGCTGACAACTCTCTGCTCCGGTATCCATCCAAACCGAACTCTTCCCGTGGTCCTAGACTGCGGAACGGATAATGAGGAGTTACTCAACGACGAATTGTACCTGGGCCTGCGCCAGAAGAGAGTCCGTGGAGAGAGATACGACAAATTCGTTGATGAATTTGTTCGATCTGCGCGGAAATTGTATCCGAAGGCGTATATTCACTTTGAGGACTTTGGCGTTACGAATGGTAAGATATCACACGAAATAAGACAACTGTCTCTGGTTCGTCGAAACTGACCCCTATTCATAGCCCGCCGAATCCTAGACCACTACAGATCCGAAATCCCCTGCTTCAACGACGACGTCCAAGGAACCGGCTGCGTCACCCTCGCAGCCATAATGGCCGGTCTCCATGTAAGCCATCAAAAGCTCGAAGACATCAAACTCGTCGTCTTCGGCGCCGGCACCGCAGGCGTGGGAATCGCAGACCAAGTCCGCGACGCCATCGCCACGGAGCGCAAAATCAGCAAAGAAGAAGCCGCGCAGCAAATCTGGTACATCCCTTCCCATCCCACCCATCACAACACCATAACTAACACTCCCAGGCTAATCGACAAACCGGGCCTCCTAACAACCACCACCCCCCTAGACCCAGGCCAACGAATCTACGCAAAACCCGCCACAAACTGGCGCACAAACTCCCCCTCCCTCCTGACCGTAATCAAAGAAATCCACCCCAACGTCCTAATCGGCACCTCCACCGTCCCCGGCGCCTTCACACAGGAAATAATCACCGAAATGGCCACCCACACCCCACGCCCCATAATCCTCCCCCTCTCCAACCCAACCCGTCTGCACGAAGCCGTCCCCTCCGACATCCTCCACTGGACGAAGGGCACCGCCCTCATCGCAACAGGCAGCCCGTTCCCCCCGGTACCCGGCCCCTGGGGTCCGAACGCCGTCCCCCTAACCGTCGAAATCGCCGAATGCAACAACAGCGTCGTATTCCCCGGGATCGGGCTGGGCGCGGTCCTAAGTCGAGCCTCAAAACTAACAGACGCCATGCTGGTCGCCGCAGTCCGGGGCGTCGCAGCCCTAAGCCCTGCCCTAACTGACGCCACGGCACCCCTGCTGCCAGGCGTCGAAGACGTCCGCGCCGTCTCCGTGCGCGTCGCGCGCGAGGTGATCAAGACCGCCGTGTCCGAGGGCGTAGCGACGGAGTTGGGAATTCCCGTTTCTTCTTCTGACGATGACGATGACGAACTGGACGAGTGGATCCGCGCGCAGATGTGGGAACCCGTGTATCGGCCGCTTAAGCGCGTGGAGGCCGCGGGAGCGAGTCGGCGCGCGAGGGGTGAGCTTAAGGTTGTTGGAAGTTTGGGGGATGTGTAGGTAGGTTGACGTAGGGGGATGTGTAGGTGGGTTGACGTACGTAGGGGTTGTAAGTATGTAATTCAGAGGTATTTTCCCACGTCCCGCAGGTATTCCCTGACTGGTTTCGTTGTATAGGTAGGTAGTTATGGATTGACCTACATTCTTTAATCACGAGTAGTTAGTTAATTGATGTCGTGCAACACAATGCACTCAATCCTTTGTCCCAACTCCTTCCCGTGACGGATCTCGTACGACTCGACTCGCATTTCCTGGAATTCCAACAATCTCTCTTCCGTGCACCCAACACGTCACACGCTCATTCCATGTCCATGTTAACAAAGGGGTTCCGTGTAACCCCTATAAATGTGAATCTCTCGGATTTGAACTGTCATTGCAACGTATCTCAACAGTAAAGTCTCACATACACATTCATACATACAAACTACCTCACATGCTCACTTCACTCAACGTACATACCTCATACAGCTAAGTAGATAGGTAGGTAGGCAGTTAAGCAGTTGTAAGCAGATCAACCAGTCAATCAAATCCAGGTCAGGTAAGCCCATGAAAACAACCACCCAGACGCCTAAAAAGAGCAACGAGAGGCCCAAGATAAGGACAGAAAGGAGAACCCCAGTCGGTCATGAATCAATATCGTATTACCCCTTATTCGGTTCATTACTTTCTTGTGCTTTTTTTTCATCTTAGATCAGGCCCGCACGGGCCGCCTCGCCTCCCCCTTCTTGGACGAGCGCCTCGATCTTCTGCTTGCCCTTGCCGAGGCCGCCCTCGCCAACACCCATTCTTCGGGCGACATATCTCTGAGCCACGATACCAATGGAAAGGCTCAGGGTCTCCTCAACCCACTCGGCGACCCATTCGCGAGGGTCAAGGCCGCCACTCTCGACGATCTCGCGGATCTCATCTGGGACGTTCAACGCCCCCATGGGAGCCTGCTCGCTCTCGCTGGCCGGAGTCAATGGAGTTGGCGCATCAAGCCACCTAATCCATCTGAGAGGAATGTTCTGACTGACTGTGTTGTACACGATTTCGTGAACAGGATCGAGAACGTAGACGGCAAAGCAGACCTGAGTGTCCGTGTTATCGTCCACGACGGCACTAGCCTCCTTCTCGGCCTCCGTAGTCGTGCTGCCGGCGAATAGCGCAGGATCCGCCTCGGTGATGATGGCCTGCACGGCGAGGAAAATATCGCTAGTGCGGACGGGGTTGTCCTCGTTCAACGGCTCCAAGGCACGCTTCTGCGCCTCGGTAATACCACCACGGGCGGCAAGGTAGTCGTGAGAGTAACTCTCGGCATTGACCCGGCATAGTTTGGTTCCCTCCAGGAGACCCTTGACAGCACCGAGGTCACGAGGTGAGTCAACCTGTCGCCACCACGGGCCATCCCGCCATCCCGCCGAGTGGGAGGAGCTGCCAAACAAGGTAGTCTCGGAAGAACGGCGAGCAGTGTTTTCATGTCCGCGTTGCACGACGAGCAAGTCACCACCCTCGACTTGTGACATCACGCGGCTAAAGACACCATAGATCAGGGGGTCGAGAGACGGGTAGCCTACGATATCGTGGGTGATGTGGATGAGGAGACGTTCATGGGACGAGATGGGAGGAGCAAGAGTGTGTAGAATGTTTGCAAAAGTCGGCATAGCACGGTGGCGAAGATCGTCACCTAGTCACATTATCGTGTTAGCAAGCTACCAAGACCGGCGATGACATGACTAGCCATGTCCAAAAAAGATAGAAGAGGTAGCCGTGAAGTCAATTAAGGATGGGAGAAGAAGAAGAAAATATGCAAGCTTACCAAGGCCTCTTAAAGCTCCGACATTGCCCCGAACCTGTTCGGCCCATCTCTGAGCCTCCTCATTCTGCTGGATTTCCTTGTAAGCGGCCTCGGCTTGCTTCATAGCGGCGTTGGCTGTGGCCGTAGCCGTCGCAAAGAGGCCACCCCACCAGCCACCGCCGCTCGAAGCAGCAGCAGCAGGGGCCACCTGTTCAGCCGGAGCTCTTCTCTCGGGCTCATGGTTCTCGGAGCTTGTAGCGCTCGGGGTGAAACCGGCATGGGCGGAACGGGTGCTATCGGCAGACTTCCGGGCGGCGGGAGTGGATTTATCCTCGGAGACTCGGGCAGCAGGCGGCGGGGTCTCTGTGCTCGTTCGTTTCACGTCTTTCACGTCTTTGATGCGGGGTGTGTGCGGCCGTGCGGGCTTCTCCTCGCCCAGCGCATTCTCTAATTCAGCGAGAATATCTTCACCGGGCTTGTCGCTTCGAGTTTTCGAGGCAGTAGTCTTGCTCTTTGTGGATTTCTTCACAGTGCTACTGTTGTCGATGTCCTTGAAGAGCTCACCGAGCTCGTCGTCGGTAGTTGCTTTCGACCGTTTCGACGACATGATGGGAAAAGCCTCTCGCGTCTGAAGGATTTAAATAATTATTTATTTCTGAAAAAGCAAGGCAGAGCGGACAATCGGGGAGGCGTCAGTCGTGCACCGAAGAGACGGACCCCTCGTGGTTGGTATCAAGGCGGTAGCACCACGCCGTCCTCTTCAATCCGGCTGTATCACGTAAATAACGCTCACGAGGAACTGCAGGCTAGATTGGCGAGGTAGTATAACACCAGCAGCCACTGTTCACGTCTTGCTGTCGATGATCACGGGGGCAGTTCGAGATATGTTGAACGGAATATACTCTGCAATGCCGGCCTCGACGTGGACCGTACCTTTAAGAGGTCCATACCAGTAGGAGGGGCCGAAGTTCGTACCTACCTACATAAAGCAGCGTACCGTACGGATTACAGAATGAAGAAGGTACAGGATAGGTACCTACCCAAGCCCCTAAAACACGCTAAACAGTTAGGTACATGCGGTATTCCAGCACCTACACAGCGCTACGAAGTACACCTAAGGGGCATCTGCCCCTCATGACTGTGTAAGTGCTCACATGAGGCAGGTACGGATTGTTGTTGAGGAAAAATGCATCAGGAGGAAGGCACGGGATAGGAGTGGAAGGCACGATGTACTATTCCGTATCTATGCCAGCAAGGTACCTAAAATAATTCAAAATAAACGGCAAGGTCGATGCAAGTATTCGGCATGTACCTCGGCATGTATCTCCGCCTAACGATGTTACGGATTACTGACATGAACCTTTGAGAGCCTCATAACATCAGGTAGCACGGCAACGAGGTACCTAGGTAGGTGCAATTATTCAACAGAAAGGCAGAAATTATGTGGCGAGAAGCATAACCTTACTCAATCCAACTGGCTATTATACGTACGCTGCAGAAGAAAACAGCTTGGCAATTGTAGGTAATTCAAGCAATCCGTTGGGTTTACGGACTATTACCGGTAGACGAAAGTACGGATTAAAACCGTTACATTACGGCAGATGCATGATGTAGGTACCTGTCGTAGCCACTAAGGTACCTCTCGCCCAGCCTAATAGCGGCACAGACTTGTACCTACCTCCCGCACGGTGGAGCCCGTCCGCGGGCTTCAGTGCCGAACAGTCAGGAATGGCCTGCTGTAAATGACCGCTGGGCAGGCAGTGTTACCGAGAGTTGCAGTGTCCATGTCGACCTGTACCTTCCGCAGGCATGCCTGTACAGTACCTAAACCTGTTCCGGGGGTTGAGTGCTCCTAGGGGCGCGGCTGCCGTAGATGTCGCCTGATTCGCCCATGTCTATGCCAGAATGGGAACTTAAGATTTTAGAGTTTGTGGCTGGTGCGGGCGTAATTAACGGTAAGCAGGGTACTTGGCAGGACACTATTGCGCCCGTACAGACGAGGTATCTAATTTCGTCGCTCGTCTCCTGTGGCTGGTGGCAGCTGGACCTCCCAAAAACACAGAACAGGCGATCCTGGATGAGACGCAGTGTTAGACGGACAAGAGGATCGACCGCAGGGCTTGTCTCTGATATTGGGATCATAGTCCGCAGCCCATCGTGACTTCCGTCTGGAGAGCCGGTCGGGCAACAGGTAGCTCCTTCCGTGCATTCGTCCATATCTGCCAGCCGACCGGGATTCCTGGACTGCCTGTGCCGGTACCAAATACCTGCCGACCTACACATACACCTACTTCTCCTACATACTACATACACCAACCTGTTGGCTGTACGATTTGCCGATTAACTTGAACATCGACTTGTAAGTTTGCAAGTACCTGCCTCGACTCTGCTCTGCTCTGCTCGACTCTAAGTCTACACTGTACCCTCTATCAAATCCTGATCTTGGTACGGATTGCCTCTGCCCTCCCTCTGCCTCCCGCTCTGCTTCCACAGAACAGCAGCACAACTCACCTCATCACCCTCATCCTCACTGCATTCCTCCTTCATATTGCCTACGGGATTCAGACGCAGACAGACATACGCACGCATTTCCACACCTAAACTACTGTTTTACCTTCGCCTTCGCATTACTTCTCTGCGACTCTACATCTTCTGTGAATTTTCCTGATCCCGCCTCATCCCACTACCCACCCATAAAAAGGTCGGTCGGTCCCTTACCCTAAACCATCTTCCTCTTCTCTGCCACCTCCACCAACAAAACAACTGTCCCCTCTTCCACTTCTTGCACTCGGATTTTCTCCCGCTTGCAGACACACACAGTCATCTAACCGCGTCACCGCCAGCTTCTGTTAATCGTCTAATGGTGTCCGCGTCGACGTTGAACCGTCCCGTCATCCGCACTCACTCTGACTGACTGTAAGTCTCTGTTGATTCCTGGTCCCTGACTCCCCCATCCATTTTGTTTGCCCTCTCCGCGCGCCTTGCGTACCTGGTACCGGACAGCAGTGCGAATTGGCAGCTTGACCTCAAGGCCATTGCAGTTTGTCCCGGCTCACGTGGTCCTGCCCTCTGCCCTGTTGTTCCCTTCGCCTCTCCTACTGTACTGTCTGCCTGCCTTCTACGCACCCTCAACTACGTACCTACCTTACCTACACCTACGCACGCACCCTCAACCCACCTTTCCTACCTAGCAACCCTTCCCTTCTCATCCACCAAGCCTTACTTGCACACTCAAACCTCTACAACTTTCCCACCAACACATCCATATTTCTGCACATTCAGTCTTAGACCTCGAGTGTCCCCATCCCGCACGAGTTCAAAGCTCTCACTCTGCCCGCCTCGTCTATTCCACTATTCCTGCTCCTACTGCCACTCCCAGTCCAACTGGTGACATTTCTTACCCACAAAGCATTTGAGGTGTCAGTCCCTTCCGACGCACTTCCCGTCTCCGACTGAGTCTTCCTGCTAATACATTGTTGACCGATCTCTAGATTTTGATCCGCGAGTGGACCGACAGCCTCTTTTTTACTCTCCATAACTTTTCTCTACACTTCTTCTATTCATCGCCCTTTAGGGCCCCTGGTCATCTCTTCGCGGCGTCTCCGGTCGTCTTTTCTCCACTTACATAATAATCTTCCGACTTGACCATCGTCCTTCTTCTCACATCTATCTATCTATCTTCATACATCCTCATCTCATCCCGCGGCTCACACCACTACAACCGCCGCGCAGTCTCCTCTTACTATTACTCTCTGTCTATCATCAGAAATATTGTACTCATCGTCCTATTTATCATCGACACGATGGACTCCTCAACCACTGCACCCCGTGGTAGGGGCCGCGCTTCTACCCGTAAACGCAGCACCCATGGCGCGCCCCCCTCTCATCCCCCTTCTACTACTGCAGCTGCTACTGCTGCTACCTCCACCACCTCTACTCCTACTGATGATGAGCCTGTCAATCCGGCTTCATCTGTTAGTTCTGCCGGCACCGTCCCATCTTCTGACTTCAATTTCGAGGTCTCTAGCCCCACAGCTTCCCGAAGCACACATGGCCGTGCTCGTGTTGCTGAAGCCACTATTCCTTCGTCGGATGATCCCGACTCTAAGAGCGGCCGTTCACTTAGAAAGCGAGCCCGCGTGGACTACACGTTTGATCAGTCTGACGGTAACATGAGTGACGGCGGAAAGCCTGCGCCTTCCAGCACCCGAGCCCCAAAGAGACGCCGCACAGAGAGTGCTTTGCATGGAAACGATGAAGATGGAGACTACGAGGACGTTTCTATGCAAAGGCGTTCATCGGAGCATCTCCCACATTCCCCTCTTCTCACACCACGTACACGCAACCGTGTACAGAAAGCTGCCGCCCATCTTTCCTCAGATGTCCCGGCCCACAGCGTCGAAAATGGCGATGTCTACGATACTATTGAAGTTGGTGGTCAACAGAGTCCTCACTCTGCCACATCCACTCGTAAGCGTGGAAACAGCGACACGGGCCACGACTATCCACACTACCGGAAGAGAATCCGGCCCTGGACACCTCTCAACAACCACTCACATAGCAACGATGTCAATGGCGACGCCAAGTTGCAAGAGGAAGTCCAGTCACCATCGCCTGATATTCGCGACGAGCCCACTAGTGATGGGGCTGTGTCTAATCCATATGCTCACCTAACCCCGTACATTGAAAACGTCATGGTGAAGTGGCCCTTTGGACAGGAAGAAGATGAGCCAGCCCAGCACGATGCCATGGAAGAAGCCGCCGATGACCAGCCTGACGGTCAATTGGGCCTTACCGACGCCGACAATGAACTTGAAGACTCTCTTCTACCTGATCCCCTAGTGCCCACCGAGTCGCCCGAAGAGGATATTGTAGATGAAGAAACGCCTGTTATCTCACCACTACCGGTGGATACGACGGTAGACTCGCCGGCAGCGGATGCCGAACCCGTCGAGCCCGCGTACATCGGCAAGAAGCCGAAGATGTTCAAAAAGACTAGAGACGCGGCCGCATTCGCTGGTCTATTCGACAACCTTGAGTCGCTTTCCACTCTAGAACTATACCAGAGGCTCGAAATTGCAAACAAAGCCATGGTAGCCTGGCAGAATGAGTACAATGAGCTACGGAAGTTGACGGACGATGAGCGCAATGCCGCTCGCTACCGCAAATACGTTGCTTCCTACGAGCAACGCCTCAAGATGCACGCAAGCAAACATCCGAACGGAAACCCTCCTAAACAACAAGAGTTTGTCCTCACAGGAATCAGAGCCAAACGGGCCAGTCCGGAAGTCCTCTATGCCCAAGAGCAGGACAAAATCATGGCTGCGAACTACGAGTTCGAGTATGACGGAAACAGGGTTGGCTTCCAGGATCCTTTGAACCAGAAGCCCGGAGGACGAGGTCGCCTGCGGGACCGACCAAGACAGACAGCCAAGGCCGCTGAAGCCGATGATGGCGTCGTCATTCACGGCAAGCGTACGCGCAAGCCTCCGGTGCTGTACGACGGAAGCGAGGCGGCTAGCGCCCGCACGACTCCCGTACCCGTACAGCGTCGCCGTAGAAAGACAGCAAAGGCCGCTGAAGACAATGGCGAGGTCAAGGAGGAGACGAAGCAGCCCGAACAAGGAGGCATGGCAGCACCACCTACCGAGGCCGCACCGCCCAAGAAGAAGGGTAAAGGTGGTCGACCACGCAAGCACCCCTTGCCGGCTCCGATCTCCGAGCCTGCTCCAGCTACGCCGGCCAGCGATGCACTGGTCAGCGAGCTGGAGACAAAACCAGAGATGCCAACAGATACGGTACCTAGCAAGGAGGCCGAACCTGAGGTGAAGCAGGAAGCACCACCCTCTGAACCAAAGAAGCCGGCCCGAAAAGGTCGACGCACTAAAGCGGCTCCTAAAGCCCCTGCGGTCGTGGAGGAAGCGACACCCGCCTCGAACGGTTTCGATAAGCCTGCACCCGTCACGTCTAGAGCACGTCGCACCGACTCTAACCTTTCTGAGGTGCCTTCGAGCACCTTCTACTCCTCTACCCTGCCGTCCACCACTGCTGCGGAGGATTCCCGCCCTCCGACATCATCGTCGACCACCACACAGTCCACGGTGTCATCGAACTACCAACTGCGCGAAAAACGACAAAGAGTTTTTACATTGGAACCAAGTGAGGAAGGCTACGTCGAAGCCCCTAAACCGAAGCGCGCCCGGCGCACCAAGAAGACGCCTTCGAAGACGACGAAGGCGAAAGCTGCAGAGTCTGCCGCCGCAGTACCTCCTCCCCCACCTACGCCCACTTCTCTAGCCGCGCACAAAGCTATCTCCGAGCCGGGCTCTGCGTCGAAACCCGCACCCAAAATCAAGCTCAAGAACTACGCTGCGAATGTCGCCGCGCCGCCTCCATCTGCCGCTGCCGCCAACGGAAACCCCTTTGCCGTGCCGACAACTCCGACAGGCTTGTCGTCTTCTACGAACAATAATACGACCAATGGTGCTGTTACCAACGGCACCGATACGGTGGGCAACAAGGACTACTCACAGATGACAAAGTCAGAGAAGATGTCCCAGTCCATGAAGGGTAAGCATGAATGCAGACAGCATCTCCCCCCACTTGATATTACATACAGGCTAACACTGTTCTACAGCACGATGGGCCTCCGGCTCTATGTTCCAAGCCGTTGAGAAGCGTCGCGTTACGCTTGCCAACAAGAAGCAGGCTGTTGGTAAGTCCGTGGAGGCTACACCGGCGGTCGATGCACCACCTGCTGCACCAAAGCAGTAGGCCACTCAAACGATGAAATGAAAGCGTCGCTCATATAGAAGCGTCGCTAATAAACACCATTGCCTTGCTACTTACCCGATCCTATATACCATGGTCGATACCATCATCAAAAACGAGAACCGCGGCACACTCCTCAATCCAAGCCCCATTTACCTATCATCTGTCATTCATCCGCCAAAGTCATCCTCTCTACGATGAGAAACGAATAGATTGAATATAAACGAACCAGACGAAAGGGTAGTTCGAAACCAGAAGAACCCGCAAACCTTTTCGCCGGAATAATATGCCATTGCCAGTCGATTTCCTTTATCCAACTTCTGTCTTTCCCACAAACCCCTATACACTCTGCCTTGGGGAAAGAAGACGCACCGAACACTATCAAAGTCACTATACATATGGCGAAAGGAGAGAATATAACGCGGCAACCAAACGGGGAGAATTCCATACAACCATTTGACCAGGATCATATCCCGACCATCGATTTCCTTGGGCTATTGTCTGTCCCCTCCCACCGAAACTATACACTCTATCTTGGGAGAGGGGACGGACGAACTACGACTAGAGCCTATCACTACCGACATACAACGCGACATACATAAGGAGGGGTTTTTCACTACCAGTCACACACATAAGGCGGAGGAGTTTAAAACGCGACAGCAACATAATACGAACCAAAAAGTCTTGTTTTTGATTCCCGCGTTGGGTTTGAGGGGATTTGATGCATACATCGTACTGGAGAGGACCGTACTGGAGAGGATTGTACTGGAGGAGGAGAAGAGAAATCAGGAGAGAGAAGTGCATTTCCACACGCGTGGGTCTTGATATAAGAGACGCGTATTTGTGAGGCTGCATAGGGGATTTGGGATGATTGAGGGAGGATGTGTGAGATAAATGGGCCTTGCGACCTACCCTACGTACTTGCTGAGCTACGAATACATAATGCGCATGGAAACTACATACCTACCTCTTAGTGATATTTACTGTGAGTGTGATTGTGTGTGAAATTGTTTGTGACGCGGTCTTGACTGGCTGATATCCTGTCGGTCAGGGCTGATTATCGTATGGCTCGGCATTCTGGCATGGCCGTTAACAGCCAGCCAGTCATAGTAAAAATATCCTTATGTTACAACTTTAGTGAGTTGTGCGGATTAGAAGAAGGATATACCTTGTAATACTCCTCCGACAGCAGTAGACGTCGTTCGATGTATATTCCCTACACTATCTCTCGCAACACGCATATTCAGTTAGTACCTGGTATGAGTTGTAATTCCATTTCGTCGGCTGATATTGGCTTGAACTTGCGTAGATCAGTATTGCTGTTCTCAACGGGCAGAAGGGAACGTGTTAGTTGGGAAATGTCTGGCGATGATACTGCAAGGACTTTAAGTGTCTGGGCTAGAGTTACGATGCTAGATAGAGATGTGATTGCGAAATGGACGGTTGATAGTACTCAAAGGCTTGCCATAGTATCCTGCGGTGGCGTAGATAGTTACGACGACTTTGATGGCTCTGATGGCGGCGACAACCGCAACGACGACAACGACGGCAACAACGATGACAACGACGACTGAACTTGAATAAACGAGTGTTAAGGATGCAAAATTCATATTGTTGGATCTATAACCGTTGGTCCCGTACTTCTTTCATACCTACAGGTTAGATGATTATCTGTTGTTTGACTTCTTTCTCGGTGTCATATGCCGGACTTCACATTTCTTCAATATAAATCTCTAGACGATATCAATAAAAAAGAAATTCATTCGCGTGACACTGCAACATACATGTTGTTTACAGCATGAAGCTCTAGTATCAGTGTGACTCAGAGCTATTGTTTTACCCTACTCCTTAAAATATTCCAAAATCCGGATGCATACCATGATTCCTGTTTGAACACCAAATACCAGAAAGGATCATTCTCGCGTTCTGTTCCCCGCTCGTATCAATATACCACGTCTTGTCCACCCTTTCAAAAGACAAAACCGGACCCATCGCCACATTTCTTTTCGTACGGGGTCGCGCTCGTTTTGTAGGTCTTATGCGATATATTGCTGTACTAAGAGTTTCTGTCTGGTGATAGAATTTCAAGACAAAGACAGCATGCAGGTACTTATGCGAGAAGACTGGCCCAATAAACAAATGGATTGTTCTACTCGGTCTGCGGTCATGTCGAGTCTATATAGGTAAAATGTAGTAGGTGATCGCGTTCGGCTGATGCCTGTCATGACCTATGGTGTTGTACGCTTGGTAGCTGTAAGGGTGGTATCTTGAATTTCAGTCTCCGAGTGAAGGATACCTAGACCAGAGAAGCGCATTGAGTTACGGCACGGGTCGAGACAGAATCGCAGGTAATCAACGGCAGCAATCTCACTAAGTCATATGCATCAAGACGAGAACGATCTCTCACGGGGGAGACCTGAGTGTTGTGACGAAAGACTGGAGTGTTGTGACGAAAGACTGGAGTTTTGTGACGAAAAAATCTGGAATTTGGGAACTGAACCATTCATTTTGTGTTCAGGATGCTATTTGTTTTGGTATAGTCTCCCTTACGCCCCCATAGCCGTAAATGCAAAGCCTCACCACAGTCCGGATTAGAAAAATCACCCCCGCCCTCATTTTGGTTTTGTAAAGTTGTGGTTGTGGGGAGAAGTGAGGTTTGGACTGGGCCCTTCTTTATCAATTGGTCGTAATTTCTGTTTAGAGTAATTCGTCCCAAATCGTGACTCGTTCGTCAACAGGTGAATTCATTTGCTCGCAAACCCGCTCCCATTTACATAACGACACCGGAGTTGCTGGCAATACGCTGTGGATTCTCGTGTTAGCGTGACTGTGGAAGTGAGAATAGGGGAAGTGCAGAACTTACGGGCCATAACTCAGCAGCCTCCTTACCGACGGGGCCAGTGATGGCAGAGCCCTTCATCTCACCCTTGGGGTTGACGATCTATAGGGAGTGAAAATTAGTACACGAATAAGAGACTCAGACTTGAAAACAATCGAGCAATGACGTAACATCATGAAATCTCATGTCTTATGACCTGGACTTCAGGATGGACGGCAACTCGTGAGATAAGTGCAGAAGAGCGTGGGCACTTACGACACCAGCGTTGTCCTCGAAGTAGAGGAAGACACCGTCAGTGCGCTTCCAGGGCTTGGCCTGGCGGACAATGACGGCAGGGTGAACCTTCTTGCGGAGCTCAGGCTTTCCCTTCTTGACGGTGGCCATGACCATGTCACCGACACCACCGGCGGGCAGTCTGTTGAGTCTGGCACCGATACCCTTGACGGAGATGATGTAGAGGTTACGGGCACCGCTGTTGTCGGCGCAGTTCATGATGGCACCGCTATATCGTCACGTTAGCGGATTGATCTTGGATATACGCGTTCTGCCGAGCAAACGGAGGTCTGCAAGTCGACCGGGGTGAAGTAAGACTTACACAGGCAGACCGAGTGTCATCTTGAGCTTGCCACTATAGAGACACACAGTCAGTACTCGTCCGCATCGAATCATATGGTCCATCCGGATTTGAGATCGGTTAATAGGGACTAGGCAGGGCCACGGGCAATCTGTCTCGGTCGTATCGGCGATCGGTTCGTCAATGGTGGGAAGAATCTAAATCGTCTTTCAAGAATGCATCGAATCGAACGGTTCTGTCGCGATGATTGGTGGTATTGGTTCAACATTCGTACTCTGAAACATTCCAATGGTATCGTAAAGGTTCGTCGAGTACATCCAAGTGCGCATCGTTTCGCATTTACATTGCCTTGGCAGTGAGGCACGTCGTGTTGCTGTCGTGGTATCACACGTTTCGAGATCTCGAGTCGTCGCGTACAGATATTGCCGGGCTAGACCATTCGTCCAGGAGAGGGAGCGGTAGATGAAAGATCGGTTACATACCCAGGGGCACCACGACTAGAGGAGAATCGTCAGTCAGCTTGTCCAGAGAAAAAACAACATCATTCCTGAGCCTGAGCGCAGCCATCCCGACTGCCCGTCTTTTCCCTCGTTTTCATGCCGATTCATCTCCGATTTCAATGTTTCATTCTTCGTTGCTTCTTGTTTCTGAGAGACGCGCAGATGTCGTGATCAAGGCTTCAATCTTTCTCCTCCTCTTCTCTCCCTGGTGCGCTCTTCAGCTCCAACCCCGCCGTCATCCCTCCTCTTGTCCATCGGGCTACAGGCTCAATCCATGGCGACAAACATCATTCCGCCACCAAAAAAAAGGAAAATCAGAACCGGCGGTCACTTACGAAAGCTTGGCCATTGTGAGGGTTGTGTAAAGGGGATTGTCGAAATGGGGTGGTGTTGGTGGCCGGGAATTTGCAAGATGTCGATGTCACTGCAGCAAATTTCTAAGAGTATCTTTTGCTTGGGGCCGAGAGAACTGGATGTGTGCGAAATTCTGGGGGCCCACAATTTTGCTTAGCCGACTGCACTTGGTGCGAAAGAGGGTGCCGCGAGTCACGTGGAGCCGATAAGATACGCTGATAAGATAAGTCGCGATTGGTCCCTACCTCTTATGTAATCTCCGTAATCCGTCATCCGTAATCGGGCGTCCACGCGATTTCCGTGATCCGCAAGCCGAATCCGTACCACTTCGGGATCCCTACGCTAGAGCACCGGTAGCGGCGCCACCGGCAATCCGTACCTGGTTACCTACCTTATCTAGGTAACATGTGATTCTCGTGAGAGTCATTATCAAAAGGCATTGCCCGGATCGCATTTGCAAGGAATTTATTACTAGTATGTAGGAATTTCTCATATTAATAAGCTACGCTACTCTGGTGGGCTTGATACTGCGAGACGTGAAGATACCGCCCACCTAAGTTGGCTGCTGGGTACAGGTTATGTACATCATAAAGCAATACAATTCATATCATTCGCGACCACTTCCATACTCGGCGCCAACCAACCGTATACTGGAAGGGCTGCGAAGCAAGCAAACGTTCCTCAACCCCATCATGAAGGGACAACTCAGCAATCACAACGGCTTTACGTAGTTCCACCTGCCCTCCCTTTGTGCCGGGTCCGGAACGCCTTGCTCTGACTTAGTGTACAATCAAACGTCAACTTAAACGACCCTCCGTGAGGTCGGAAAACCTAAACACGCCGCTGAGAACGGCTCTCGCTGTGTCGGCCATGCCTAACTGATATCGGCTGTATCTTTATCTGCCTCTGTTGGTAGAGGAGCCTCGGGCTTTTCCTCCGCCTTGATCGTCTTGGTCTCCTGGGGCACTTCGTCTGCAGGCGGAGGCTGGTCCATGTCCACATCTTCATCTCTGTGTGTAGGATTTGTTTCTTCCGCTGCTGCGCCCTCTTCGGGTGCCTGATCCTGTTTCGTCTTTTCAGTTGCCTCAGGCTGTGTAGGCTCGGCATCGACATCTGCCATCACTTCATCATCGTCCTCTTTCGATGACGGCTCTGGCGGCGTTGTAGAAACATGGTCATGAGAACTTGACTTCTCACTCTCATTGCCGGCTTTAGCCACTGCAGATGTCTCTTGAGTTCCTGAAGAGCTTTCCTCTCTCTTTGCGACCCCGGCCGATTCAACTATTGTGTCTGACATCTGAGTCTCGTCAGCTTTAGATTCGGCTATTGTGTCGTCGGGCTCATTAGCGTCCTCGCGGACATCGTCATCCACATCTTTCATGATCACTTCATCGGTTTCTTTTGAATCAATGACGTTGTCAGTCGTGCCGTTAGCAGGAGTCACCACACCACTGTCCGCTTCACCGTCGGAGTTGCGGTAGTCGAGGAAAGTCCGGCGAGAGCTACGGCTATGGTGAACGCCGTTTGCCTTCTCCATCTCCTCGTTATCACTGGCCTCGTACTCATCGTCGCGCTCGATTTGCTGTTCCCAGCGGCGTTGCGTGATACGCACGTCCTTTTGCTCATCTTCGTCCATGTCGTCTAAGATAGCCTCGTCTTCATCTGACATCGCACCCAGGGAGTGCCGAGGAACGTCCTGCATCTGAACGGACGGCACATGCGCCGTTCTGCGCAAGTTCTCAATCAATTGGTTCTTGATTTTCTCGAGATACTCGGGGCTATTTGCATTCTCCATATTAGAGGCCCGAACGTCGAGCTCGTAGTCGGGGCCATAGTACTAAAAAGAGGTCAGCTTGTGATCATCTGAAGTAGAGGATCTGATGACATACTTCGTAGTATTCGTTGAAAGGCAACGTGCGTTCCATGTGGGCATCTACCAGCAAGCCCGTCTCAAATGCCCAGGTACGAGCCACGTTGCGCATGGTATAGCCGCCACCGCCTACAACGAGGGTAGGTCTGTTGAAGCTCTTGACGAACTTGACGCAGTTCGCATGGCCTTCCATGCTCAGGTTGAAACAACCCAGCCGGTCTCCAGACAGACTGTCTCCACCACATTGCAGCACTACAGCATCTGGGTTGTAGTATTCCATAACGTTTGAGATCACGGGCTCAAAGACGGATTTGTAAGAAGCGTCGTCGATGCCGTCGCGCAGAGGAAAGTTGACAGCATAATACTTTCCTGGACCAATACCAATGTCTCGTAACTCGCCAGTACCCGGGAAATACTCGCCATACTTGTGGAAAGAGACGGTCATTACGCGATCTGTGGTGTAAAAGGCCTCCTCGACACCATCGCCATGATGGACGTCGATGTCAACGTATAAAACACGCTTGTTGAATCTCAACAACTCCAGGATTCCGAGGACAATGTCTAGGAGCTCTGTAAGTACTCGAACGATACGCGAAAGCACAGAGTGGGGAAAGACAGGACCTACCATTCACGTAGCAGAAGCCGCTAGCTTCCGATTTCTTTGCGTGGTGAAGGCCCCCGGCCCAGTTGACGGCCATGTCACACTTGTTCCGATTCAATCTCGCAGCACCTTCCATGCTGCCCCCAGCACTGATGCCGCAGAACTCGAAGAGGCCATCGAATACAGGGCAATCGTCTCCTACGTTGAACTTGGTCTGCTCGCGCTGGAAATTGTCCATGTTCTCCGGGCTGACCTTCTGCAGGAAATCGATGTATTCGTCGGTGTGGAATTGGGTCATCTCGAGTCGCGTCGCAGGCTTGGCTCGCTGCAGGTTAAAAACACCAAGAGTCAGCTTGCATGTACGAGTCTATCTCTCGGTTGGAAGGTGTTGACTTACGTAGATTTCCATTTTTTTGTAGACGCCGTAGTTCATGATCAAGCTGTGCGCGAGGCGGATGCGATGTGGCTTCATAGGGTGGCCGGCAACGTAGGCGAAGTTGCCAATGTCGGAGTCGTAGAAGTAGGCGACTTTCTTGGGAGACGAAGCTCCCAAGGCGATGCCATTGCCATTGGCAATGTCGACGGGAGCGGCGTGGGAGGCCATCGTCGAGCTTCAACCTCAGGACAATGTTGATGAAGTTGAGTTGATGTAATAGAAAAGAAGATAAGGTAGAGAGAGTGAGATGGTTGTCGAGGGCGCCGAGATAGAGAGGGTACCCACCGGGTTACGTTGTTTATCTGGTTATCGATTAAGCCATCCCGCAGCAGCAGCAGCAGCAGCTCCAGGGCTCAAGGTCCCTTTTATGAGGACCTAAATGACATCGGCGTACGTAATTTTTTGGCTGCGGTGCGCACAAGGAAGGTGCGAAGTACCTGGGTAGCATGTACATACCGAGGTACGGATTACGTACGTCCATGCCCACCTGATCACGGAAACACCTCGATAAGCTTTTAAGTGCATGCAGGTGCAGGCTATAAAGCGATTTACGGTTTATCAGGAAAGTATTGATAACTTGGACCGAGGTGTGAGTCAAGCGCCATGTCAGGTACTGGATACGCTTGTCATGGAGCGTGCAGGTGGTGAGATCTGGATGGGACGTCTTCCGTCTGGAGTCTAGGTAGGCAGGACGCATTGTGATTGGTTCGCGACAGAACTTGTTGAACCTCAACAATCCGTAGCGCATCCAAAACACGTTTTGAATTGTCCGTACGGGACCGAACGAGGTCATTGGATCTTCCATCAATCAGCCATTGCAGACTCACCAACTGCAACCTGCACTCTTAATTCTCAAGTCGGCGCTCATCTGATCAACAACGTGTTGACCACGTGAAAACAAGAGAAGTCTGATTCTTGAACTCAATGCATCGATTGTATCCTGGCTTACAGAGTCAAGTTTCAACAACAAGTTTCAACAACTCTCGATTGGATGCCACTTCATCTCCCCAATCACGGCGATGTTACCTCTTTCGTGACGCACCACCTATAAATACCTCCCACTAACAAGTTGCTTGCGATTCTAGCAGGATTCCGTAGCATGTAGCTTATTGATCAAGACAACACGAGTAATGTCGTCCGTGGTTAGTGTCGTTGATCCCATGAATCAGCCAAACCCAAAACAGCCTCGTTGAGAGCCGCATGAGGCAGTGTGGAGAGCTCAGCATGAGAAATCGATGCCGTATAATCTCACGGCCGCTGACATACATCGCGAGTCTAGGCAGCAACCATAAGACTGATAAGACTCTATGATAGGACGGGTGTGACGACGGAGTACTTAAGGGAGACGGACGTCCGTAGTTCGACTCCAACTGACTTACATACAGCTTCAAGAGTCAAGCCATCACTCATCACCATCTCTAGTTTGATCGCCAAGTCATAGTAATCTTTCTCCACAATGGCTTCCTCCAAGATCTTGTTTTTCGATTTATCATCCAGAGAACCTAGACGTGCCTGGTCGGCCAACACCTTCAAGAGTATGCATACACTCCTCAATGAAGTTCGCAATGCGACGGCGTCACTGACCTGCGTGACTTAGCTCGGTTGCTTCTGAACATCAAGGGACTGGATTACGAGACAGAATGGGTGTGTATCATACCTATGCGATGTCCCAGTCAAGATGTATCTTCTAACCGATGCGACAGCTTGAGTACCCAGACATCAAGGACCGACTTTCACCCCAGTGAGAATCCCTCATCGATTCCCCAAGAGTTTCCTTATCTAGGAGGACAAGATCATCTGCTAACAAGACTGTCCCATATTTCAAGTGTTTCCGAGAGACCGCTGTACACGGTCCCCACGATCAGAATGCCCGATGGCAAGTACATCATGGACTCGCATGAGATCGCCCTGGCCATCGAGAAGAAGTACCCGACCCCGAGTGTGTACCTGGACTCGCCCCTCCAGAAGAAGCACTCCGAGCTTCTGAACAAGGCCTTCTGGGAATTGGTCCCCAACTACGTCCTGGCCATGCCCGAGCGAGTGTTGAACGAGGATAGCATCCCTTACTGGCACGAGACGCGCGCCAAATACGTCAACATGTCCCTAGAACAGTACGTGGACGAGCGCGGTGGCGAGAAGGCGTACAAGGCGGCTGAGCCGTACCTCCACAAGATCTCGGCGATGTTGAGAGAGAAGGGCGGGCCGTTCTTCATGGGCAAGCAGGTCAGCTACACGGACGTCATCCATGCTGGTCTCTTGCTCATGTTCCGCCGCTTGGGCGACGATATCTTCTCGCAGGTGCTCGAGTGCACGGGCGATCCTGAGGCGCATATGGATTTCCTCGAGGCCATGAAGCCGTATACCGAGAGAGACGACTATTGAAGCGTTGCATGTGCTGCCAATTGAGATGCCACTGGAGTAGACTGTTTGTATGTAGGATATCGCAATAGATGCACACGATAGGAATGCGACCAGGTGGAAATTTCAACACAGTCCGGTACGCATATTCCGTACCTTGATTCTCCTCTCCCTGTCCACATGATCAATCGAGTCGGCGTTATGTCGTCGGACTTTCGCGAACCCGTTCGCTAGCTCTTCGGAAGCGTCGCATCGTTCGAGTTCGGCTTATCGCCGTAAACCAGGTGAACTTCGGAATCACCCCGTGTAATCGTTGATTCGTACGGATGACAACGAGAAGACAGCGTGTACGGAACAATCCATACGAAATACCTACCACCCTATAGCCTAATATCGCTAGCCGGCAACGAATCTATCGAAATCTAGACATTCTTCTACCGGCTCAGATCCAGGAACATAAAATTCCTAGGCTAAAAAATAGAAACCGAAACGACAAATCCCCACGCAAACAAAAAAAACGTAGATCGACTCCATTGGCGCGGGTAAAAGCAGCCGGCTAAATTGCTTTCTCGCCCACTTGGATCGAGAACTTGTCTTTATTCTCCCCCACTTGGAGAAACATCCATCTGCTTGTTTCTGACCCTTTACGAGATGCACTTTAGCCTAGCTTTCCCGGCGTAGGGCTTATTAGTCGACTTATCCCGGAACCCGTCAGGTGAACAACAAGAATCTTCTCGCGAGGGGGGCAAAGATTGCGAGGGTAAAAAAAGGGGAGAAAAAAAAGAGATGAGTTGGCATCGTCATACGTGTTACTACATCGATAGATAGATAGACAACTCCTCTTCTCTCAATATAAAAGGACTGGCGCGGGAGAGAGCAGAGAAGGCGATCCTCCTCCTCCTCCTCCAACTCGCGTCTTACACCCGTCTTATTGTTGACTCCCTCCCTGCTGCTCTCTTGCGTCATCGCCGTCATCGTTACCATCACTCATCGATCTCTCTATACGACTTGTAACTTATAAGTCAATTCAATTGCGCCAACTCAATCAACTCCAAAAACACCAAAACAACCTCCTAATCACAGAATCTCACAACAAAACAAAATGGATCCAGAAACATCCAGCGTATGTCCCCCTTCTTCCCACCATCCCCTCCCTCCCTCAAAGAACCCCCAAATTAACCCCCCCAGAACCTCTCCTTCATCCTAACCAAGCCCCTCGCCGTCCACTTCGCCGACCGGCCCCTCCCGACCCTAACCTCCGACCACGAAGTCCTCGTCGCAATAAACTACACGGGCATCTGCGGCTCCGACGTGCACTACTGGCAACACGGCGCCATCGGGCCCTACATCGTGAAAGAGCCCATGGTCCTCGGCCACGAATCCGCCGGCACCATCATCCGCACCGGCCCCAAAGTCTCCCACCTCCGCCCCGGCGACCGCGTCGCCCTCGAACCCGGCTACCCCTGCCGCCACTGCGAGCCCTGTCTCGGCGGCCACTACAACCTCTGCCCGGACATGCGCTTCGCTGCGACCCCGCCGTACGATGGCACTCTGACCGGCTTCTGGGCTGCACCCGCGGACTTCTGCTATAAGCTCCCTGAGTCCGTCTCCTTGCAGGAAGGCGCGCTCATTGAGCCCCTGGCTGTCGCGGTGCACATCGTGCGCCAGGCCGTCGTCACGCCGGGGCAATCCGTCGTCGTCATGGGTGCTGGACCAGTCGGTCTCCTCTGCGCAGCCGTAGCGCGCGCGTTCGGGGCGTCGAAGGTCGTCAGTGTAGACATCGTGCAATCAAAGCTCGATTTCGCGACGTCCTTCAGTTCTACGCACGCATATCTCAGCCAGCGGGTATCCGCCGAAGAGAACGCAGCCAACATCAAGAAACTCGCAGATTTGCCCGGTGGCGCAGACGTCGTGATTGACGCGAGCGGCGCGGAGCCGAGTATCCAGACCTCGTTGCATACTGTTCGCACGGGGGGCACGTATGTGCAGGGTGGTATGGGACGGGAGAATATCACTTTCCCGATTATGGCGATGTGTATTAAGGAGGTGACGGCGAAGGGCAGTTTCCGGTATGCGAGCGGCGATTATAAGCTTGCTATTGAGCTTGTGGCGAGTGGGAAGGTTGATGTTAAGAGGATGATTACGGAGGTTGTGCCGTTTGGGGATGCCGAGCGTGCGTTTAATAAGGTGAAGGAGGGCGAGGCGATTAAGATGTTGATTGCGGGGCCTAATGAGAAGATATGAGGTTCGGGTAGGTGGTGTTTTCTTGTGATGGGTGGTTTGTTGTTGTTCGTTAGGCGTTTCTTCTATTCTCATCTTGATCGGGGCTCATGGAAAAGTCTAGTATTAGTATGTAAAAGCGTTGATAGCGAAATGCAGACTGAATTCTGTAAATGTCTCGTATGATTCTCTACGATACATAAGGCGTTTCTTCGTGCATCTCATCTCCTGTCTTGAATCAATAGTGAAGCAGTCATGAAAATCAACAAAGGTAAACACATGATATCTGTCTTTCTCTCAAAGTAATGTGAGGAGACGGCAACGTGGGAGAGCTCAGACATCTGGCCATCCAGTTAATCCCACCAGACAGACAAGAATATCTCTCACAATTTGAAAGTCAAGTATGAATGAGCTGAACCGAGAGCCAATAACCAGCTTCAGTCTGCAAATCCATTAATATCAGCTATATAAGCTAGCAATCGGTTCATATAGCCATGCAGTCGTCATTGCTCAAGATCCTCAACTAAATCATACCCAGATATCTCGTCGTAAAGACCGTCTCCTCACTCGCACCACGGACAGGAATCTTCACGACCTCTCCAGGCACGATATCAATGAGATTATCCTCGAACCGCACATCATCATCCTCACACTCAACCGCAACACCCTTGACCGGCACTTCAGCACTCAATGCCACGCTCTTGCCATCCTTGCTCAGCTCGGCCTTCAGGTGCTTTGGCTTCTGCAGATGTAAGTACTTGAGAGGTTCGGGCCAGTTGACGTAACGCGCAAGTTGCTTCTTGCCCATCTGCATAGGAGTTTCCTCACTATCTTCAGCACTGGACGATGACGCAAGGAGATACGCAGCGACAACAGTGCGTCCCTCATAACCCTTCTTAAGCACCGGAACTTCCATGGCAATCACCTCTGTAGATTGGTTCTTGGTCAATAGAAGACCCTTATGAACGATCTTGGCATACGTCTCCTCACCCGTCTCGACGTCCCAAGCGCGGACGAGACAGTCCACTTCGATATCCTCGAGCGTGAGGTTACTTCCCCAGACCTCAACCTGGATCTTCGTCGTCCCGCCGATGCGAGAATATTTATTATCGGGGTTTGGATGGTTGTGTTCGTGGCGCGTCATACCGACGCTCAGGGGCGCCATCTCGCGCTTCACTGTGTAATACGCATGTTTTGGTCGTAGGTAGTAGTCGCAGATAGACCAAGAGGTCACGGGCCAGCAGTCATTGATCTGCCAGACCAGAGCACCGCCACAATATTCACGACCCGGGCCCTTCCACTGACGCTTCCATAGTCGGTAGGCGGATGCAAGGCACTCGGCTTGCATGAGCTGGGTGCAGTATACATACTGCTCGAGCGGATCAGGCGCATATCGCATATTCTCCACCAGATATAGTGCGAGCCGACGTTCGTGACCTGCGGCTTTGTTGTGGAAATCGACCGTGGATGACTGCGGGTAGCGGTCTGGATCGTCCTTGCCTAGGGGTAGGTATGCGTCGATCGTCTTCACGGAGGGGAAGGCCTCCATGCCGAACTCTGACACGAATCGTCCGATCAACTTATCGAAGTTCTGATATTTCTCCTGTGTTCCATGCCAGACGTTCCACTGGTGTATATCGCCTACCGTAGGATCTCGTGTGTCGACACCACCCCATGGACTGCCCGGGTGATAGTATACTGAAGGGCAAAGTTCGTGGCATGCATCTGGCAAGATCTTCTCGTAGATATATCGCGCCGGGAAGTCAGTCTTAAGCCAGCTCTCGGCATCAGTGTTCTTCTGATCCCACTCCAGATTCACGCTCTCGGCGTATTGATAATCTTCATTATTGCCGGCCCAGATGACGATGCTAGGATGGTGTCGTAGCAACTTGATGTTCTCCTCTGCTTCGCGCTTGATCGATGCCAGTAGCTCAGGCCATGCCGGATAGTTACCGCATCCGAACATGAAGTCCTGCCATACGAGGATGCCAAACTCGTCGCAAGCATCGTAGAACGCCTGCTCTTCGTAAATACCACCGCCCCAAACACGAATCATGAACTGATTCCCATCAGCTACGAGTTTGACCCAATCGCGGTATCTCTCCTTGCTGATACGCGGAATAAAGTTGTCGGCAGGTATCCAGTCGCTTCCACCGCAGAAGAGAGGAATGCCGTTGATCTCAAAGAAAAAGGAGTATCCGGGTTGTCCCTTGAGCCTTCTCTGAATCAATTCGGCTCTACGCAAGCCAATCTTCTTCGAAATACTGTCAATATCTTGACCATCTTGAATGGCAGTCGCCCGGACGGTGTATAGGGGCTGCTTGCCATATCGAATAGGATACCACAGCTCAGGCTCCGTGATTCTGAATGTGGCATTCGAGCCTGAGTCGATCTCCTGAGTAGCTACCAGAACATCGTGGAGCGAGATATCCAGACGTAGCTTTGATGCCTTGCCCTCCACAGACGTATGGACGACAACAGTTGCCGTTTTGAGAGACTTGTCGACGTCGACATCACACCAAAGATCGCTCACCCGGGACTCGTAAATCTCGAGGTTGATAGGCCGCCACGGTCCACAAGAGAGAAGAGTCGGGCCCCAATCCCATCCCTACATTCGAAAAAAGCCAGGTCAACATGCTACCGAATCAAATTGTCTCCTCACTTGAACTTACCCAATGATACTGCGTCTTCCGCACAGCGAGTCTCGAGTTATCACCATTCCAGCAACCCCACTTATGATTCGGGTGTTCCTCAACACGCTTCCAACCCCTAAGATAGGCGCTATCGAAGTGAATAACCAGTTCATTCTCCTCGCCAGCCTTCGCCAGTACGTCCGTGACATCGACACGTTCAGGTATGAACATATTATCGCTCTTGAGGATCGTCTTGCCGTTCAGCACGACAGTCGCAAAGGTATCCAGTCCATCAAAGGCAAGCACGGCTTTCGGACCCGTGATGCTAGGAGATGTGAATTTGGTCCGGTAGACCCAGACCTTCTCGCCGACCCATTGCACGTCGAGCTCGTTCTTGCCAACGTACGGGTCTGGGATCAGCTTGTGCGCGAGCAGGTCGAGATGCACATTGGTGGGGAACTGCGCGACGGGCAGATATGTGTCGTCAGGTTTGTCGTCCTGCTTGAATTCCCATTGTTTGTCAATGGCGACGACGATGCGGGGCTGCATTGTGGCGGGTGATAATGGTGTTGAAGGGTTACTGTGAAGACCCGGCTCACGGGGGAAGCGCATGAGTTGGCGACACTTTCAGGTTCGCTATGAATGTCAAATCAAATCACAAGCTGTGCAGGATGAGAAGGGAATAATGGCTTAGAATGCAGAGAAACAAATCATGCTTTTCCCCTGGTGCTTCGAGAATATCACTCTGACAGATGAAGGGATACAAATGACGAAGTAGTAGACAAAGATTGGAAGGAGCGATTCTCTGGATATGTTCGCACACAGTAAATCAATGGAAGCTGCAACTGGACATGACTGGAGACAAAACAATTTATTCGCAACAGTAATAAATCACGAGAGAGGTCCTTCCAACCAACAATCAAGAATTGGAGAAACGGCCCCTCCCTTCCGAGATCGATCTTACATCGTATCGTGGCTGCCGCCGCAGTTCGTGAGTCCCCGTCTCCACACCCGGATGGAAGGGAGGCGCATCCGGTCCGACGACGCGCCAAGGATGAGAGGAACGAATTGAGGAGTCCACAGCTTACCGAGCCTAGCGTAAACTCGTACGATTAGTTACCGCTGTGATACCGTCAAACAGTGGAACGATACAAGATATAATATTCCGTAGGCTTGATGATAGAAGAGGTAGGTACGAGCAATGGAAAGAAGGGTTCTCCAAATCGAAACCCATGACATGTGTGAGTGGACCCCCCTCAACGTCATTTGCACCGAAAACCCGAGCGAGATCTCCAATTCCATTCTCGATCTAACGCTTCTAGGCAAGTACTTAAGCGCGGGGCATCGAACCTCCGATTCCAGGGTTGGTTTAGCGGCGTGATGATCATCTTGAGCTCAACATTGTCGTCGGAGCTGAGATTTACATGTCAGTGATAGATATGGGAGTGATACAGATCGATGACACCGGGTTTGTATCCATGGATATGACGTGAATGCCGAAGACAGGTTATAGGTCATATATCAGAGGCGGTAAGAAGATGAATCAATATCAACGCAGTTGTAGGTAGAAATCTCATTCATATTAGTAGTAACATGGACAAAGACTCTGGTCCGACTCTACATCTTTTCTCTAAACCACCGCAACAACAACCTCGCATCAAGCCGCAATAATAGAACATCGACATAAAACAAACGAAAGAAGCCTCCACGCGAATGAGATGAATATGACTGAAAAGAGAAACGAAGGGACCTATGGCCTGCGCCCCCACGTAATAATATGTATGAAAACCCCCTGAAACGCCAAACAAACAAAAACAGCATCGCCCCCCATGAAAACAAGATCTGTAACAAAAGTAGCAGAAACAGTTATGCCCAGTAGTACAACAAGTAGTAAAGTAGTGGGTTCGCAAAAAAAAAGTCGGAGGTATCTCATATGTGCCAAAGCATCCGTCATCATCCATCCCATCCCAATCCATCCCTTTCCTCCCATCCCATCCCGTCTCTCTCTCTATCCGCCCCTCCATCCCCCGGCCGATATTATCCCACTCGTCTAACCGCGCCGACGCCGACGCCGCCCATCATATGCTGTGCAACACCCAGCCAGCCCGTCAGCCATGTGTAAGCCAAGCATCAGCGCCCCCCTAACAACACCCACCCCTCCCCCGTCCACGACTAAGCGTGAAGACTTCTTCCCACTCGCGCATCCCCCAATTCGGGTTACGATTCTTCCCGCGTCGTCGTCTCCTCACATTCCCCCCACCAAGGCCGATCTCGTCCGCCGTCATAGAACTCTTAATACTAGCGCCGTCGCTGGCCCCGGCATTCCACATCCCGCCATCACCGTACTGTATCCCGCTCATCGGATCATCGGGATCGATTTCCCCCAACTCGATCTTCGTCAGAATCATGCGTGCTAACCGTCCGAATAACTCGTCCACACCCTCGCCCGAAAACGCCGATACTTCCATCGTAACGGGCACACTCACACCACTAGCCCATCGCGATGCCTCCTCGGGCGAGACTTCGCGACCCTCCGGCGCGACGGTAGCACGCAGTTGTGCGCCGAGCCCCGTACTCGCCGTGCTCGCCGGCGTGCCGTAGGGAAAACTCGAGCTGAAGCTCGACGGGGTCGGGGGCGGTATGCTCGCGTCGATGAGGGCGTCATTCGCGAGATCGAGTTTGTTGCCCGCGAGCAGGAGCGTCAAGTTCGGGGACGCGAGCGCCCGCGCATCGTTGAGGAAGGGTTGCAGTCCGCGGAACGACGTGTGTGATGTGATGTCGTAGACGAGGATGGCGCCGGCCGCGCCGCGGTAGTAGGATCGCGAAACCGAGCGGAAGCGTTCGGTGCCTGCTGTGTCCCACAACTTGAGGTCGATTAGTCTTTTTGTTCATGGGGCGCGAAAGGAGTGGGTTGGGGATGCGATAGGTACCTGTAGTTTTATCCGCTTCCGCCGTGCTCCGGTGCCGACTTTGATGATCTTGCTCGCGAATTCAACGCCGATTGTTTGTGAAGAAAGGACGCGCCATTCGTCCTTTACAAAGCGATGCAACAAACAGGATCTACATTGCCGAAATCTTGTTAGTTACTGTCTGAAACGGTGTCCAGATATGCTGGTAATGTAACATAGACGATCTTCTCCTAGCAGCTTGCCGAGGCATACCGGTCCCCACGTCATCCCGGTGTAGAGCGGCGGCTGACAGTCGGCGATGGCGTCGCTCGTAGTCGCCAGCCGTTGGCGAGGGATTATCGGGTCTCGATAGTGGCAGACTTACTTTCCCGTACCACTCGGTCCCAGCAATATTATCTTGGCTAGGTAGTCGTACATGCTCCCTAGTTCCTAGTTTTGAGTCAACCATGACATGGCCCCTCATCGCAGGGCCTGAATCGCGTAGTAGCAGGTGCATACCTGGTCACCCGCCGTGCCCGTGCTCTCTTCGCTCGTAACCGACGAGCGCCGCGGCCGTGTCATCTTGGCTCTCGGTGCGTCTAGTCGGCCTAGGTAGTCGTTCGTGATCACAAAACCCCGTATGAGTGAATTACACGGCGGGAAATCGAGGCGCGGCACAGAGGAGGGGGAGTTGCGAACGTCAGCGGTAGAGATAGGGCGACGAGTGGGTTAATCCCTTGCTGCGGTGTTGATATACGGGTCGAGAGGAGCACGGAAAGGAGGAATGCCCGCTATCATCAAGGAGGAACTATTATGAGGTAAGAACGAAGGCAAGGTCGTCGTCGTACTCGTACACCACCTGCCTGCCTCTCACGTTGTAATCCGCAGGTATGTTGTAGTCATGTACCCGGCCGCTCACACGCATGTGCTTATCAAGCGATTCAATTGATCATCGGATTACGAAGTAGGTACCAATGATGTACATGCTAGCGTACCTGGCAAGTACCTCGGCCAAATCGAGAGCATCCAATAACGTCATTTGCCAGCTGCGAAACGGTCTCTCCAAGTGACTCGAGTCGATGGATGCTCATGATGCAGCGCCACAAGGGAGCCTTTATCAGCCACAACTGACATGCCTCGGTTACACAACCCCCTCGGACAACCACAACGGACCTCACCTCCTCAGCTCACCCTCCTCGTTGACAAAGAACAGGATCGTCATCATCATCCATCCCATCGTTTTGTAATCTGTATCTACCTTCAAAATGAAGATCGAAGGTCGAACATTCGTAATCTCAGGCGGGTACGTTTTCCATCTCCATCAACATGCCTTACACGAATACGAATAAGCATCTAACTAACACGCGCTCAGTGCCTCAGGCTTAGGACAGGCAGCCGTAGAAGAAATCTGTCGTAACGGAGGCAACGCCGCCATCCTGGACGTGAACGAAGATCTCGGTGCCCAAGTCGTCGCCTTGCTACCGCCGGGTACCGGCAAGTTCTTCCAGTGTGACGTTTTAGAGACCCAGAGCATAGAAGCTGCCGTCAAGGGCGTCATAGAATGGATCCAGGAGACGGGAAAGCCCATGGGCGGTATCATTCCGGCAGCGGGCGTTGGCAACCCTTCTACGGCACGTATTTTATTTTATCTTAGTTTATTTTATTCTTTTTTGTTCAATTTACATACGTAGTAGTATTACTGACCAGTTCACGAGCTAATATGCACTCCTCTCAGATTTTGGACCGGAACGGTGACGCCTTCACCCTAGAGAGCTTTGACTTTGTAGTGAATATCAATTTACGCGGCACCGTTGACCTAGTGCGTCAATGTCTCGTTCACCTCGCCAAAACGGAGCCGCTTGGTAATGATCAGGAACGCGGTGTTGTGATCATGGTGGCATCTGTCGCTGCCTTCGATGGCCAGAAGGGTCAGGTGGCTTATGCGGCAAGCAAGGGTGCCGTCGCGTCCATGACCCTACCCATGACGAGAGACTTGGCTCGATATGGTATACGATGTATGACCATTGCTCCCGGTATATTTGAGTCGAGGATGACAGCCGTGATGCCCAAGAAGCTCTTCCAGGGCTTAGCCTCAGTCATGGAGTTTCCGCGCAGAGCAGGAACACCGACTGAATTTGCCCTACTAGTCAAACATATCATCGAGAACCCCATGCTCAACGGAACTGTTATTCGCCTCGATGGTGGTTTACGCATGCCGAGCAAAATTTGAGACTCAAATTCGTATTCAGCGCCGAAAGAATATCAGTACTCTCTCTGCCTTATTACGGAAAACTCGCATTTCATTCATACCAGGGCTACCATGCAACCTTGTTACCCGGATAGCAATCATATCTTACAGACACCATACTCTGCATAAGCCACTGTCAACGTCGAATACAACATACCCTCAAGCCACTGTCTTTCCATCCATACATCATATCAGCCCTGGTATTCCGCCTTCTGTCCGTCCCATCTTGGGATTCCGTAGTCTCCGGCCCAATACACTTTCAATGAGCCACGAGGCATACAGAAACCTGCGGTGCCTTTCTCAATCCCGTCTTTTCTCGTCACATATGCCGACATGGGGCCAAATTCTCTCCAGAGCCTTGGTCAGGGGAACATCCCTGAGCGTGTTGACTTGCGAATAGCTCGTGGAAATTTTCGATAGCTTAGTGACGAGAACGCTCTCGATAGAATCGTTTTTCAGCCAACATACGGCCCCGGGATTGCTCACTAGCGTCATAAGGGCGGTTGGACTCTCTGAGATGGGCGGGACAGCCACGAACTTGTGGCTCACGACGTCCACCCGGCGAGCGTGCTTCGTGGTGGCGACCCCAAATTCGACCAGGGGAATGTTCCCGATAGTCGGAAATCACGGGCCGGGATCGCCCCCTAGCTTCATACGGTTGATGGAGTTCACTTGTCTCAATTGGACGGCTCATTTCTCCGGAATTGATGAGACGGCCACGAACCCGTGGCCCAGAAAATCCGTCATGCTCTTGGTGAAAGTTACCGGCCGCGTGAGGATGGCCGAATTCTCTGGCATTGATGGGAAGGCCGCGAACATTTGGCTCATGGTACAACGTTGCCGGCCTCTCGGATACGTAAATTACGTGAGGCTCGGACATGGCCGCTGAGCTTGGTGCAGGGCCTCCGCCATACAATGGGACGCGACGAAAATAAGCTCCCGGCTCGTGACGGTTGTTTGCATCCCAGTCACGACCAGCAGGAATATATGCGTACTGAATAGGGATATCTGCGGCATCAGCAATTCCAGCTTCTCTCTGATCTGGAACTCGACCAATTCCAGGCGCAGGCAAGGTGTCGATAAAGTAGCCAGGAAATGGCTCAAGAGGCTCTCGCAGAGAATCGCGAACAGGCTCTCGAAGGGACTCTTGAAATGGTGCTGGCTCTCTTTTAACATGGTGCTGCTCTGAATTATGGCTGGTATGCTGTCGACGTCGATATTCTTCTACCTTTCTGCGTTTCTCCGACATGTTCCTCTCAGGTAGGAGGCAGACCTTATGGAGAGCCTTTCGTGCTATAGCCAATTTAGCCTGTGAGCGGTTCTCATAGAAAGTATCTAAGACGATGATCTCGTTGGGCATTTCGAAGCTTGCCCGGCAACGACCATCGGGCTTCTCAAAAAAGTCCCATTTGGGGTTGAAGCCGCGGCGTTGACATTCAGCACTAAGGCGTGCGAGTGTGTCGTCAGATCCACGATGTGGTCCCTTCAACGCAGGCCAGTGATCGGGTTTCGATTGCGGCATCTTGGTGTTTCCCGTGTCCTTGTTGCTAAGACGGGTAGGCAGGTTGCCTTTGCTTAAAAGTTGGCGGAAGCGATCTTGACCAGATCCCTTCTCAGGGAACGGGCCAGACGGAAGGTGACCTGCGTCCTGTGGCTTATTAGAATAAGCTGGACCACGGTGCAATGCAGAACCGGAAGGGGATTGCGATCCTAGAATCAACCACACGCGGCACCGTTAGTTCAAGTTCTAGCATATAATTATTGGAAAACAACAAGAGCCGACGAGAGGATTGATTATTGCAAAGTGGGCATAGGTAGAGGGAAGCTTGTGGTCGCCTACGTTTCATAGTGACGCGACTGGCAGCCGGAGCACCTGAAGGAAGGCCTTCTGCCGTCTTGGCAGCCGCTGTTCCTTTGGGGGCTCCTTCCGCATCACCGGCGGCTGATTGTTGGGTCGGGGTGAGACCTTTTGCAGCACTTGCTAGTCCCTGAGTGATAGAAGAAACATTCTCAGCGGCACTAGCAACCGCCGTTGCTGATGGGATGTCTTCGCCGATGGTCAATGGGGCCATCGTTGTTATCCCTGGGCAGTCAGCGAGAGCAATGACCGTACGTACAATCACGCCGTGTCCTCTAGAACACTGGGGCGCGTTGTCAGTTAGTTGGCTAGGGCTACGGTGGTAGGTGGCGGATGGGTGACGGGAACTACCGAGTACGGGGTGCGTGGCAATACGGCACTCTGCCAACGAGGAGGCCCTCGAGTCGTAGGGCGAAGGAAGATCGTGCTTCCGAATGGAAGAATACAGACACTTTAAGGGTATGTCTGCGATAAAGGGTTGGAGTTGCTTCTGGTTAGCTGCCTTTGGTTAGTTGCCTTTGGTTGGCCGGGGGGGAGCGTCAGAAAGAAAAAGAGAAAGGGAAATCTCCCAACTGACTATCTTATGCAGTTGTATACGCCTCAGAACCGGCGTATGTGTCGACTTGAGTTAGGTGGGCGGCTGTGGTTGATGCAGGAGAGAGGATGTGGTGGTTGTGGAGGTTGTGGGAGGAGAGAGAAAAAGGCAGAGTGAGATGGAGTGGACTCTGGACAATCACTTAGCGAGAAAAGGACCGAACGGGACAGGGAGATGAGAGCAAGAAGGGAAAACGTATCTCCTGGCCGGTGCTCCTTCCATGTTCGGGGGGTTCTCCCAGATTCATCCAACCTCTACAGTACTTATGTAATTGCGTTTCGAGTATCTAGGGAAACAACGAGTTGCGATTTCTGCCTCCGATGGATAGATGACGTGCATCTCTTTCTGTTTTCTGTCATCCACGGCATCGTGCCTTCTCGGGCTACGAGTCTTTCGTGCGGTGTAGATGCTGTGTACTACCTGATCTATCATACCCATGCCTCACCGCACTTCAGTTTCCCGTAGGCATCCATTGCTTCTGCCTTGAAATGACAGCCCTGGGGAGATGTGAATTCTCACCGTCTTCTCTCGTTTGGACATAGGATCACATGCTACGCGGGTTGTCCTCTGGACCCCTTTCCATCCATGACCTCTTACTCTATCGTATGTAATGACGAGGTGCCCTATGAACAACACGAATCACTCCGACGGTAAAGACTCCGACTGATATATCTCCACATCTCCAAGCTGGAGACACACAGCTGAGAAGGAAGGCAAAGATACGGTCAAACGAGCCTCTTCTTGCAATACGGTCAGTGTGTGTCTCTTCTACAAGCAGCGTCAGGTTTGAACCCTCAGCTCGCTCAGATGCACTCAAGTGGTTCTGTCACTGACTGTATCTGCAAGGCGCCTCAAAAGTGAAGCCAGGACTCAAACCCAAGTCTCTACAATTGTTCAATTGACTTAAGAAGATAATATACAGGAAGAATATGCGCCTTCGTCTTAGGCATCGAATCTCGATTGGATGACGGCTTGTGTAACAAGAAGTGGTAACTCTCGGGGCAGAGAACACCTTCTCGAGTTACCATTGTTGAAGGCGGTTTATCAACCGAACTTGGGCCCATTACCCCCCCCCCCCCCCCCCCCCCCCCCCCCCCACCTAGTGTTCTAAGCGACAACGTGGCTGGCTATCTCTTCAATCATATTAGGAATCAAACCTGATAGCCGCTACTCGAGTTGGACGTAGGTATGGAACAGACGTTTGACTGCGTTTCATGATGCCTGCAAACTGAACCACGCTGAAGAGAGAACGTCGGATTTAGACCGGAAAACGGAACGCGAATCTGTTGTTATTATTCCGTTTTCTCCTGAATTATACCTAGGTGATTGATCACGACATGGACACGCTCTGAGCCGTTTCTCCGAGGGCGTACCGCTAATGTTGTTATACAGCGAAGGCGCCACCATAACGCTCTGCGATCTGAGAAGTCATGGGAAGTCAATTGAGTCCCCTGTCACATCGGTTTAATACATCCAGGTTCACGACCCGACGTATTATCTAGCCCAACAAACAGCACGCTTCGAACAATAAGAGCGCAGAACCGACATCGTTGAATTGAGAAGACGGACAAATCGTTGCATTGTTGCAATACCGGCCGAATGCGAAACCTCCAAGCGGCTAGCTATATTCAGAGTCTACGACTCGATCCTCCATCAAATAACATGGTTTCGTGGTGTAGTTGGTTATCACGTCAGTCTAACACACTGAAGGTCTCCGGTTCAAGTCCGGGCGAAATCAGAAGATCATCTCATTGAGCTTGAGATCCTATCTTAGTTCAATGCGAGCTTTTTTCCTATATTTTTTTTTCATGGTGGGTCCTCCACTGAGGCCTACCTACCTAGTCTGGAAGGGGCTTAGACGGTGAAGCGATAATGACCAGGAACCGTTCGCTTTAGGTATTTCGTAAAGTCAACGGCGTGACGTCGCGACAACAGATTGGGTCCAATCTTGCGACGAGTTGACTTGCTTTTTGCATCGTTCATGGACGATATCGCGGGATACGATCTGCCCATCTGGGAAGTTCTGGATCGACGCTCATTATCAGGATCGGGACAGCTGTCTTTATATGCCGTCATATGAAGACCTCTAACAACCAAGATGGGGAATGCCTTGTGAGATTTGAATGATTTCGATACTGACGGAATAAAGTCTCGCAACTCTCATACAGAAGTTATGAGACACCTCGCATACATGGCTGGTGATATTGCGGAGCACTTACTTGCCTATTCGAATCCAATTGGACATAAAGTTATTAAAAGGGATTGTCGAATGCTGCCACCAATACCCATACAGAAGACTGCTGTACGAGTATTCCGAGTAGGTAATTGGATCTTAACATGCCGCTGCGAACATCAACAAGAGATTTCAGCCAACTTCATTACAATGTCCTCGAACAACTCGAAGAAGAAAACAAAAGCCATACTTGAGAGAGACGCACATAGGCCGCCGACTCATTAATGCATCCAACGACCTATGGTGTTTTCAAACCGAGCATAGGTAGTTGTCTCAAATACTCGACAACTCGCGTCTTCTCTGTAACCAATTAGAAATCCAATCAAGAATCTCGTACTGTCACAAAACCAACCTATCGACACAACGCTCCAACCAGAGCATATTTCAACAGACAAATATGTTCACGTCCACCACTTCCTCTCCGAGCGAGTATTATAACCCTCACGAAGGAGCCAACTTCCATCAAACAACATGGTTTCGTGGTGTAGTTGGTTATCACGTCAGTCTAACACACTGAAGGTCTCCGGTTCAAGTCCGGGCGAAATCAAAACGTTTCAACTTGGGATTCGCATCTCGAGTTGAGTCTTTTTTTTGCGCGTAGCGTAGGTTAGGGCGCGAATATGGACAGTGCGTTGAATTTTTGATGGCGCGATGGATGAGGGTGGATCCACTCACGTGCACTGAATACGGACGGATAAACACGGACGGATAATCCGTCTGCGGGATGGAGAATTCACCGTTTCGAGATGGTGCTGTTAAGTCCGACCCGAACGGGGTTTCACAGACAACTTCTTTTCGAGTGCGAGTTGACGACTCGAGATGAATTATGAGAACCGACAACATCTCTCGTGCCGGGGCCTACTCCATATCTCGGTGATACCCTTGTATCAAAGAACACGCGCAACCGATTGGATGTCCGAGAGACAGCTAGAGACACTCTTTCTAGCATCACGTATCACTGATTTCCAGATATGCGGCGCCCCTGAACCATAGACGCGAGGTCCAAGCCAGATATCGAGACATACACGATTCATATTGTGGAAGGTAAATGAAGAACATATTTGCGAATTGCTATCTATGAACATTTCTCGTGAAGCTAGCTACCAACGGAGAGACAGAGCGCGCCGCGACTTTTATGTTATATGAGACAGGAAAAAGAGCTTTTGAATCCTCGACAATGACAAGAAAGAAAACGAAAAAGAGAAACAGAGATATGTACGTGAGTAAGTAATACAAGCGCCCGCGGCGAGAAGACTCAACCAACCTCCAACTTACAAGCGCGACTTCTCCCGCTTGCTCAACCGTCCCTCCATAGGGGTAGCCGGGATCTTATTCAAAATCTCCTCAACCAAATGGGCAACATCCTCGGCACAACCAAAAGAAAGACTCCAGCCAGATCCACCATGTCCATACGAATGCACAATCTTACTATCCTTCCGGCGCAGCTCGCGCTCCAATCGGATATTATGGCCGCGGAAGGGTCGCAGGCCCTGAGAAACGGGGTAGTCCTTGTCGAGCACGGCGTTCTCTAGCCCCGGGAGGAACTTATTGCAGCGCTCGCGCATGCGCTTGATGATGGGGGTGTCGAGGGTGTAGTCGAGCGCGTACTGATCGGGCTCTGTGATGCCGCCGATGAGGAGGACGTTATCGTTCCTCGGGACGAGGAAGACGATTTCGTTGGCGGAGTGCGCGGCGTCGGCGCCGATGGTCAGGGCCGCTTCGACCTTGGGGAAGTGCGTGCCGTCGTTCAGCACGCGGATCAGACCGCCGCGGATCGGACGCACGGTGTCGTCGGCCGCGAGGGTTTTGGCCTGGAGGCCTGAGCAGTTGACGATGGCGTCGGCGTTGAAGCGGCGACGGAGGGAATCCTCGATCTTGAGGAGGTCCTCGTTTATCTCCTCGGTGACGAGGGTCGCGCCTTTGCATTTTACCAGGTCGGTGAGCCAGTACATGGCCTTATCGGTGTCGATAACGGGGGAGAGGAGTTCGTAGGCGTCGACGGCGCCGTAGGATTTGTCGACGCCGGTCTTATCGATGATGTCGGCGCCGCGGTGGAAGCCGCGTACGCCGGCGTTGACGATCTCGATCATCTTGGAGTACTGCTTGGGGTTCTTCTCGATCTTTTCGAGGAAGAAGAAGTTGGCGGGTAGCATGCGCACGCCGGCTTGGCGGCTGAGGGACGGATCCGAGGCGATGGCGTCCCAGACGTGGTAGGCGGTCATCGACCAGCCTTTGGAGTGCGCGAGGGAGATCTCGTCGGTGTGCTGGCCGCAGACGGCCGGGGGGTATTCCCAGAGGGCGCCGGCGATTTGGGAGGTTAGGCGGTCTTGGTCGTTGACCCATTCTTTGCTGACTATTGTGACGCGGTAGCCGCGATCTAGGAGGACCCAGGCACTAGGAGTGAGGTTAGTATGAGTTGAGTTATGATACGGGAGTGTATTGGAGTGAGTTAGGAGAAGAGCTGTACTTACGACACGAGACCGGTAATTCCACCTCCTATGACGAGGATGTGAGGGGACTTGCAGGAAGGCTCCTTAAGGGGGCGAGCCAGAGGCGAGATATCCTTTCCGAGGGTGAGAGGCATGGTGATGTGAAGAAGAATCTAAACAGAACAGAGAAGAGGAGGAACCAAGCAAGCCTGTGAATGAGATGGCGAGAAGAAGAAGAGACTACGATATGCTGTGATCTGCGATGCTCAGAATATTCGAGGATGGAGGTGCGTTTCACGTCGTTATATATTCACCGTTGAAGGACTTGACTTCCCCATCTTTTGCTAGATCTATTATTATTAGACAGACAACGATGTAGGGCGTCAACCTACCATCAAGCCCGAGCTCCTCGGCGATTGAAGGTTCTCCTTCGACAGTAGACCGCCTTTACTCCCACACACACACATACAAGCCCTTAGGGAAGTGAAGGATAGGCCTGGATTACTTTACTCCCTCCAGGCCAGGCACAAAAAGAGGCTCGGTTTTTGGTGTATGTATACGGCGTATGTCTAACGGTTACGCAGATGACATCCAGGGCTACACCTGTCTAAGCTTACTACAACTTCTTTTGTAGATTTCTACCTATGTGTGCCAAACCAGAGACGTCACGGGGGTGGGGACAGGAAAGACGTCCATCAAGGTACGGAGAGGCCCAGAAGAGAACCGAAGTCCTGCACATCATCAAGGCCGAGACGTCGTAGACCCTAGGTCCCTGAATATCATCAAGCAGATCGGGGACCCTGGGTTGTCGGTGTTCAATCGACTCGACCCGACCTACCCACATCGCGCTTACTTTCCGCTTAACCCATGAAGTCGACTAGGAGCGGGCCGTCGTCCTCGTCGCCGCGAAAGTGGCAGATCAGCGCCCATCCCCCCACGCATAGGAACGCCGGGCTGGGTATAAAACGTATGATGAGGGTAGACGTGAAGGGAGGATGCTTGTATGATACCCTAGTTGTTCCCCGATCCTAGTAACGTGAAACTGCTCTGGGCATGGCAAGGGGAGGTGATCGACTTTGGAAACTACGACAGTCTTAAGTCCGATGGGAGTTGCTGAATCGAGTCCAAACGTGTAGTAATGCACCCCGGATCTCGGGACCCTGGCTTCCCAAGGGCCTGGCTACATAGTACAGAGATCAGAGGCTTGGATTTACTTGGGAGTCACGTCATCTATACAGCACACACAGGGATGGATAAATCGGAGAGCCTCGGAGTTGCCTATTAGGGTTGACGAGACGAGATTCTTGAGCCCACGGACCGTGTCTCCTCAGTTCAAGTTGTCTTCTTCGCGTATGTACACGATCCTTTATGTCGTGATCTAACATAAGGCAATGTAATGTGGCGCAGAAAAACGTGCCAGAGGGCTCATACATACATGTACATACTCGTCTAGGCAGGCACTTACAGGCCCTTGTAGCACCGATCTCATAATAATTACACGAAAAGAAGATATTATTACACGAAAAGAAGAGACGGGCTTCTAGAAGACAAGACAAGACAAGGACAAGGCAGGCTGCACTGCGTTTCTGATATCACCTGACTCTCTCACGTTTTTTCTTACGTCTGGCTGTCAAACCCCGCGGGCGATGCCGAGATGACGGGACCATTGACTCACGAGGGGTCTGACATTCTTCGTTGTTGTTTTTCTCTATGGGCGTCTAGAGATGAACTGGGATATAAGACCAGGACAGGGTCAGGGGATCCTAGGGGGCATCGAGAGGGTATATGGTCCAGCAATGCTCATAGTAAATACCAGGTAGCACGAGGTATGTAAAAGGGTCACTCGGATATCTCGGGCTAGGGGGTCCTCAGAAGCCCATCCCCCTAGATGAGAGAGGCGGCTGAAAGAGAATGAATTCATGCAGCACCGTTTACACCCGCAAGGATTACTTACACAAAGGGTGGAGGTTTAGCCCTACGCGCCGTTAAAAATACCCACCAATGAAGCCGGGAGACAAGTCTGGTGTAAACCACGTGTGTTTTGTTTTGTTGTTGTCCCGTGTCCGGGAGGCGTCCTTTTGTCAGTCAGGAAATCATACGAGAAGCGCAGCCCCCGTCATGTATGTACTGCAGTGTAAGCAGGGTCGGGCTCCGCCGGGACCCGCAGGGGTGCTCGTCTGTCATTCATCTGAGGCAGGGGACTTTTCTTATATGGAGTATGAGTCCTTGACCATGAAGTGAGGATGCAGGCTGGGGGAGCTCATGGTCGATCGACGACGGTTACAGTCGCGTATAGAGCTCAGACTCTCCCGGGAATGGGTCGACGAGGAGAGAACCCCAATTCACAGTAGACGTGAGTGTCACATGCCATAGTAGCCAGGTCTGTCTCGATGTCAGACCGGGGTCAGGGGTTGTTATGCGGTTACCTGGGTCATTAGCGAGGCAAGCAGTCATAATAGGTGGTCAACATCAAATGCCACCGTGAGTCGTAGCACTGATAGTCAACTAGGTTGCATGCCTAGGTTGTCTACCCGCCAAGCGAGCACCGCATGTCCTTCTCACCTTGAGTCAACTCCCTATGAAGAATGAGCGTTGTCTGCCTACTCTCTCTCTTCTGGCCGAGGACACGGCGAGACGTGAGTGAGACGATACAACGACGACGTGGGGTACGTCGTGTCTGCGAATGAAAACTAGCGCTGACGGGCCGTTGTCGGTATGATGTGAGTACATACGCATCAGACCAAATCAGAGCAACAACCAGGTTCAATAGACTTTGTACAAGACGTACAACAACAAGCTCATCAGAAGAAGAATCGATTCGCTGCTGAAAAAACGCGCGAAACAAATGCTGCGCGACAGTCGCACCAGATAGACCTGCCCGATCCGGTAAGGCGCGTGACTGGTAAACGCATGATTTAAAGTGGGGGTGTACCGGATACAAGGATACGAGATGTACGGCTACAAGGATATCGGTACCATGGGCCCCTGATTTTCGGGCATCGCATCGGGCCTGGCCCCACTACAGCATTAGTGTACCGGCGCGCTAACGCACGCCAGCGGGGCCTTCTGCTCCGGGGGTCCCGCCATACCTGAGCCGTTACCCAGCAAAGAGACGGCTTATAAGTGAGAATCTTCTCGTGACACATATGGGCTTACGGACAAGGAACCGCACTCATAAGACGACCAATTGCAGAATTTAGGGATTAATGGCGCGGTCTTGGCGTCGTTCCAGACGGGTGGGTTGAGACGAGATGGGAAGGCGTAGCCTAGGGCGGCAGGCATGGGCCATGGAGGTAGTATTGGCGCTTAGAGCGGCCATGTCGAGTGTAAGTTGAGAATAAGATGTCAAGGTACAGAAGCTGGAGTTGCGGTGTTGAGTTGACAGTTGTGGTCTTACATGTAGGGACCTACATACATGTTAACAGGCAGTGTAACCGAGTGTAAGAGTTGACACTAGATCTTGGCCCGACTGTATGATGTGTATTTCGTGACCGATGTCGAGACTGCGTAGCCGAATGGGCGTGCGTGTTGTATTACACAAGACAGCTTCTCGGGAACGCCAAGGCACGTCCGTAAGCCCGGGATGTGTACCTATAAGCAATGATGATAACCGTCAGGGACTTGCCCTGGCCTCATCTTTACCCAGAACCTCGGCATTGGGAGAATGTACTATATATGGTATGTTAACGAAGACTTCTTATGTCATAGATCTCGGCCGAAAACACGGGGCATGATTATTCCAAGGCCAGAGAATGTCTGGTCATAGACCCTAAAGCAGGGTTATTTAATATTAAGTGAAAGTCGACTCCGTCTTAAGTTCATCAGTCAAGTATAAACGAGAGGACACGCTTAGGTGTTGAATCTCCTCAAGATGCTGCCTAGCGTAAGAGAGTAAATTGGGGGATTCGCCCGGCCTCAACCGTACTTCAATACTCGGTAAGAGTCATAACAAGCCTCGAACCCCCGTCCCTCCCGCTGCTGTGCACCCTGTTACATATTAGTTAAAAATACCTTCCTGGCATCTGAGCATGCCGTGCATCCGTCTCGAGTCCACACCTACAGGCGAGACTGTTAGTGCTGACAGCGACAGATTATTACACAGCTGCCTAAGAGAAAGAAAGGAAGCAAGCAATAGGTCCCTAAACGTGCATTGCGTCACGTTGAATAGATATCCATAGGACTTGGTATTCCGTACTCCTACCGCAGAGCATGTCGTCTCCCATTGGCTTGGAGATCGCGACCAATGAGATCTTGTGCGCACATGGAGGCTCCGACGCTTTGGTTACGTCGCAAAGGGACTTTTCGCGTTGCACGTATCGGTCGTGTAATCAGCAAATGACGCGGTTCTGCTGTCGTCTCTTCACATGATGGAAAACGAGTTGAACTAGTTGATCAGAACTTTTGTTCGCCAAGTAACCTTAACGTCTTAAGTCCGGATCTAATGGTTGCTGCTCAGTCGAGCATGTGCGCTGCCGTCTGTTAGTGTCGCCAAAAGTGCCGAATACGTACTTCCATTACTCCGCAAACACCGAAAGTGAATAGACTATCAATATTTCCTGCTCAGAAGGGCGAAAGTCTCAATGCGAAATTGATGTCCGGCAAGTTGTCGACTAAACTGGTTGGACTTAACACGACCGTCTTCGGGGTTTGCGGAGTAATCATTGCCCATTTCGTGAATGGCATTCCATATACGGAATTAAACCAGACCCTGGACATGCTCCGTATTCGTACGCAATGGGCGGTATGATGTGTCTTCCAGGTCGATCACAGGGATAATTATGTCGATCCGACATCTCTTTTCGAAACTTTGCTCGAGATGTGTCGTGGTCGTGGTCGTGTTGAGTAAAACATTCGATGTTGTCGCCGCTTAGTGTAAGTCAGTAGAAAAAGCAATCGTCGAAAGTCATTCAGGCAATTGTTTGCGGGACGTCGTAGCCAGTGATGAATATCCCATTCCGGTAAGTCTGTACCCGTTGCTCAAAGCAGCTAGACTCTTCAACGCTCGTCTTGGCAACGGCGGAGGGTTGCAATGAGATTCGGTGCTGACGCGAAGGCGCCGAAGTTCATTCCCCGGGGGGTAAGGTGGATCCAGTCCGGGGCTCGGGGTACATACATGAGTCGATGTAACGGCGCCGTGACCCGGAAACAAATCTCAACTCGGTGTTGATATAAAATCAGCTGAGAAGGACCTCGAATCGCCAGGCGAGTTTTGCATGATCCGTAGAAGTCGAGGTCAAACCAGCCACTGCATCTTACTGTTTGTACCTAGACCAGAAACGAATAAGCATTCATTCGGCGTTTGCTCCCTCGCTGGAAACCCCATAGGCCAGAATCCCCCAATTCGCATCGGTAAAGCCTGCCGACTGTGCCGCAGACCTGCTTGCAAACATCACGCCACCAAGGGACCCAGTGAGGAAGCTGGCAAACGACGAGATGGTTCGAGATCCAGCGTAGGACCTGTTAGATGTAGGAATACGGAGTCTTTGGGGGATGACTGGTAGAAGTCCGAGATTCTGTCGTGCGTCGCTTAAGAGGGTGGCAATCATGATTCCCTAGGTATTCTCGAGTGTCCGTCAGATTTCGGGCCTTACACCGACTCGAAGTCCGGCTAGTTGCGGCCTGTGAAGTATTGGCTTGTGCCGCAATTCATCGTTCGAGGGCTCGACACTTTCGGAATACCGTACTACATGGAATGTGAGAATGATATTTGTTCGGTCGAATGCTCATAGTCCGAGTAAAGGGCGGTCAGCCCGAGAGACTCACTACCTCGTCAAGTCGCAACACCGTAACATAGGGATTCGGTAACATCGCCCGCCGGATTTGTATCAAAACTCGTATTTCATCCGACCGACCTGATGACCGCAGCTTGGTCTTTATCGAGTGCCAATATCATCAAATGCTCGAAACCTGTAAACATGGTTAAGTACGCAAGACCAACTATACAGGACCTACCCGGGAGATGCCTGGAGCTCCCATACTCGCCAATTGGCCTTCCATGTTGAGAACTCCGGTTATGGTGATGTCGATGCTCCCCAAGCGCATACGGTATGTTTCGCAACGTTGAAGGGACGAGTGCAGCTCGCTGGTCGTGATCGACGGAATCCGGTCGATGGCATCTCGTCTTCCTGGGCAATTGGGGACGCGACTTATATCAACGGCAACAGACATCGCCCCTCACTCGTCATCTACCCTTTCTTGTTCCTCCCACCATCGCTATACTATTCTCTTGTTTTTTCTTCCAAGTTCTTATCCATGACCTCGGCCTATGCGTATCTCCGAGACGCGTGCGTGCGCAATCAGTCGAAGTCGATCATAAACGCGTCGTTCGTGCGAGTCCATTACTTCGATTCCTCATCCTTATACGTCAAAGTTCACGTATTTTCAATTACCAGATGGTGTTCTAGCGTCTATATTAAAATATTTGAAGAAGCGAAATACCGACAGACATCGAACGACCAAAACGCGCTCGGGACCGACGGCGGGCCCACAACTTTTTCTATCTGAGGTAATGGAAACTTTTCACCCGGGACATCACATCATATGTTTGTCGAATGATTGCATTACTATATCTGCTCATCTTCATCTCATATCTACCTTAACATCATAAGGTGTCGATTGAGTATTATCGTGTCACTTAGTAACCCATCGAATGAGATAGGTGCCATGAACGTGATGGAGCTGTTGAAAAAGCTGAAGGCGTTGACGTTGTTGCATTCATGAAGACGGAAATGAAGCGACTTGGTGGATATCGCAATGTTGTGATGAGATTGGAGAAGACTAACACAGGTGTAGAAGGATAATCGCGTCAAAGTTTGTCTTCTTTTGGACGAGCTACTTCTGGCGATAGCTTGGGTGAGGAATATGCGTTCATGGCTCCTATGAGATCAAAAGCGATGAGATCTAGACGATTGAAACACGCGCCACATCAAAAGAAACAACCGTAAAACGTTACTTACATCCATCCATCCATCCATCCATCCATTCAAACAATAAAACACACTATCATAGTAACAACGACGAAGTCTTCCCGAAGACTCTATCAAGCAACGTTGCATACGAATCAAGGGATGAAGAATAGAACTGAATGCGACCGAGTGAGTGCCGATCCGATTCCAATCACCGGGATCATCATGCCTTCACTTCGGCGATGAACGAAGTAAGGGATGGATGCTGCCAAGGTCGCCGAACCCATCTACCCACGTCGTCAATCAATTCACAGATACCTCTAAGCGATCACGTGTATGCATCATACCGTCTATCACCATCACCGCCATCGCGAACAACACCAAATACCTGCAAATCATGTAGAAACGCTTTATTGGGTATATCATCCATCTATCTCAAGCAAACCTCACCACAAGACTACCGTGGAAGTTCCCGCCCCCCCTCCCCACCCGGAAACAACGCCTCCTCATCCTCATCCACCCTAACCCAACTCCCACTCTTATTCGTATGCCTAATAAGCTCAATATGATTCGTGACACTAATTCCGCCAAGTTCCGCACCCGCATGCAGTCCCGGCGACGTGACATTAACCTGATTCCGTGCTTCTCTCCCATAGAGCGTCATATGCAGTGCCTCTTTATAGTAATTACTCGCGCACCGGCTTGGTTTCTTCGCTTCGCTGCCGAAGACGTGCTCGAAGAGCGGGAGGTAGGTCGGTGCGCAGCCGGCGAGTAGACAGATGGTTATTTCGACGAGGCTGATGATGAGTGTTGGGACGGCGGCCCATGTCCCGTCACTTGTGCCGACGTTTGTGGAGAATGGTAGTCGTATGATGCCGATGATGCAGGCGCTGTAATTCGGTCAGCATTATAGTCGTGGATATCGAGAGGTGAATTGAATGTACTGACCTGGCCCCTACTGCAAAGACAAAACCCACCAACCACTTCTCCCGCGTCGTGAGGCCCAGCTTGCAAACCAGTGGTATCACCATCGCCACCATGAAAATATCGGAGATAACATTCGTGATGCCGGAGATGAGATTCTTCACTCCGAGATCAATGCAGAACCCTTCGACGTCTGGCCGCCAGACATAGTCGATCGGGTTGCACTGGAAGATGGCGACCATGGCGCTCGACATCGCCCAGCCCGCCACAAAGAAAATAGTCGCCCATATCAGGTATCGAAACTTTTGTCCAGGGAACGTCTTCGTGTAAAATGAGAGAATGCTGAATTTAATGAATGCGATGGCGAGCACGTAGGCTACTTCGCCGGTTATGGCCAACTGCGTGTCTGTTAGCACAATTCATGCCGCGATTATATGGAGAGAAAAGGGCGAAAAAGACCCGAGGACAATGACTCAGTACACTCCAACAATCAAAGAAACAATAGCTACGCGGACACTTTCGGGCACAGAAAAAGAACCAGAATGGAAAATAGTAACATGTCACTTACTATTTGAACGGTCCGGAAGTCCGTCACTACAACTGAATGCCGTCCGATTCCATACACCGTCCCAACAGCCCAGGTGATGCTTTTCGTAATAAAGAAAATCCATGCAACGAGCATGAGCCAGTCGCTGGCGTCTAAATGCAGTCTTCCGTGCAGTAATCGTCGTGAGAAAATACGCAGAGCCACGATGGCTAATGAAACAGCTGCTGTTGCTGAGCAGGCGGCGATAATGCTGGGTCTCCTTGATTCGTCGCGATGCTCGTTCTGCCACTCGATCTGCTCTGGCGACGGTCCAAACCCCATTTTTCTAAAGCGAGTGACTTGGGCGTATGTAGTGTTGTCGTCGTCGGTTGGTCCGGGGAAAAAGGCGAGTTTCTCCGAGATGCGCGTAGTTGAGAACTCGTCCAGACCAGTCGAATGAATTGTTGACGCGACAAACAATAAAAACCACTACCTACATGCTCTGCCCAGAATTCGAGTAACAAAGGAGCGGATGTCGAGGTATGAACTACCTGACGGGAACGGGACTGATTTGTGATCAAAAAGGAATAGGGTTGGATTTGTGATCAGAAAATAAAGAAGGGGGGGAGGCGGTCTCCTTTCAACCGTGAACCTGCCCCTTGACCCTATCTTAAATGCCAACTTTAAAATGCCGTGGCAGCGAGAGCACAACGTCTTGGACCTGAAACTATTGGCTGCGTCGCTTGAGATGCGATCTCACTTCGATCCTAGTCCCAGTCCTGCTCGGGTCGATCTCGCCAACTGTGATCTGTACCTTAGATAGCCGCAGCCCTATACCGCCCTTACGCGGGCTATTAAGTATTGGTACCGCTCTCGGGCATCAAGTGTGCCATGGCTCTGGGATCGGAATGTCGTGCCCGCTCCCTTTCCGATCGCTCGGTTATCAGCCATCTTTCCCATCATCTCGCCTCGCCTGCCACGCGCTAGCAGAACACATCTCGGGGACTTCCTTCGGGCTCCTCACTGGCCCTGCGGTCCTTGCTGCTGCCAGCCAATATATTTCGTCCGTTACAGCCATCGCGCTTCCTGAAATTCGGCCAATTCGGCCCGTCCATGCTGCTGGGCGCAGATCCGATTCAGCCGCCGGGGCCGTTCATTGGCGCGAACCAGGGTCCTCGAGCTAAAATGACGAACAGAATCTAAGATCTTGTCTCGAAGACGGGCGAAGATGGGCGAGAGCACGCTGTGGTGGAGAGAAACCTGTCTTCCCTCCGGGAGCCCCGTCTGTTGCGGAATTGAGACACGCCACTCAGGGCAATTTCAGATGGCAAGATTGGCTGCGCCCGACTGGCCTATTAATCTGCCTAGTGCCGTGCTACTTGGATCACACGGCGAACTGGCGTCAGGGCGTCCGAAGGGATGGAAGACGGCGCACGAGCCATATTAACGACTAACGATCCTTGGTCTCGGGTCAGACAAGTCACCAACCACTTAAACAGGTCGTTTCGCCGTGTCGTATAATACTCAGATCCCCTCAGATCCCTATATCTGTAGTCCGTAGTCCCTAACTTTCGTGCGCGTGGTCCCCAGTGAACCTCGCTCAGGCTCTCAGCAACCCGGGAGCCAGGACAACCGACGACTAGTGAGAAATCCCATGTCAGCTCATCTGTCGGGACATGATTCCGTATATACCATCCCGAGGAGTAAGTATGAGGGCGAATCTTCCAGAATGCGCATCATAAATACGGGTTCGAAGGGACCACATAGTCATAGGTGCTTGATGAGTTGCGCAGTACGCGCGTCACGTCGTCCTCATCCACCCCACATGAGCTTTTGCTTTTCTCACCTCGAGACTCTCAACTTGCCATTGGCCAATGGCCTCCCGCATTTCCTGCCGACTAGCAGCAGCCAATGACCCAATACCCGGTGCACGCCCCACCCCAACTGGATATCGCGAGGTCCCGTCGTCCGGCGTGCCACTACTGTCGCTCTTCGCATGACTCGCATCCGCTGATTAATGCATGACATCCGAACGAGCTTAAAGCAACAATAGCCAATCGCTTGCCTTGAGAGCTGTGATGGGTGCGTTGTCAGCTGCTGATCAGCTCGCAACCGAATGAGCCTCCAGCCCTATTTCGTACTGAAGCGCCACGCACAAAGCACCTGAATGACGACACTCGATTCGTGACGATGAGGTTGACGGAGACTGTGAGTCTTGAGAGGATCCTGTACGGAACAGGTAAAGCTGTAGGTGAAGGGCACAGCCTCATAGGGGTACCTATTATACGAAGTAGGTACTTCATCAACGCTGGCATGGCTGAGCGTGATTGGTTGTCCAATGCGATCCGGCGTAGGTATCAATAATCAGTGTCGAGAAAGGAACAGGGCAGACTGCGAATTATGAGGCAACCGGTTCTGGTTTGCTGCCAGTTGCAGCTTGCCACTAACGCCCATCCCCGCAAAGTGTCAGTAGCCGGTAGGTAGTGCTACCTACCCAGTAGTGTCTGGAGACGCGTCTCATGCTGCTTCCGTTGGTCCGTAGAGCATAACGGCCAGTCTCCAGAGGGAACTTCTTCTTACGGCCGGCATCGCGGGAACCTCTCGGTCTCTGGGAGATACGGATACGACCGAGTAACAGGACTCGGAGGCACATCCACGTGCGTTTCTAATTGGAGAAATCTGATCTTCACGGAGTCGGGATCTCGCCGATGAAAACCTCGGCGAACAACACGCAAGTTTCTGCAACTACGCATGCGTGGCTTATACCGTTACCGTAGCGCCGGCATAGTATAGTATAACGCTCCGGTATTGGTGGAAAATATCTCGTATCCTGACCTATGAGAGTTTTCAGACCGTAGAGCGCATCCCAGTCATGCTCTAGCCTCTGAGAAAAGGAGACCGCGGATTAGGGCCCAAGACTAGAGGCGTGGCCCTTCACGTGGCTTTTGGCGGCCTCTCATACCTAGGTAGGTAGTATTATCAATCATCTTCCAACTACCCGCCCATGGCCCTTGAAGTCGTCGACAGAGCATGATAGACCAAGGTAGGTATACAACCAAGCATGACGTACACTAGACTTCGAGGTTGGTTGAGAGACTGGACACCATCCCGAACCGTAGAGACTGATATTATCCCTATTCGGCGAATCTGGTGCATAGTGAATGATAAGTGCATCTGGCCTGGTCTGAACTGTTACTAGTCTGAGTACTAAGGATTAGCAATATGAAGACGTGGTAAAGATGATGATAGCTATGAGGGGTGATGGATCATGGAGCATCTTCCCCGAAGCACATCATGGAATACGAGCTAACGCGAGTCTTCTGCCTTCGAGACGAATCGATATAGAAAACCTTTGAGGTCATTGCCTCTAGAGGTGCTGCTCGGTGATAAGATGTCCGAGATATACGGATTAGTTGATCCAGGGATAGTGCAATCAAGTCGCTGCGGCGACCTCTGTGGTTCGCCTTCGCCGTGTGAACACGCGTTTGTTGTGCCTCGGAAACGAGTAGCAACTGAAAGAAGCCAGCAAGCGAGCAGACGAAGTTTTGTTTCACATCCTGGTAACTCGTGGCTGGCCGTGAAAACACCAACGTCTCATCACAGACCTACTACGAGTATGTAGTAAGGACTGTCTATGCGCTTAGGTATGTAATAAGCCGTAGTACGGTTCAATTTCAGGGGTCAGGAAAAAGAAACCCGAGAGGCGTGGTTTGCCGTGCCTACCTTTGAGGTTAATCAACAGTGGTCAGAGAGCTAGACATTTAATTTCATGACCAGGCAAGTTGTCTTTTGAATGGAGGACCTTTCTATGGCTCATGTATAGGTGTATGAAGCCCTAGGATAGTCGGATCGTGGTCGACGCTATCTGTTGCATGAGATATACCTTATCAGAGATCTGGTACAGAATGAAGCTAGGCTCCCTGTTCAGAATCTGGTAGAAATGCCTGTGTTGCGACAGGAACTGCAGATCAACCTCCTCTTCTTCATCCGAGGACGAGCGAGGCATATTGCCGAGCCCAACTTAGGCATCTCCACCAGGCTCGGCGAAACTTGAAGATGAACACGACAGCCAACGTGGAGTCCATACTGGAAAACGAAGCGAGAAGGAGTCCGAGTCGACAGAGAACCGTTGCCAACAACTCGTGTATTAACTTTATCCCGTCCGAAAATCCGAGTGTGCTGAAGCCAAACCAACAGCGGCTGTTGAACAGCCGAAGAAGCCCGCGACTACGCCACTGCCGCTGGCGCCAGTCCTCAAGCTTAGGCCAGCAAGAGACCCAGAACTCAGAAGTCAGGAGTCAGGAGTCAGGACAACCTTTCCCGCACCCAGCTCCTGGGAAACGGAATTTTGACAGGTCCTTGCCGTCATAGTATAGATAGTGTTCCGGGGCACCTAGCTGACGTGAGGACGGCACAGGCGGAACGCCCCGGAGCCTCTGATTAGGGCGGTCCAGATTGAGCGCGAGTACCGAACGGCAAAGACTCTAGTAGATGGTACCGCAGAGCACGTTCTGACTCCTGAGGAGAGGACGTGGATGAGGCTTTTGGAACTGGACGTTCCGCAGCCACATGATTCAGCGATAGAAGTTCAGAGATAAGTAATCGGTAGCCAGACCTACCTGCAACGTGTAGAGGGCAACGAAGTTTCAGGCCTGTGAATGCCGTCTACCTTACATAGAGATAAGATGATCAGCGACATAGAGTGCAACGGGCATAAACCGTAGTCATTGCGCAGAAGATTCAGCATGTTTCCGGTAGATAGTGATAGCACCTAGAGCTGCCTTTTCTGTTGTACGTTGCGATATGTGTTTTGGCATTTGGCAGAGCGGGATGGGGAGAGTGAAAAACTGGGGATCTGGGCAGTCAGGAAACAGGAAGAGAAGCAAGGGCTTTCGTCAGGTCATCTCAGACAAGACAGCCCAAGACCACTTGCCATCAGCTGTCCAGGAACCCGCCATTCAGTGACGGGCACTTGTCCAACCTAATTATATGTACCACGTGCAAGTTATTATTTCGTGGTGCAAAATCACGATCCGTATATTTCGTAAAATACCAAGGTTTACTCTCAAGCTCTCGGTAAAAAGATGTATCTTTCACATTGAAGCAAGATATAAAAACGGAATATCTAGAGGTCAACCGTATAGATACGGCATATGCTCGATCAACCTCGAGAAGGGTGATGACATGATACGTCATAACGCACAAAAGGAAATGATTCGGTTGGATCGCTAAGTGTTCGTACGGAATAGACTCGTACGGGCTGGTGCCCTACGGCCTGCCATTAATACTCTGGCACCTGTTCGTACGGAACACCGATCAGGGATGTGTCCTCAAAACCTGGGCGGCCGCGTCTTTGAGCTCCACCAGTTGATCAAGCACCAGGTTGCTCTATGAACGGAATAGGTTCACCAATGTAGAGGAGCCCTTCTGAGAGAACAGAGGTGGGGAGTTCCAGGAGCTGTCCCCTGGTAAAGCGTGTTCTGGACTTTGACATGTTTAGTGAAGGGACGGATTCGGCACCCCATGGAGTACTCGCCCGGTCTAATATCGACACAGGCCGTCGTATATCGGTGTGTGGGTCGATTATAGTTGGCTTGATAATATTATTCACGCTCGATGTCTCGCCAGTCTGCTGGATAGATGTTAATGCCCCCTCCAGAAGACGGGGGGAGGAAACTAGTATTACTCTGGAATCTGGCCCTGGAACGCCCTTCGTCCGTGCCCCGACCATGGAGCTACCTACCTCGCAACTACACTGCATGTTACTGCTCTGCATAGTACGAGGCAACACATGATATCATGCAGATAAGGATTCTCTTGGGATATCTACGTTATGTTACATGTAGGTCTTGTATAAGAGCCCGGTCGCGTCACCATTTGCAGCTGCTTCAGGAACTTTGACGTCCTCCCATGTTTGTTATCACAATGATTCACAAACCCATTCACATCCCCTTTTGACCGCTCATGGCCCCATCAGAGCCGCAACCACTGTTAATTTTAGCATCTTCCGGAGTTCTCGCCGGAATTTGGAAGGCGACCTTGACCTACGTCCGGATCTACCTGGTAAGTTGATATGACACGGCCGTGCTAATCCCCCGTCTCGGCCTTCATGCCCTTTTGGGCTCTATGATGGCACACAAAAACTAACGAGGAAGTAGGTATTGCTTACCTACACACCCAGAGACAGCTGGTGAACACCATCATCATTACCATCACGAGTAGACCTCCTTCTAGATTTCACTCCTAGGTGGACTCAGGTGGACTTTCGGACTCTGACTGACTCTCGAACCTCGAGTTTCAACAACAGAGGTTAGCTTCGAACTCACAATGCCAGCCACGAGCTCAAGCATGGCGCCAACACGAACCTCTATACACTCCACGTGTATACACTCGGAGCAGTTCTCACATTACCTGCCCCGTATGCTCCGCTCGAGCTATATAATACATCCCCCCAAGCGCTAAAGAATAGATAATCATACGCGTATATTAGCTCTTAACGACGTATACCCCTGAGCCTGGACCTGAAGGGTGCGAGTCTTGCCCCGCTGGCAACGACGACGGTGATGACGGCGAACCAACCCGTACGAGTTCCCAACCCTCGAACTTGTTAACACTGGCGACAGCGTGTATCTGTACATTTATAAATGTATCAGATTCCAGCTCCGACTTGTCCCTTTCCTTCTCCTCCCTAGTGCTCTCCCACTCTCGCTCCAGTCACCTCTACTCTCGTTGAATCACTCGTCTCGTCTGTTGCCCTAGGCACTTTCTATAACTGTCATCTCGGTGCTTTTCTGTCCAGAAAGCCATCGCCACAATGCGTTTCGTCCCGGCAGCCCTGCCCCTTTCTTTGCTTTCGTCGGTGCCTACCGCATTTGCTGCCCCCAGGGACTCCCTCCGCAGCAATGAGGCAGCTCCAGCCGTCCTTCGTCGTGCTTCGCCCGAGAGTCCCTCCGGCAACTATGCTCCCTCCATCGTTGCCTGCCCGTCGGATTCTCCCACTGTCCGCGATGCTACCGCACTATCCGCTGCTGAGACCCAGTGGCTGCAGAAGCGCCGCCCCAACACCATCCAGCCCATGATTGCTTTGATGCAGCAGGCCAACATCACAGGCTTTGACGCCCCTGGCTTCATTCAGTCCCATGCTTCCAACCTGTCTGCCATCCCCAACATCGGTATCGCTATCTCTGGTGGTGGCTATCGTTCTCTGTTCAGCGGCGGTGGCTTCCTGGCTGCTGCCGATGCCCGCGTCCCCGGCTCCATCGACATTGGTCGCATCGGAAACCTCCTCCAGTCGACTACGTATATGAGCTCTAACTCCGGTGGTGGCTGGCTCGTCGGATCGATCTTCGCCAACAACTTCTCCTCCATCACTGCCTTGCGGGACGGAGCGCCAGGCTCCTCGCTGTGGAAGTTCTCCAACGACATCTTCATCGGCCCTGCTGACATTGGCACCAATCCCTACTGGCAACAGATCGAGGCCCAGGTGAACTTGAAGATCGCCGCGGGCTACGAGGTCTCTTTCTCAGACTACTGGGGCCGTGCTCTGTCCTACCAGTTCATCAATGCCCCTGAGGGCGGCCCGGCCTTCACCTTCTCCTCCATCGCCGACGACGCGAGTTTCGCTGCTGGCGACACCCCGTTGCCCATCCTCATGTTCGACGAGGAGCCGGCGGACTCCGTGCGTCCCACGATTGCGTCGACTGTCTACGAGATCAACCCCTTCGAGTTCGGAAGCTGGGATGACACTGTTGCCGGCTTCGTGCCCACCAAGTTCGTCGGCTCCAACTTCAGCCAGGGCTCCATCTCCAACGGCGGAAACTGCGTTGAAGGATTCGACCAGTTTGGCTTCGTTATCGGCACCACCAGTTCCCTTTTCAACGAATCCCCCTTGACCTTCACGCCGGGCGAGCTACCCGACAACGTCTCTAGCCTTCTCCTCGGCGCTGCGAATGCCCCAGACGGTGCCGTCGCCCACTGGGTGAACCCCTTCTTCAAGTGGAACCCGAGCAACAACGAGAACACCCACACTCAGTTGCTCAAGCTTGTTGACGGTGGTGAGGTGCGTAGTCCCTCGTCTCCTCCTATCATGTCTGAAAGGTCCTCAAACCAGGACCTAATCATCTTAGTCCCATCTCATCAAGCTTAAAAACCAATACTGACTCGTAGCTTCCAGAACCTAGAAAACGTCCCCCTCCAACCCATGATCCAACCCCTCCGCCAACTCGACGTCGTCTTCGCCGTCGGCAACGGCGGCGACACCCCCTTCTTCTACCCCAACGGCTCCGACCTCCGCGCCACACTCCAGCGCAGCCAAACCCCCATCAGCAGCAAGAACAACCCAAACAGCCAAGGCCACGACGCCCCCCTATTCCCCGCCGTCCCCGACGCCGACACCTTCATCAACCTCGGCCTGAACCAGCGCCCGACCTTCTTCGGCTGCAACACCACCGAGTTCGCCGGCGCCGCCCACATCCCACCCCTAATCATCTTCATGCCCCTGGCCCCCTACAACATCTTCGCCAACGTATCCACCGGCAACCTCACGTACACTGACACCCAGCGCAACGCCCTCCTCGAGAACGGCTTCAACGTGGCGACCATGGGCAACGGCACCATCGAGGCGCAGTGGCCTACTTGCCTTGCTTGCGCCGTCCTCAGCCGTAGTCTGGAGCGCACCGGTACCCCCGTTCCGGCGGCTTGCCAGTCTTGCTTCGACCTGCACTGCTGGAACGGTACCACGGACACCACCCCGGCTGTCTACAACCCCTCTCTCATCCTCCCCCAGACGGCTTAAGCGTCTATCATTGATTTCGCCAAGTAAAACTTGCCTTTCTTTGCCCGCGTGACTTACCCCTTGTATGTACAAGATGGCGAGACTCGTACATCGGGGCATTCCCTCTTCGGGTATATAGTCAGGGGCAAGTGGATTGTCCACGCACTTATACTTCAATTCATTCCACGATCTTATATTTCAATTCATACAAAAACACATGAGTAGTATTTAATGTATATACCTAGGACATTACCTACGGTTTTAACCAATTATTATGAGAGCGAATAAGTAGCTCTCAGAAAACAGCTCAAAGAAGCTCGAAGGAAGAAATAGGGGTAAATATTCTGTATACAGAACATGAATAACAGACCTGTCAAACAATACGCTGCGACAAGTTCACCGTGATTAACCCGTCTGCCGTTGCTTATCAGCTATTATTATGTCTCCCAGAATTGTCATCGCTAGTACTCACCATTCACATCAAGCCCATCTCTTCAACCCTCTCAGTGCTCACCAACGGCATCTTAACAAGCTCCCCATCACATTTCCCCCCAGCAGGCCTCCACATAATCCACATAGTAAACGGGCCAATCTTCTCATCCATCTCCCGCCACTCCTCATCTGGATCATCCGTCTGTACATGTATATGATTTATTTCGATACAGCGAAACCCATTGATCTCATACAGCGGTCTCCCGTAGACCGTCGAGTCGATGAAGACTTCGAGTCCGAGTTCGTCTGCGCGCTGGACGCCCCAGTTTATCATTTGCTGGGCGACGCCTTGCCGGCGATAGGAGGGGTGGGTGAAGATCATGAAGAGGACTGTTGGTTCGTGTGAGTCTCCAGTCCGTAGTGAGGAATCATATATGATTAACTGTGTAGAGAAGGACGGGCAGGAATGAAATAACTCACACGCATGCGCCCTACGCGCCAACCGCGTCCGCGGCTCCTCAACAGCCTGCACGACCTGATTGGCATATTCCCGTCGACTATCGTCCGGAAACCATGTCACGTCTGGGATATGCGGCGTTGCGAACGGATCACAGGTATAAAAATTCCAGACCGAGGCGCCGGCGATCGTGCCCGTGTCGTGGTCCACGACCTTGCGCCAGTGACTCGTTGGGTCCTGGGTATGCCAGAGCTTCAGTCGGGATGCGACTTCGTGGACGGCGTCTTCGTAGGCCCCGTGGATGGGGAAGTAGGCGTGCACGAATTTTTGGTAGGGGTCTTGGAAGGCGGAGTAGAAACAGTGGACGAGGGCTGGGAAGTCGGTCGAGGGGTCTATGGGCTTGAGTTCTAGCTTTGTTGGATAGGAATGAGGCATGGTGGTCTCATACTCAGTCTATCGAGACCACGAGTGGTAGATGAACTGAACGTAGGACGACCGTGATTGACATGGGATAGCTGGCGTTGCTGTTCAAGCACGGCTCCCGCACTGATGAAGGCCATGACAGCAACTGGTAAACCGCCATTTATGGGAACGGTGTTGTTTCCATACAAGAGTGTTCATCGCCTTCGTAGTACTAGTCATCGCCGCTCGGTCATCCGAACGTGATATCAACGACCATCACCAACTGCCGATCTGAGACCTGCAGATACAGGGTCCCGGACCGCTCATATCACCCGATGCTCGTCGATGCCAATATTCTTCGCTTGGACCATTGAGACAGAAGTAAGAGAAACCTTCGTATTCGCAATGATAGGTCTGCTCCAGCATCTTGACATCATGAATACCGATTCTGTGTCGGAGTAGCCAGCGCCGAGGACACGCTCACGGACCTATTGGTTCGGCTGCGTGAGATCGTGAAGGATGATGTCGTGACTTTGGTATTGCCGAGCTTGATCATAGACATTGATATCGCCGGTCTACTAATTAGATCACCGATTTCAACTCTTGTCGGAGGCTGGTCAGATCGGTAGTCTCTTTCTGCTGTCTGATCAGATCATACAGACAATGCTCCTAGGTTGCCGAATCGAAGCCGAGCAGGTATTCAGAAAAGTGCCAAGCGATCAGATCCGTTCAGAAGAGTCAATGGTCACGTCAAAAGTAATAAAGAGTCGAGCAGCTTGGAAAGCAACAGGTATCACGGCTAAAGGTCACAATCTCACGGCAGCGTGTGCTCCAAAGACGTGATATCTATCAACCCGATAATCTGAAGATGCTAGAAGAGAGAGAGAGGAGGAGGGAGACGAAGCCATCTTTGCGATGTACACAGCGCAGCGAGTGTGCCACTCTCCTTCCGTGCCCCCAGGAGTCTCCTTCCCAGGTTGTCTCTCGTACCTTCTTGATGATGCTGGTGCCTCCTGCTACACCATGGAGGCTAAAACGCGTGAGCACCGAGATTGCATGATAAGAGGGATTGCCCTCAGTCTCTGAAGAGGAAAAATATACCCCAATGGCAAACCCTTACAATCGAGGCCTTTCATTCAAATGAAGATCTCCTTCCGAGCTTTTGTTACTGGTGTTTCCCTAGAAATCGACAGTTGATATTGTTGAGAATCAGGGGCAGGCCTACAAATGACGAGTCAGTCGAGATATATGAAAGGTTTCTTGTCATCCGGACTTATGTTGTCGCCATATTCTTTACAAGTTAACCACCGCATAACTACTTAGTCCAACGGGTCACGAGTCAACGTCGTTGAATTCTACCAATTCCCCCTCAGAGACCGCCCCTTTCCAGGCAGAATCTCTACTCCTTACGAGTTACCCCTGGTATCCTAGAACTTACCGGTCAATCATGTGAAAATAAAAGACAAGATGCATGAAACGACTTTTCAACTTACAGCAATGCGCACTGCTTTTGTGCAATTTATAGAAAGCGGAAAAGTATCACAGGATAGATCAGGAGAACTCAAGGGGGAGCAACAGGAGAGAGAGGATGTGCACCTAACGAAGGCTGCTTTATGCCTATCCGAAGACTATGTAGTATAGAAGTGTATGATGATAACGGGGCCCCGCCAAGACCCATTTATGACCTGTCCCTTGTCCGAGCTCAGCAAGACCACCAATCTTTCCACCTGCTTGTCTTGTCTCCTCGTACCTTTTGATCATTCGCCATGCTCCTCGATTGCTTTACGAATACACATACCTAAACAAGCAAGGCTAATTCCTACCTATTGTCGACCTCCCTTTCTCTACGTTGGAACCTAATTATCTCCTCGCTTTTCACCCCGCGCGAACACCCTGCACCATCCCGTCGTGCCGACCCGACAGCTCCCCGTGCATCGAGTATTCCGTAGGTGCATGAATGGCTTCAGCAACAGATCCTCAGTTTTCTCACCTGCGTGCGAGCGATCCGACCGGAAGTGACGGCGCTTGGAGTAAAGACGCCTCGATGCCGATGCCACAGCCGCCTCCCTCTCCGCCCGTGACGGACACCGAGACAGACACTGATCTCGGACCCTCCTCGTCACGTTCACCCCCGCATGCGGATGTTCCCGACCACAATACCGATGAGCCGCAAATGCGCTCGGATGCTACCACCTTAATCGAACCCGAGCCTATAGCAGATACCAACCCCGACACCATCGTGAGCCAGCCGCCGTCGGCTAGATCAACGGTCACATCACCACCCTACTGGACGGCGCGGAATAGTCAGGCGTATTCGATCGACCAACCGAGGACAGACTCTCGGGCCTCGGCCGGCTCGTCGCTCCCAGCAGGCCTGGGAATCACATTACAAGATAATGAGAGCAGTAGTGTGGATGATCGGGGCGGCGCCTGCTGGGCCAAAAGCGTGGAACTGACAGACTATGTCACCGTCAACGGCAGCGCAACCAATATCGGCGCTTTCGTGGTGTGGAACATTCGCGTTGAGACGCTGAATGTGAGACTTCTTGTCCTAGTGGATGAATTAGTGAGTGTTGACTGACTGTTTCGATTAACAGGGAAGCTACATGAACATCCGAAAACGATACTCCGAATTCGATGACTTCCGTTCCAAGCTCATGCAGACATTCCCTGGTTTCGAGGCCGCTGTGCCAGAGCTTCCGCCTAAAAGCGTACTCTCAAAGTTCCGGCCCCGGTTTTTGGAGAAACGGAGGTCAGGCTTACAGTACTTCTTAAAGTGCGCTCTCCCAATATTCTCTTCCTTGCACTAAAAGCAGTCATGACTGACATTCTGCGACAGTTGCATAATGCTGAATCCGGAATTCTCTGGTTCGCCGGTCCTCAAGGAGTTCCTATTCTCCTGAGCGATCAGAGATACTAGCTAGCTTGCCATAAGGCAGTCGGTCCATTCACCACGCGACGAACGGATCGATCTTACGGGGGATTCTAAAACTGGGAATGAAAAATTTAACGATGATTTATGATGGATGCCACAACTGGACGACGACAATAATGTTAATAACTTATGACCACGCAACTCCCTGGGACGAAAAGAACCCCTGAGACAGTATATATAAAACTCCTGCACATGTCAGAGAGAACAACAAAAGACCGTTGTGAACGGGACCTTTCACAGCCGAAAAATCACATATATTTTCACTCTGCCATTCACGGCGCGACTCAATCTTATGCCAACAACGTAAAGCACAAGCGGAACAGCAAATCTATGTCTGCGCGACTCTATGCTACATGGAAATGACGAGCAGATGAAAAGCAAACGCCCACATGATTTTTGTTTGTTTGGTTTTTGCAAAAACGCCGACGCAATGCAGCCCAATCTATGTTGACCAGCCCCTCAAATATGAAGAGTTCCATGAAACCAACCGAAAGACTGAATGCGTGTTGCAATAAATGGCCGCAGGCCTTGACGTGCAATGCTCGTTTCTCTATTCCCCCATAGTGTTCCTTTTCACGGGTATTTTTCCTTTTAATCGTTTTCATTACGTTTCTCCGCATAACTTTCTTCCAAGTCATGGCCGACTTGCTTTATTTCGAACTGGCCAAACTCAAGTAGCAGTTCCAGCCGATCGAGGCGACGTTAACGGCCAGGACGCGGTGCTGGAGGGGCACGAACTTGAAGTTGACGATTTGGATAAAGGGCCAGATCATCCAGTTTGTGAGGAGGGTCTCGGAGTAGCTCTTGTCGAGCTTCTCCTTGGGCGAGGAACCTTCCAAAACGGCCATGCTGGAGAGGAAGATGCCGATGAAGGTGGGCGCGAAGAGTAGTTGGTCGCAGGCGACGCGGGCGACGATCTCGGCGTTTTTGTTGGGGAGGACGACGCGCTTGGAGAGGATCTTGAACCAGGTTGTTGCGGCGGGGCCGAAGACGACTGGGAGGGTTAGCTTTTTGTTATCAGGGGGTGTTTGGATGACAAGGGATCAATTCTCATAGTTTGATCGAGTCTCATAGTTGCAAGATGAATAGGCAAGAAAGATCGCGACTTACCACCACCGTATCCCAGCATGCGACCCGTCCGGACCCAGTCGTGCTTATCGAGCCCCTTCTTCTCCATCATCTGTTGCGCCGTGACATCACCGACGGCGAAGAGCACGGCCGTGGTGATGCTCTGCGTGAGCAGCGGCCGAGCCGCAAGGCTGCGTTGGTACCTGTTTTCATGCCGTCAGTCTCAAGCGCACGAATAGGCAACCCCGCAGTCCAATTGTCCATTCGGAATGTCGAGTTTCGTTTCTTGTGATACGGAACACGATGGGGGCGAGACTTACCAGCGAAACATTGTGTGTGTGTTTGTGAAGGTGGTGGGATTAGATTAAGAAAGTGGGCGATGGTTCGCGATATGGGTGATGACACCTTTGATTTTTATTTTATTTGGGCCGCAGGGAAAGATTATTTGTTCGGTCGGGTGCTGTCTGTCTGTCTGTCCTGTGAGATAATGGAATTAGGATGGACGCTACTCATGCAGAGATCTTGAGAAGTGGAGAGATTGAGATGGATGGGGGGATGGTGTAGATCGTGGGGATTTTTGATGGCGGGGCGGGATTCGTACTTGTTTTTTTCTTCTGAATAATTGACTCGGTCAGGGCAGCTGAAGCTGTGTTATACCGGAATTCGTGTGATACGAGAGGAGAGTCGGAGGAGAGAAGAATGGATGAAATCGAGAACGTGTTTGCGCGTTGGACACTCTGTCTTTCTCATCGGGACAACCTTTTAAACGCCGATTCCGTACCGACCAGAACCAAAAACCAAACCAGGGTTCACGATCTCTGCGCGTCCGTATGACCTGGTGCTTGGATAGTCATGCGGCCAGAGCTCCCTTAGCTCGTTCTCTAGGGGCCGTGCCGGCTCCTTCTAGTGCCGTTCCGCTCCCTCCTAGACCCCTAGTGTTTGCGCTACCCGACGGTTCAGATTCAGGTTCAGGTTCAGGCACCGGTGGTGTGGCTTGCGGGGAGCTGGGTTCGTGGTGGGTGAAATATTTTGTGTGATGATGGGCTGAATCCGGGGGCATTCGTCAACTCATCTTTTTCTATCGCGTTTTCCGCACTATGTAATCCGTATTATTACTCTGATTCTCATCCGTCTCTCCTCTCGTTCACGACCTCTTCTCGCTCAATGACGGTGAGAATTGATGCCCAAGGTGGTCATATCGAGAACTTCAGGCCTGGCCCTTCCCTGTCAGCCACTTACGCGTTGATGTGGCGACAGCCCCTCACAGGACGGAGTGAAATTGTTGAGCAGTTCCAGACCGATCAGGAACGATTCAACAATGAGCTGCACAATGCCGATGTTCAATGAATCCATACTCGTTCAAATTGAGCTTGACAACACGCCAATTGACCCCGGTGTCAGATCACGGAAAGCGAAGTGCCTTATCTCTTCTCGGCAGCAGAATCTTAGATAAGGGGAGATGGTATTGACTGATGCTGTTCAGCAAGCCAAACAGGTGAACATCTCTTGGCAGAGTCTCGAGCTGAAGCCTGAGTCCGCAGCCGTTTACTATCACCGCCTTAGCACAATGCAGGTCGATGTCTTCAGAGGACATTATATAAATCACGGGATCACGAAGTTACATTTAGCCGGATAACGGAAACCAGACTCGCATGCAAGGACCCCCAGTCCCACGGTCCCAACACACATGGGATTTGGAATCTCATGCTCGTGAATTGGTCAGGGCATATTATGTATATGAAGCGAGGAAGCACCCATGAAGAGTGTCGAGTATCGCGTCGATACGAGTGGTTTATAAGAAGCATATGTTCTGTTCATGACATTGCTATCATTCTCACGGAAATGGTGAGCCGCGACACTGCTGGACCGCATTCACGACGATCCAACTCTCACACCGGGCTCATCATCTTTCGTGAGGTGTGACCTGCATGTCGTCGGCCCTTTCTTGACCTTCTGTGTGACACATGTGGGCTACTATAGTTGACGGTGAGCGAAAGACTTCGCTGTAGTCTCGGAGAGGGGAATCCGTCCGATACTCATGCCGATGATAATAATTGATGCGCAGTGCAAAAAGTCACGGTTCACCTGTCAAAGGATTTGATGGGCCCAGCTCATTCATTAGAGAAGCCACGCACCCCACGTAACCCCACTGTTACCTAGTAACGGCCGGGGGTTGCACCGTTCGTATTCTGGCTCCACTGGGTCACACCTCCCAATTTAACTGCCCGTTTTGATACGGATTTTGACAGGGGGCGGAAGACCCTGTGGAAGGGACACACGTGTGTTCCGTATTATGTCCGGACTTAGGATGGAAAGATCGTAGAAACATGGAAATTGCCTCGGAGATCCTTCGAGGTTCTGTGTTCCGCTATACGGTAAGTCTCTGTTTCAAGATCCGGTTGGGATTTCAGGTACCGTACGGAACACGGAACACGGAGACTTCGAAGGATTCGAGCCAGCCGTCAAGGTTGGCAAGGAACACTTCCAGTTCGCTGCCTCGCTAGAAAACAATGACCATCTCCGTCCAGCACTACCGGTGCCCTAACAATTAGCCACTTATAACTATTTCTGTGCCTTGCTTAAGGATGTTTTCCGGCATTCTCTAGCGTTTTGTCTGACGTTGCTGAACGGATGCAAAAAGTACGGAGTAGACCCGTTTACTGCATAACGCGCGCTACATAGGTAACACGGCTTAGCTGGATCCGTAAACAAAATGTGCGCCACAGCGCCGCAATAATGCTCGAAAGTGGGGATCGATCTGCTCCGATTCCGACCCCAATCCCACTCTACGGCAGACACGCCCTCGCGACTTCATTCCCTCCTTCCCTCCATCCTGCTCAGCTGCTACTGCTCCGTACATACAACCACGGCTCAGCCTCACGCGCCATTGCACCTCTTGTATCCACTTCGCTGTCCCAGTCGAAAAAAGGAGCGAAACAAAAATATAACAACACTATATATAAAAAGGACAAGATGCCGCTTGCACCCCCGCCGGACGGTGCTGTATTCCCGACCTGGGCCGAGTGTATTCAAGCCCTGCAGTCGCATGCGGCGCGTGAGGGCTACGCCGTAAACTCGCGGGGCCAGGCAAAGAGTAAAGAGACGGGCCTATACCGCCGCTATGTAATTCGATGTGACAGATCGGGCAAGTTCAAATCCACCGCCCACATTGGCATAAGACGTATGAGCACCAAGAAGACCGACTGTCGCTTCTCGGCCGCCGTGAGCATCCGCCCCGACGGCTGCCACGTAAAGGTCCTGGTCCCGGAACACAACCACCCGCCCTCGGCCCTGCCGGGCGCCCACGTCCAGCATCGCAAGATGACGGACGAGCAGCGCCAGCTGGTCGAGGCCCGCGCCGTCGAGCGCAAGAGCATCAAGCTGATTTGGGAGGAGTTGAAGGCGCTGGATCCGAACACGTATGTCACCTTCAAGGATGTCGACAATTATGTACAGAAATTCCGGAAGCAGGCGAGAGACGGCGCCACGGGCGTGCAGGCCATCATGTACAAGCTGGTCGAGCGGCAGGACCTTTTCTGCTTCACGCTCGAGCGGGAGGGGGTCTTGCAGGGCGCGTTCTGGGTCCCGCGCTGGTCGACGGATCTCTGGATGCGCAATAAGGGCACCCCTGACATCCTGGTCATGCTCACGGAGCACATAGCTAATAGGCCTGTACTACCGATTCTCGAGATGAATAGCGTATTGAACAGCGTTGGTTTCCTCAGTTCGCCGGGTCCAGCGCGGCCTAACGATCATCCTCATCCTCATCATATCAGTGCTAATGCCCCTCGGACAAGTTTTATATCCCCTAATAATTCTACTACCACCACCACCACCAGCAACAGCAACGACAGCATCAACAGCAACAACAGTAACGACAGCAACAGCAACAATAACCATATCAATAATAATAGTCCCGCACCACAGCCGGCCCCAAGTAGCAGCACGACGCGGAGCAATAACGGCCTCGACTCAGCCCTCGGCGCCGGCTACGCCATCCTGCCCGACAAGAGCGACGCCACGATTCTCTGGCTGCAGAGCGCCGTCGAGAAGCTGCGCAAGTGCATCCCGCAGTGTCCGAAGCCGCGGTACCTGACGCTCACGGATTTCCAGACGGCGGAGAAGAACATCCTCGTCGAGGTCTCGAGGGGCGGCATCGCGCATAGCAGGATGCATCTTGTGTTCGGAAGGGTGCTCGAGAACACGGAGGAAAACCAGGCGCATGCGCATCATGGCGTGCAGACGCGGAAGCCGCGCGTCGAAACGGGGCTGGGTCGTCAGTCGAGCGCGACGGTGGGGCCGGGGGAGGAATTAGGTGGTGAGGATGATGGGCAGGCGGATGGGGAGTGCGAGCAGGACGAGGCTGAGGCGGAGGGTGAAATTGACGGGGAGGAGGACGGGGAGGCGGAGGATCATGACGAGCAGGATATGGAAGGGGAGAACGATTCCGACGCCGAGATCGCGCGGCAATTGACGGGTATCACGGCCGCGCATCACATGAACCATCACCAGCATAACACCCTCAACCACGACCCGTACGATAACCCGTCGAATAACCCGCATGGTGTCCATCATGCGCAGAATCCAGCTAATGGCTACCATCCCATTCCGCAACGCACCTTCGAGCATGCGGCGCCGCACATGCTGAATCCGCTTTCCGCGGGGCCGAACGCGCGTCTGCAGCTCCCGCAAGTCCGGCCCCCGTCACAACTCCCGTATAACCCGACCATGGCGAGAATGCCGGGGGGCATGATGCCGGGTCATCACCACCATGCAGCATAATAAAGTCAGTCAGTTTTTTTTCGATCAGTCAGGATGGAACCTGGGTAGTTAAAAAGGTATTTCTACCGGTAATAACATAACGGAGGGATCTGGAAAAGGGGGGAGCAAAAAGTAATGAGCAGTTCTGCCGGGAAATGTGCTGGGTTGGGTTCTGGTCTGGTCTGGTCAGTGTGTACCTATGCGTATTTACCTTGTCCATCCATCCATCATCTCCTATTCCCTACTTGGGGTGGGGATGATGGGGATGATATTCGGTTGATCAAAACTGTAATTGCCACAGCAACTGAATCAAGAAACAAAAAGAAATCAAAACACGATAGAAAACATCACAAACAAGATCGCAAAAGATGAATCGACTCGAGAGTAGTTGTTTGGTTTCTCAACCAAATTTGTTCATTTCGGTGGTAAAAAAACTCCATCAGAATGAAAAGGTAGGGCCGTAGCCACTACTTTCCTTTTCTCTTTCCCCCCTTTTTCACCATGCCCGCCATGTATTAACTTTGACATTACTTTGTGGTATGTGTTGTTACTGTTAGGTATTGCCCGTTATTCCCCCCCAAAACCCTTGGTTTCGCCCGTTTTCGTCCAAATCATTCGCATGCGCAGAAAAATGACATCGCTCTATACAGGTAGAAAATTCCATGTTTCCCTCATCTCTGAGGCTTTAGATCGTCACGGTGGTGATGGTCTTGCCCTTGAAGCTTTCTAGCGATTCACCGCCCTACAGATTGAAATGTGGTTAGCCAAAAGTTATATGAATGTAATGGTTGAGTTGAGGTAAAGACTTACATAACTTGTCAAGGGTGATATCTCAAGACCCTCAGCACCGTTGTCGACCGTCGCGCCAGCGGCTTCAGCCCACCGCCGGCCCTGAGCCATGGTGTGCGCACGACTTGTGGTAGGGCAGTCCTCGGCGCCAGGGGCGTCGGCGTTCTTGAGGGGAGAGAACTCGTCCTCACGCTTGACCTCGAAGCAGGCGAACTCGGAGAGCTCGAGCCACTTGAAGTTGTCGAAAACGAACTGCTCAAGCTTGATACCGTTGGGCTTAGGAACACAGGCGACGGCCTCGGCCTTCTCGATGTCGAAGTAGGGAATCTTCTTCTTGGCGATGTGTGGGGGCAGAGCGTTGACCTTGTCACCCATACCGTCGAGGTACTCGAAGGAGTAGTAGTGGTTGACGATGTTGGCGGCACGGAACTTGAGAACGCCGGGCTGCTTCGGGTCCTCGGCCTCGGCGGTAGCCTGGTCGATCTCGGAGTACTCCACAACATCCGGCCGGCCGTTTCTGGAAATGATCAGACCCACAGACTCCGTCGCATTGCGCTTGCGCACGACCTTAGTCGCAATCTTAACGCGCTTCTCGGCAGAGAAACCAATGAAGACGGGGTCGGCAACCTTGGCAAGGCAGTTGTCGACACAGTACGCGTGCACGTGCTTGATGCCACGCTTGCGCATGTCGTCGAGCACACCCTCGTCCTGCAGCGCCTTGTAGATACCACCGTTTCCGTCGGGGGCAACGGCTACTCTGCCCTTACCCTCGAGCATGATCTTGCCGTTGAAGTCGTAGCAGGGAAGAACACCCTGCTCGAAGATCATGACGTTATCCTTGCTGAGGCCAAAGTAAGGCTTGCCCTGGGCGCGGATCTCGTTGTCCTCATCCGACAACTCCGCCAGCTTCTCCTTCTTGAAGAATCTCTCGGTCATATTCCGGGTGGGACCGCTGGTCATGACGTACCAGGGGATCTGGGCCTTCTCACTGCTCTGTACCTTCTTGGCAGCCAACTCTTGAATCTTCATGATACGCTCGGCTTGCAACTGGAACAGGGACTTCTGGGAGGGCAGCTTGATGTTGTAAGCGCCCTTGGGGGCCTTGCTGCCGAGCCGTGTGCCCTGGCCACCAGCCAGAAGGATAACAGCGACCTCACCCTTGCCAATGAGCTCCAGACCAAGGTTATACCATCTCTCGAGGTCTTCGGGCTTGGAGTCTAGGATACTGGCTGTGGAGGATTCGGGCAGGGGCTCGACTACGGTGTTCGCGCACTCTTCAGGGGGGTTCTGGGCGGCATGCCATAGGTTGTTGATTCTGACAGGGTCAATCTTGCGGACCTGGCTGTAGAAAGCTTCCTTCTCGGCGTCTGTGAGTGAATCGTAGAAGGTGAAGATGTGACCTTGTTCGGCGGCCTCGAACTGGGCCTTGAGGGCGGCGACGTTGTCCGCCGTGAATTCTTGGGGAGGAGCCATTGTGATTACGGAAAAAAGTATTTATGGGGGGGAGAAACGAGGGGATGTCGAACGAGCGTTTATCGAAGAGAATCACTCCTTACTGGGGCTATTATATAGATAGATAGGTAGGTAGAGAGACTGTCCTGGTAGTATGCAGGTTTATTAGAAGGTGGGATTAGAGAATGTATAGGTGGGCGGAACGAATGGCGATGGCGAGATAGTGAGATGGTCTGAGGAAGCGGAAAGCCCCTCCTGCTCGGGATATAGGACTTTATAGACTTTATAGGGCGTTATGGACAGGGCGGGAAGGAAGAAGGACACACTGGCCCGTATCCAGAAATAGGGCATCAATATTGGAGAGGATCGGGATCAGCAGCGGCGCCGGGAGTAAGGGAGGGTGTGGGCAGTAGTGGACAGTAGTGGGCCGGCTAGGATGGAGTGGGGGGGCTTAATGCACCTACAAAGGGCCTAACGCAGGACACGAGGCTGGGTGGAGTTGGTGCTGCGATAGCTGCTTCAGCTAGACGGTCGGAGCCCCGCCATAGCTATCCACCGACGTATCCACCAGCGATCCACAGGCGTATCCACAGGCATCCACAAGCGCACCCACTGTGCCTTCCACTTGCGATCCCACCACCATCGCGAAGGAAGCTGCCAGCCTGCCACCTTGCCTCGCAGCCCTCCTCTTGGAGACAAACTCCTCCTGAAATGACCTGTATTGAGCGTGTTAGCGCGCGCAGCGTGTCGACCTCAGCGTAAATAGTAGCAGCCCACGGCCTGGCCCCACCTGCATGGTAGCCAATGAACTAGACGCCAAGCTAGCTGGACAGCACAGCCGAGACGTCTGACCGCTGAGCCCCGTCCGGGCCTACATAAATCATATCCGGATACGGAGGGGTACCTAGCCGCGTTGGTGCTAGCAGTTGGCTAGGACACCCGATCTTGGGCACTATCATCGGCTCCCATCAGATTCATGATTGGCTCGAATCGTCGTTTAAACTGTCGGGAGTCCCGAGCGTTGGAGATGCAGCATGGTGCCAAATCAAAGTATCGATCGAGATTCTCGCGATAATCAATAGACGTTTGAACTACGATTCGGAACCTATAGTGCACGAATTAATGACAGTTCTGGATTGCGGGCTCCGTCAAACGTCACGTCAAAAGGATACTGGCCAGTCTTTGACGTTTGGTTCGATACCGAATAGTAGCAGAGTCGTCGCAATCGTGAGGCATGATTCAGGCTGCGTGCAAGACTCACAGTTCTGACACTCCCTCCCAGATCTGCCCAATCTGATCCACTCAGACCTACGAGTACCTGGGAGCTTACGATTTCTTTTTCACATATCACAAATGCGGTAATATTCGAATACCTATTCCGAGTGAAATCTGGCGATTACTGACATATCGGGGACTGGGATGTAGGTATCTTGCGATCTGTGTTCGGGATAAAGGGTTTTCTTGTTTCGGACTCCTAAAAAAGGGGCTGCTTCCCTAACGGACCATCCAGGCCAACGGCGCGCTGAGCCGAAGCGACATGGGTGCAGTGCTCTTCCGCACTGAGGCCCTGCAAGAAAACGCCTAGAATTTCGATTGATTGGATTTCTAGCGTGATCCGTAGCGGCGTAGCGGGGCCCCAATTCACCGAAGTACCACCAGCCACCACTAGCCACGCGCAAAAAGACCCTTGCCGATTTTCTGCTGACGGCTGGGCTGGCGTGGTGTGATCCGTACTTCATCTCATATCATTCTTCGTATGCCCTCCGTCCCTTTTTTTGCAGAGAGGTACGAGTATTTTATGACGAACCCCCTTTTACCCTCCCAGTCAGTCGGTTTATCCCTTCTTTGATCTGGCTTCCCTGAGAGATTTACGGATTACACACTGATGGGATGTCCGGCGTTCCGGTGTGAGAGATCTCCAACAAAGGGAGCTTTCGCTTTTCCTGCTACAAGAAGGATCGGATTGATCACTGGGTTGGTGATGTCCAGTCACTACGATGATTGATTCAAAGCCAAAGAACTATGTGGGTTTATTCTGCATCCGCATGTAGGATTTGGTTACCATTGTGGGATTGCGCATGATTTTGGAGTCCCTGGGCTCCACGCAGCGACATCACTATCGAACTCCTGCGGCTTTTATTCTGTGGGGATGTCAAGCCCATTAATACGAGCCTCGCGCTACTCCCAGTACGGACGATTTGCGCCTATCCGACACCATTGCGCGAGAAACCGAAACTGTTGCGTGCCAAAGAAAGCCGTATCGAACGGCATCCTCAGCCATTGACACTCATCTTTGAGAAAGTGGGTGAAAACGCGATGTTGCCTGTTGGTATGAGGTTCTACTCAAGATTCAACTCGTTAACGACTACTTTACGATCATGACATTCGTGATATTCATCCTTCTATGCGAGCTATCGACGGCTTACTCCTTTCTACGTTCCGAGCAGACTGTTCAGTTCCTCACATCGACTTGTTCTTTTTGAGAGATCCAAAATCGGCCATCATTTCGATCTGATGGGAGGACGAGCATCACTAAGACTGTTCTTTTGTCACTTCAAACATGCCCTGGCTTTTCAACAGACAATTGAAGAACGAGGCTATCTTAGACGGAGTGCAGATCAATATCGTATCTCGGGAACTCTTTTGGCAAATGGACCTCTTGCTTATGAACTAGCAAGATGATCTCTCTCAAAGTGCTTACCGGTATGGTCGACTTTCGGAACCTGCCCGTCCTTTTCTCCTCTAGCTCCTCTTCGACACCCGCTAAGGGTTCCTGAGTGAGTGAGGCAGGTTAGCAAAGAGCACGCTTAGCGTCTCGATCGGCGGGCACGGTCGGTGACATGATTCTAAATCAGGACCTCCATCCGATGATCGCGAGATCGTTGGTATAACTGAAGGAATGGGGTACATACTCGGCACTGCTTGGGACCAATACTGCGTCATAGGTACGGATTCTGGGTCCGAACACATGCATAACGCGCTTATGCGCTGTCAGGGGTATTCTCCAACTCCAATGTAACGATGTTCCCATCTTGAACTCCACCGCCGAGAATCATCGTAACCCACTCCAATCAACCAACTTCCGTCCGTTAAGATCCAACAACTACGAGCCGTGACCGCCAGAGCTTTCGGCCAGCGGAGCGGACAACACAGCAACCATGCGAGACGTATACCGGCCCGTTCCGTATCTGTCACAGCGACAGGACACTTCCGGAATAGACCAAATGTCAACTCTGGTATGCCACTCGTTGGCGGCATCAATTATTGTCACGGCATTGAACTGCCGGTGTCTGAAGTACAAGTAACAGTCTGCCCCCTTATCCTTTGTGAACTCCACAACTGCTATTAATACAAATAGGTAGGATGTGAGTTGGGTTCCATGCAATCCTCCAACATGCATATCTGTCTGCATCATCTGATCATAGGGCGACTTTTGAATGATCACCATTGATGAATCAAATTTCAGATTCTCCCTGCGTGCCCTCGATCCGTATTGACGACGGATTACGACCTCGTACCTAACGGATTACCATCGTATATTATGATACGGAATATTTATGTAAGCACGGAGGATTTAAGCATGACGCTTCAGCCACCCGTCAGATTCTTATGCTTATTGGTCCGGCTCTCCGTCTTGGCCAATCAGCTCCCATAAAGCCCAAAACGCGAACTGTCGGCTGATCTTCACTGCCATCTTCTTCTCAACCTATTCCGCACCTCACTTGCGGATCGTGCTACGACCAACTACGTGACTCGTCGTGACAATTGTTTAGCGCTTAGCATCAATCTGCAGTCATCATCCCAGATAATATCGATCTATTGTATGAGCGCGTTAGTACCCAAAATTCTCTGCCACAAGAAGATCATAGAGATCACGACCACTGTCGGCGCCCGGCGGGGACAGGTCAGATATTATTCGGGTAGAGTAAGAGTACATCATAGCAAGATGGAGGAAGAGGCAGGCGATTTGTCACCCAAATCTGACGACAAACCCACTTTTGAGGGTCGTTTGCAACTGAGCAAGTTCATCTATGACCAGGGCCCAGTAGAAGTGACCCGTCGAAGTCCGCGACTGCGGCAATCACAACAGTCTCCGGGCACCACGTCATCAGATTCGCTTACACCGCCCTCCGGCGTAGAGCCCAGTCCCGCTCCTACGAGGACAACGCGAAAGCGGAAGTCTCCACTGGCGGCTTCTACCGACGATGGTGAAGATTCTCGCTCTCCCTCACCGCGTAAGAAGCGCGCCCGTTTGCCCTCCACATATGCCCCTCCCTCCACATACCAGCATCTTCCCCCACTCATCGACAAGGTTGCGCCGAACCTGCTAGTCCTATTTGTCGGACTGAACCCGGGCATCACCACGGCCCGGCTCGGACATGCCTATGCTCACCCGTCCAATCTCTTCTGGAAACTCCTCTATTCTTCCGGGATTACGCCCGTTCCCTGCAAGGCGGAGGAGGACCACACGCTGCCGGCGCGCTTCAGTCTCGGAAACACTAACATCGTTTCCCGGCCGAGCCGTAACGGGGCCGAGCTGAGCAAGGCGGAGATGGACGCCGGCGTTGCGATTCTGGAGGAGAAATGTCGGCGCTGGCGGCCCGAGGTCATGTGCGTTGTCGGCAAGAGTATCTGGGAAAGCATCTTCCGCGTGTGGAATGGACGCAACCAGAGACGAGAAGAGTTCGACTATGGGTGGCAGAAAGAGCGCATCGGGGCCGTGCCGTCTGCGGGTGATTCCGCCGCGGCAAAGCTAGGTGTTGCTGGTCTTGAGGGTGACGAGGGGGAGAAAGTCGATGAGACGCCTTGGGAAGGCACTAGGATATTCGTCGCTACGAGCACCAGTGGTCTCGCTGCTACGCCTTCTCGTGCTGAAAAGGAGCGGATATGGAAGATTTTGGGTGATTGGTGTGTGGAAAGACGGAAGGAAAGGGCAGCGGAGGCGAATGCCGAGGCCGACTGAACGTCTGTCCCTCTGCAACGCCTAGGGCGAATTGCCAGGGAAGTGTTGAGCACATATTTTGCTAGTCTTCGCATCTATGAAAGGGGGCAGATCTTGCTTGATATTGCTGCAATGTTGTTGCCGTCATCGCTACCCCTATTTCTCCAAATGTCGACATGTCCGCAGTGGTAACATAACATCATATACCACACTATCTATACACGGTTGCGACTACAGACTTCCGGATGACCCGGATCCCTCGGAAACACGGTTCTATCACAGAGCAGGTTCTTGTGCTGATGCTCGACCATATCAACTGAGCTTACGAACTTGACAGACAGATATACTCCACGCTGGGAGTATGGATAGTCTTCCTTGCTCAGATCACTACGATACGTCGCAGGATCCTTTAGGTCTTCACTGTCACCACAGAACCTGACAGTTCCAGAGAGAAAGATGCCAATGCTCAGGAAGGGAGGCTGTTTGAACTGGCTCTCTGCATCTCCTTATAAACGAAAGCTTCAAGGCGCCAGGGGTGAATCAAGGGATAAGACCAACCATGATCCAAAAGATCGGCGATGACTCAAGAAGTCGGCGACCTCTCAAACTCTCAATGACCTGTCAAAACGTCATCAGGTGGACCATTGATAGGTGGATTCCCTCAGACCTCGGCGACCATCCAAGAGCTCGGCGATGTTTCAAGAAACACTACACGAGTAACGACTCAAGACATCGGCGAGGTCTCAGTTAATCGGCGACGATTCACATGCCGCAATTGATCAACTGTAGGATTCGATAGAAACAGATAATCCCACTAGCTATCTAAGAATGAAACGAACGTAACATCGTATGTGTGTGTGATTCCTATGTCTTCGTATGAGGTATGTGTGAAATGGGTTTGTGAATCGGCACATTCCAGTAAGATCATCGGTTACATATACGGAATATATAATGATATAGGAATTAAGAGAACACCGACAACTATCCCTGTCCATATCACATAGACGATACACAAATATTCCGTACCTGCATTGACTCTGACGTGCAGAACATCGTAAATATATGTAAGAAGCATGTAAGAACAATCAACAAAAGCAATGGGTATTCAACCAACGAACGAAAGTATGTACAAACAACACCCCGAAGCCAGACTGCCACGGGGTTTCCCAAGATATCTCATCTCCGTCTCCGTTCGGGCGGGTTTATAAAAACAATGCATAAACTTTTCATCATCTCCGTCGCGTGGTATCGTATCATAGCAGATATATCTCATCGCCCATCTCTTCGTCCAATAACGAAGGTTCGTCCAGTGACGAGGAGCATCAATCGTAAAGACGCGGGAAAGATTCATCACGCAGTGAGCTTTCCCGATGATTAAGAGTAATAAGGTAAAGCCGAACAACCAGGATCGCATAGTATGAGGGTCATTCGGATCCAAGTCGGGTATTCGTATAAAAGCCGTCTACAGCGCGAAAGCAAACGTAACGCCCGCGACAGCAACGGGCAGCCAATACATAGTCTGTCCAACATCCCGCAAGCTGGCGGCCGCATTCGGCGAGACGCTACCACCAGCAGCAGTAGTACCATTAGGCAGACCACCATTAATATAGATAGTCTGCGCATGCGTAGTCTCGTTAGGCGCGACATCGACAATAGAGCGGTTCAGACCCTGGTAAGAACCATTACCGACGACGCTCTGGAAGTACGTCTGGTTACCATTGTCGGCGCACCCGCACGACTCGAAGTTACCACACATGCAGACGACGGGCTTCGTCTCGTTCTTGTTCGTCGTGTCGTTGTGGTAGAAGTACGGATGCTGGTACGGATACGACCACGCGCCGTACGGATAGCGCACGTTGTCGAACGCCGCGAGCCCGATCGCTGACCCCAGCAGAAGACCCGGCACGATGCCGCCGCTGCTCTGGCCCGCGCGGTAGGGCACCGTGGCGCCGCCGGCGTAGAAGCCGTTGAAGCGAGGCGGGGGACCGCTGCCGGTTGTGGTGCGCCCGCCTGCGTTGCTGGAGGACGAGCCGAGACTGTGGGGAATTTGTGAGCTAAATCTGGTACCTAGGTAGACGATGACATCGCCAAGCGTGCGATCGTAATTAAACTGGGAGCTGAACGTACCCCTTGCCCGGTCTGGAACCGCTGCTTCCGCTGCCGCTGCCGCTGCTGCCGCCTCTGCCTCCGCTGCTGCTTCCGCCTCCGCGACCACCACCCCCACCGCCGCCGCCGCCTCGGCCACCGCCTCCACCGCCTCCCTTACGCTTCCATAGCTCTTGAGCGGGTGAGGAGTCGGAGTCTAGGCTGAGATCTGGCTGTTGTGTGCGGGTGTCTAGGGTGGCGATATCGGTGTCTGGGAGTGCGATGGCGGATATGCCGTGGGACAGCGCAGCAAGGCCGAGAAGAGCAGTGGAGATCTTCATCGCAACAAGACAGATATGTGTTTTAAGTGGATAACACAACAGTCTCTTTCTTGATTGTCAGAAATGATGGTTCGCGATGTTGATTAAATGGACATGACTCGTTCGGTGAGAAAAGAAGGGGAACGGAGAGAGTCTATATAGGATGGGATCGGAAATCCGAGCTTTAATTATAAGGATTGTTCCTTTCTCAAATACTACCGGGTAAGTTGCGCTCTGTTCGCATGGAAGTCGCTGTTCCTCGTGCCGGCGGCGAATTTATGGATTCCGTAATCCGAATGCCGGTTTGGAACAAGCGTGATTGTCAGGACACTTTTTGAGTTGTAATCCGTAACGCAAGTACCCGGAGATACGGACGGTTAGTGGCTGTGGTATAGCGAAGATAAGCCCTGAAAGAAACAACTACAGCAGTGAAATGCAGAGCGAAAAGTACACATTCGGTCTGAAGGGTTCCGTAAGACAACAGCACACACCAGGGCTGACAAGGATTGCACTATATTCTCACCTGCCGAATCAATTGAAATCACGTCTTGATTCCATGTACAACCAACATTTGATGGATTACGTATGGAGCACTATGAGATGTTCGTATCGTAACGGCGTCTATTCCGTCTATCGTATATTGGTTGACAGGCGAGGCGAGGTGACACGATCAGTCGCACGAATTCATATCCATGTGTTTGCATGAGAATGGAGAGCATGGAAGCATGCGATCTCGTGAATCGCAAGCCCAGATGCGGTCCCGCACGTGGGTTGACGTCCAGAGGAACTTGCCGGTACGGAACGCAGGCACAGCCCCTACCGGACCAACGGTCTGGCGCCTATGACATCCTACATCTTAGCAGGTGCCTTGCATGCTTATCGCAGGGACCTCAGGACAAAAAAGAGAGGACTGGAGAAGACCTAAAAGCCTTTAGGCAGGTGCTAAAGTGCAGTTGTATCCCGTACTTTGAGGTCGTAGTTCGAGATTGACGGGTGCCTAAGATAGACTCCGGAGATCTTGACAGTCTTGGAAAGTGGGTGCGCGGTTGACGGACAAGCTGATTCAATAATACGACGGTATAGACAGATTTTGCAGAGAATGCAACGAAGAGATTTCCGACGAAGCTCGGGATAATCAGCACGAGGTCTTCGCAGCAGCGTCGGTCTCACTGTTGCGGAGATCCAGCGTCGCATCGTGCTGTGGCTCACTGACTTGCACTAACCGTTGCTGCCCATTGTTCCGTCCCATGTGCCTAAAAGATGCACCTACAAGTACGAAGTACAGAGCACCTTCCGAATCGACTTTGGCAGGTCCTCAGTACCTGCACCGCCGACCGTATGCGCTACGGTTCCGTGCATCTCACGTAATTCCAGCGTCTGTTGCACCGAGAAGAGTGACAGCGAGTCGATCTCGTGGAGGCTGTGCAGTCATGTACCCAGTACTTCGTGCCGCATGTGGCTAATGCCAAGCCGTGACATCTCGCATCTTTTTTGACACGACATTCCGTCATATGGCCAGCACCGAGACTCTCCCCATGTCCATGCCCAACCGAGGATTAGACAGCCGCTCTGAGATTCTAACTCCTTCATTTGTCCAACACTCCGAAAAGTCGATGCGTGTATCCGACTCTAGCCCTGCAAGGCACACAGACTCCTACCACACACGAGGCGTATTTTCATACTAAAAGACCATCATGGCCGACCACAATCCTGCACGAGACCTGTCCTTACTGGAGCGTTTGAACGCTCTCAAGCCTAGCTCTATTAGCCTGACAGGCCCGCCGTCGTCAATGTAAGATTGATAGGAACATCTCATTTTAATGAATTCCTTAGGACTATGTGGTGTTACCCTTCAGCTCTTCATCTGGCAATCATTCCGAGGCTGTTGCTAAGCGTTTCATCAGATCCGGGGCCGCATCGACCATAGAGCGCGCCAAACCGCCATCCAAAGAAGATGCATTGACCGCGAGACTCAAGAGTCTCCGTGATCGGGGTCCAGACTCACCTGTTTCCACTGTTACAGGTCAACATTGTGGTGACAGAGAGTCTAGAAAATCTACCCCTATTGAAAAGCCCGGATTCTCAACAGAGAGCAAGTTAAGTAATCAACAGCACTCGGCAACTGTTCCGGTCATAGACGATGTCGACCAGTTCCTCAACACAGATGATGAGACGTTAGAAGAGCTATTAGAGGATCTCAGATCCGATGAGTCCTGGCTGCAAGAGATGACAGCCGAGGAGGAGCACAGGAGAGTAACAGCGCTCCTAACTGAGTTGCGCGAGTCTTCCAGCGAGAATGCTGATTTAGACAAACAGAATGGTCATGAACGTGCTTCCCCTGAAGATGGCGAGGATAGTAGCTCCGATGACTCTGATGGGGAGGTCATGGCAGCAGAGATAGACTCTGTCCTCGCCAAGACCATAGATGAAATAGAATGGGAGAAAAGCGACCAGCCTCCTTCTCCATCCCCTCAATCTGTGCCCACACCGCCATCTCAGCCTCAAAAGTCGAATCATAATTCTCAGGGGTCCCAAGCTGAAGACCCCTTTAATCTTCCTACAGTACCCTCAGAGCTTCATGATCAGCCAGATTTACCAGCGCCATCGGCGCACAATCAAGCAGATGCTGACTTTGAGGCCTCGATCGCGCAGCGTATGGCTGCCCTGAAATTGTCAGGTCCTCAAGCGCTCCCATCGGCGCCCGATGCGCCCTTTGATTCTCTTGGCCTGCCCCAGGCGCCTACATCTGCTCTTGTGGCTCGTCCAGCATCGGTCCTTACTCCGCGTACGGGACTTACCGATGAAGACCAGAAGACTTGGTGTGTTGTGTGTCTTGAAGATGGTACCGTCCATTGTCTTGGCTGCGAAGCTGGAGACGACGTGTATTGTGGCCGCTGCTGGAAGGAGATGCATGTCGGCCCACAAGCTGGTTATGACGAGAGGGGTCATTCTTACGAGGCGTTTAGGCTAAAGCCACGATGACCTCTTGAGATCATACGAAACTTTCGGGTAGTAGTATTCTACTCCGTAGTAGGTACGGAATGCGTTGATCGGTAATATTCATGGTCACTCACTATTGTGTTGACAACCATATACTACCTAGATCAACGTTTTTGATTCAGAGTTCTACCCGTAATCAGTATACCGACCACCTCCTTTTATCTACCAACACCAGCAACAGCTTATTCGTTGTTAGATCTCTCTAGCAAGTTGAGAGCGCTCAGCCTACCCTCTCTATGACCTCAAACCTTGTTTGAACTGCACCAACCGAGGCATCCTGCCCCATGAACTCCGTGTCCTCGATGCGTTCACGATATCTCATCTCTGGCTCCGCCACCACTTCCTTGTCCGAAGTCGCCCAACCCTCGATGGCTCTCGCGAGCTGGACAAGCGGTTCATCCACAAACCGGCAGAACAAATGTGCTGCCACCAATACCGGAGGGAATAGAATCACGAACCCACTAAACCAGCATAAAGTTCGGTGGAAGGCAGTGTCGATACCGATCCAACCCCGAAGTCCGCTCCCCTTTTTATTTACCCACCTATCCGGTCTTGCGGATACACCAAGCACGTCGTCTTGGAGCATTTTAAACACTGCATCCGGAGAATTAGCGAATATCTCTTGCATCGAGTGGATGTGTCAAACGAAAAGGGGCTCCGATTGCTTACCTGGTCCGTGAACGATGTAGATGGCGAAACTGATGCGTCCAGCGTATTGCGCAAAGCGAGATTGCAAGACTGTCTCCCGCAGGAACGCAATACGCCCACAAGACCACACAATCCCAACAGCCCCTACTGCGAACCAGAACTTCTGCGGCCCCTGAGGATCACGCGGGTTGAACGCTTTTGGCGCATGGGATGCGAGATGGTGGATTCCCGGCGTGCGTGACGAGTCCATGTTCGGCCACCCGGCGATGAAGAACGCGCCAGTCAGGATCGCGATGTGAAGCAAGAATTCCAAGAGTCTCAGCATCGAGAACCGTGCTCTAGGCTCGATTTTTTCGACGGGTGTGTCACATGAATCCGGGGCCGGATTAGTGAGCGGGAGATACTCATCGCCCCCCTTTTCCGTACTCACGAGATGCGCCTCTGCTAGCAACATGCCCGAGATAAACTCGGCTGCTGCCCATTTCCCACAATGCAGACAATACACGACGAATGCTGCGCTCAATGTCACTCGAACAGCGGAACGTACACGCGATAACGCCAGTAGCATGACGAATAACAGCATCGAGTGACAAAGCTCGATAGGGATCGTCCATAAGTTAACATTGTACGGCGGGTAGAGATGAGCATCCCAGCTCCAGGGCCAGATGACGTGGTAATAAACGGCGTCGGCCCAGTCATGCAGTTGTTGCTTCCAGCCCGGGACGGCACCTCCCAACCAACCAGCACGTACGAAAAATAAGATGAATACCATGGAGACAATCGGTGGTCCGCAGAGTCGAATCGGTCGTCGGAACGCAGCGGATGCCAATGTAGAGTAACATTTCGCCAGATCTCCCTTTCGGATATGCGATAGTGCCTTCACAGACAACGCGAAACCGGAGATAACGAAGAATATATGCACCATAGGCCGACCGGAGAATATCACGCGCAGAAACGGCAGTTGGATCCAAGAGGGCTCGATAGCGAGCGCCGGGTTCGGGAATACGCCGTACCAGGAGATCAGATTCGGATGGTTTATCTCGGTGTAGTGACACATGCAGACGATGAGTGCTGCGAGACCGCGCAGGCCGTCGAGGTAGGATGTTGCGTGTAGTCTGGTTGATCGGCCACGCGCTATGGCTTGGGTGTAGGAACTGAGGATTGATCGTGTTAGGTGGGGGAGGAGACGGAGGGAGAGGAGGAGGGTTAGTAGGGGGCGGATGAGGCGGATGAGGCGGGCCATTTTGGATGTTGAGATGATGGATTGGGAGGAGTTGCTTGGGTGCGAGATAATGCCTCATCGGTGAGGTTTGAGGAGATGCCCTCCGCGAGAATTGGCCGGACCTTGCCGGGTCTACTGTCTGTTGCCTTGCAAAAGCGCACGGTCAATTGCCTTGCAGGACTATTCACGAGCTCTCCTGCATAGGGACTTCTCGTCGTGCGTGTTCGCATCCGTTTTAGGTCTGAACATGCATTTTGTCAGAAGTCGCGCAGCCCAAGACGACACGATTAGGCATGTAGAAGATAGATTCTTCCTTCAGATCAAATGAAAACCATTCAGTCCGTCTATTATCTAGATTCACTTTTATTCATTCTACTCTGAATGACTTCATGAGAAAAGTACAGCGGTTCCTGATATCTAGAGTCTCCTGTCTAAAACGGACCCTGCGTCTATACGCTGCAGAGTCGATGCACCCATAAACTTAATATCCAAACGTCGACGACCCCTTGAAAACATGTTTAGTCATGAAGAATAGGGGGACTGAGAGTGAGATCAGGGGTTGAGTGAGGTGAATGAGGTGAAGGAGGTAACGACTAAGCTGAGTTGAGTTATCTCGTCTGAGTACGGACTTATGAAAGACTTAGGTGGCACCGTGGCTGTAAGAGCGTGGTGAGAACATCACGATCTTGTTCTCGAAATACCTCACGCGAAGTGAACGAGAAATGGAAGAGTATGACGAATGACGAATTGGAAGAGAGGTCGAAATCTCTGAGATAAGTGCACTCACAACAACTCCAAGGTGAACCAACAGTAATAGAGTCTCATGAAGTCCGACTTCATACCGTCAACTAATGTAAACAAAACGGTCTTCCATTGCCATCTCCCGTATATACTTAGAAAAACCAATCATAAAAAATAAAAATCTACAAGAATGAAAATGAAATCCACCATTCACCTCCCTAGACCTCCATCTCAGCGAACCCCCATCCCATCCCCATAGACCTTACCCCTCGCCCGAATGACCGCCCCGTGAAGACCTCATACCATACCGCGTCCTCCCATCCTCAAATCCGCACAGGTTTCTTATGCTTACCTTTCCCCAACACATCAAGAATCTTAGCAGCAATCTCACCAACCTCCTCAATGTCAAACCCCCCATCATCTTCCTCCCCCTCAGCCTCCTGCCTAGCATGAACCACAGGTTTCTTATGCTTGCTTTTCCCCACCATATCAAGGATCTTAGCAGCAATCTCACCGACCTCCTCAATACCAAACCCCCCCTCTTCCTCCCCACCATCTGCATCTTCATCTGCATCCTGCCGAGCATGAACCCCAGGCGTCTCCATCGAATAAGTCGTATACACGACCGTCGGCAATTCATCAGCCGGGACGGCTGAGAACGTAGGGAACGCCGTCAACAAAAGTCCCGCGGTCGCTTTTGACAGCGTCTTGGACGGCGATAGGGAGTCGGTTGAGTAGGTGTGCGTTGTTGGAAGGCTTGAGGCGGGGATGTATGGGAATGTGGGGATTTGGCTGAGGGGGAGGCCGGTTGTTATTTTTGTGGGGGATGGGGTGGTGTTGTTGTGAGGGTTATGGTTGTTGTGGTTGTGGTTGTTGTCGTGGTTGTCGTGGTTGGTGTGGTTGTTGTGGTTGTCGTCGTCGCAGTCCTCTGAGGGTCGAGGGTTAGAGGGGAGTGCGGTGATGAGGAGGGGTAGGGCCAGGAGGGTTAGGAGTTGGGTCTTCATTTTGATGATGTTTTTCAACTATTCTCTTTTCTTCTTTTGATTTTCTTTTGCGGAAACGATCGCTCGTTGTCGATTTATATGAGATGCAGTTGACTTATACAGATGTGTAGATGATATGTACCAAAATGAGACAAAAACGGGGCAAGCGAACAGTTTTATAGGGCAAACCAGCCACGGGCGTCTAAGACAGAAAGAATCAAGAGGCGAATGAAGAATAAGGAGGCGGTCCTGTTTCAACTACCTACTTACCGTGGACAGACGCGACAATATATATGTTACCGCTGAACCGACCCCCTCGCTCTTGACTTACAAAGGACTGGGCGGTAATAGCTGAGGCGGGTAATCGATCTTTGTCTTGTGCTTGGTGAGACTCCATCTAGTGGATTGATTAGGCACGTTTACGTGTGTACAGCTTACCGTCGAGTCAGTATGTAAGTCTTTGCGAGGGATCTCGAATCTCAGTATTAGTATGTCGTGTAAGAGTGAGAGAGTGTTTCTGTCTGTCTGAGTGAGTGAGGATGAAGGATGTCATGTCAGTATTATTCCAGACTGAGTAGATGCTCTAGGATTCGACGAGTTCCCATCCATTGGTTTTCATCACTGTGGGACCCCTGGCGAGCCATCTCACAGGCCGTCGGACTCCCTGTAAGCTATTGGCCAGTCAAATCAATCATAAGCGCCCAGATTTGGTCGCACTCATTCCGCGACAAGCATCGTGTATCGAAAGCGTCTAACGTCCGGTGAATATCAAGTAGGTACGAAGTAGATTGAAGCTATATTGGTAGAGAGGTTACAGATATACATATATTTTTGGTGTCGCCTAGGTACTCTTCTGGAGGAGATTGGTATGGCTCCAGTATTATTATTATATAGTATAGAGATGATGAGTACTGAGTCGTGCCAAGTAGTGTTCAGCAAGAGATGCTCGAGGATCGGAGCGTGGGAAGATATTTATGTGTAGATGATTAGGTAGTGTGTGTGGGTAAAAACAGAAGAAAGAGAAAAGAAGATACCTACATAGCGGGGACAGAGATCATCTTACAGCCCCGTGCCATATGAAACGCACACCCGTTCAATTCTGTTTTTCACCCTCAACTTCTACAGTGAATAACTCTACAAATAACGCATTTAAAAATTGCAAAAAATCGTAATAATGTAATTGAGTTACTTCTCTACCATTAGATGTCTTTATTTTGTTTGAAATGTGTTGTTTTAACCTTCAAAAGACACATGTAGTAAAGAGGTATGTTTTCCATACTTGTGTTTTATGTGGAGATATTTGAAGCAGTGTACATGCCTATTATGTATTGATGCATATGGATATATAGCAAATTAACTGATAAAAAGGAAAATGCAAGTTTTAAGTGTTAAAACGTAGTGGTTATGAAGTTATTTACGTTTATAAAAGATGTGTTGCAACAAACAAATTTCTGCTTTAGTAATTATAGTGATGTAAGCCTGTAAGCCCACTAAAATACAGTGGGTTACATCACTAATGTCACTATAACTTTAGTGCAGTAGCCTATAATCCAAAAACTTGTTGTTAGTAGCCTAAGTTCAAATCACGATATCTAAATGAAAAAAGACAGTTAAAAGAAAATTAAAAAGACAGTTATGTAGATCTGTCAATTAAGTTTTCAATTGTACATTTTCTTAAAAGTGCTCCCAAAGCTGGTGTAGTTGTACGGCTGCCAAATGTGTGTATTTTGGTGTAAAAGGACCGGGTGTGCGTTTCATATGGCGACCCACTGTATGTATTACCGATCATCGTCCACTTAGGGCCGCCGTTAGCCCTTCCGTGGCCTATGTAGGGCGCTGGGGGCGGACGGCTTCTAACTGCCTCCAAAAACACCCATATTCCAGCGCCGCTTTGGCCCCTAGCAGAGCTATTTCGGCTTCCTCCACTGGCTTTGAACTTTCATCCATTCGTCTTCGGGTATGTCGTCGGCATATTGCGTGGTGGGGTCATGGAATGAATGAATGGATGAATAAATTAACGTCTACCTAGGGCCGCCAACTGGCGGACCCTTCCACGGCCTATGGAGACCTAGATACAGCAGACGGCGGGGGTGGGTACCCGCTGGGCCGCCGGCAACAAAGGAAAAATTAGAGGAGGGGGGGGGTGGGGGCTCATAACTAAATTACATGGTGGGCTTCAGGGCTCTGAAGGAGCGGGCGACACGCCCCTGGGGGGGCTGCCGGCACCTAACTGCCTCCAGAAACGCCCATAAGTCGTGGCCGCTTCAGGCCCTAATAGGGTCCTTTCTATCTCATTTTCCCATTTCTCTACCAGCTTCTGGGGGATGAGATGGCGCGTTCTGGGGCACCTGAAAACGTGACCCCTTTCTATAAGCGTCCCACAAGGGCACATCTTTTCCGTTGATGGCAGGTGGCCAAATCTCTTATGGTAAGCCGCGAAGTCTCCGTGGCCCGTCCTTTGCTGAAGCAGGAGCGCCAGAGCCCGCCGGGGCAGCTGCAGGTCGCTCTTGCCTTTGGCAGGGCAGAAGGGCAGGCCCAGGGACCTGTAGTAGTCGGGCTGGTTGGCTTCCCACCGTTGTGCTATGACTTCTTTTGCCTGGCCATTGGCTTGTCGTTTTGGCGTGGGCGTAGGATTCGAAGCTCGTGCTGTCTGAGGGTCATGTGGATCGTCGAATTTTGGACCCCCGAAGGGTGTGTTATTTTGTGTTCGAGCCGGCCGGGCCTTAAGGACCCGGCGTGCCGAGTGGCAAAAGAAACTTTTCATCTTGCTATCTTACACACATCACCGCTCGCCGCTCCGCTCCGCTCCTGCGGTTTACCCGTCGCTCCCCGGGTTTTCTGAGTCCTCGGACTCGTCACCGCGTGTTATTAACTGGAAGAATCCCAGGGCTTCCGGCCCTAGGATGTCTTCCATTTCGTAGCCTGGTCTCAGACCACGGGGCAGCGCCAACTCCTTAGGGGCCTTGCCGGCTTCCAGCTTCCAGGGCCTGTAGGACTCCGGCTGGTGGTGCTGCCACCATTCTGTCCAGATATTCGTTCGTTGTCGTCGGTTCGTCCGGCACAGCGTAGTGAGTGTCGGGGCTTCCTGACTTTCGTCCAGCACCCGTGATGAGGCTTTACCCGCTTCTATGTCTGCTTCCGTGTTTCCCCTGATTCCCACGTGGCCGGGGGACCACTGAATTGTATGACCGTTGGGGAACGTGCGAGCACACTCCCTGAAGCGTAGAAACTCCGCCTATGAGTTGTCTGATGGCTGGTCTCTCAGCCTTCTGACCACCGACGTATTGTCGAGACAGAAGTGAGCCGTGCCACGCCTGAACAGGTGCGTGTTCTGTGCCGCCCACTCTGCCGCCATCCGAGCTCCCCGGTCTGGCTGGTTAGCGGATCACCATTGTGCTATGGCATCCTTTGCCTGCGCTGTAGGCACTCTCGGGGGGCTGCCCCGATCTGCTCCTGCTACGATTCTTCTTTGTGAGCTGAAAAGCAGAGCATTCCGTCTGGTTCTCTATTCCGTAACTCGTATGTCCACGAATGTGTGTGTTGGACCAGCCCCATAATATCCAAGTTGTAGTACTCGGTCAAGATTTTGGTGACGAATTAGGATGCCCGGAATAACATTGTAAGCTTTGATAGTTATTAAGCAATGAGAAAGCAGGCGAGGCCCCAAGCATCGAGTTGCGCTGTGGAGTGCTATCTTCGGCCGACGGTTCCGTAGTTTATAAGAGGTTAGGTAGGTGAATGAATGAATGCCAGTTGATGATCTTCCACACAATCGCCCGGGTTCATGGGGGTTCTTCGCGAATACCGCCATCATTCACAAGTGTGTTTTGACCTTCACGAGAGACCGTCGAGTTCGCAGATGATGACCAGCCCCACTACCACCAAACATCAAACCATCCTTGATATCCAGATGGTCCGATGGTGGAGTGGTTCAAACATCATAAAACCGTCAATTGGCTTTTCGGGTGCTTGGCCCGCTGGGTACTCTCTCAATGGTCCGTCGCAGATCTCTTCAGACGTGATGTGATGGCATATATAGGACTTAGTTGAATGGTCTCAAGAACTAACGTATGTGCACACGTTTGTGATTTGTCGTGCTCAATACTCCGGTGAATGTCTTGAGATGGTGCTTGGGATTGAACAGAATTGTCAGTTTGTACGGGTCGGTGATGTTTAGGTATTTGTAGGATAAGAAGATGATGAGCTTGGTTGTCGATGCGGTTCACCAAGTCAACTCAATCCAGAGTGCGATCGAGGTCCAGCCTTCAAAATCTTCGGCGCACGATTGTTGAAATCGGTTACAGTGGACTTGGCCATCATATACTGGACAAGTTGACAAGCTCCGCTCATCTTGGGCTTGTTGTTGTTGTTGTGAATATAACCGGGAGCATCAGGTTCTTCCATATATATAGTGGAATGAAGCAGTGAGTTGCCATCATGATTCCCGGGAAAACCAAGTCCAGGGCAGGATCGGTGCCTTCGATCGACCAGGATGAATGGAGGTATTTGTATTTGTGACGAAGAACTTGAGGTCGAGCAGAGAAACCGGACTAGGAGGATATTTGCTGAGGTCCTTTCCATCGTGCTTCATCGTGCTTGCCCTATTTCCGACACGCCTCGTCCCGTGAACGATCATGAAACGAGAAGTGACGTTTGATACGTGGATAAAGTTCAAACATGGTGAGGGGAAATGATTGACGGGAAGGAGGAGTGGTGTGTGCAGCAGGTGCAACCTCACGGAGTAGAATAGACGGAGGCAGGTACGCTAAGCTGCGGGCTATCTTGACCTCCAGGTCGACTGACGATTCTTCATCGAAGGTTAACACACCAATGGACACTCACTACCGTAGGTAGATATGGAATAAATTCCTTTAGGTTCTTGAATGTTAGCCACTCTGGTAGGAGGAATGCATTCGGTTACAGCACTTACAGATTCACTACTGCCGAACGGGCGGCTACGATAAGCGCAGAGACCAGGGTTTGTTCATTGTTTGCCATTAACACTGATCATGTGCCATTATTCCGTACGTCTTACCACCAATCCGAAGATCTTTTGCCCAATCTATCTATTCCGTTTGGAGCCCAACCGAGTGACCAACACGATCAACTCGGAATTATCGTCGAAAACCGTCAACCAGACACAGCTAGGCTAAAATATAACAAACGCAAGAACCAACAAGCATGCCGAGAGATAGAGACAGTTTCCGCATTACTACATTCATTAAGTCCTGGTCATCCCCTTCATCTCTCTCCCTTCTCTCTCCGTACTTTGCTTGCTTTTATCTACCGTGCTTTTTCCTCTCGAACTCCTGTTCCTTTGAGCAAGCCAAGATCCCACCATCCATCAAGCACATCAAAGATTGTCTTCCTCCTCGGCTTCGTCTTGACCGTCAGGTGCCCATCCACAGGGCTCCCGACATATGATGGCGTCGTCACAGGCGTCGTGTCGTCATCCACCGCGCACTGGCTCTTCCTCCACGTGAATGGCACGTGTGCGATACCCAGTGCATCGCGTGGGAGCTGCGATGCGCGGATGCGCTTGAACGCCTTGTACCGCGGTGATGGGCTAGGCGTCACAGGTGTAATACCAGCGGTATTGCTAGCCGGAGGCGGCGGGACGATGACGAGCACGGGCGTCTTGGCCTTCGTCCTTCCGAACTTAGGAACGGACTGGTGGAGAATGGGCATGTATTCCTCATTCGGCGAGTGGGAATCATACGGACTCGGCGCCGCCGGCGGTGCCATAAAATGTGCGACAGGAGGGACAGGTGGAAGAGGAAGAGGGGTGACGTGATCCAGTTTCGAACGACCCGCTGGGTCGACGTTGTTCGCATGAACTACATTTGGGGGCGTTGGCACGTGGTGGGCGTCTCCGTTGCCGCTGCGCACCGGTCGGCGATAAGCCGCCTGGGGCTGCGGCACCGGAGGCGGTAACCGTGAGCTGAACCCAGGACTCTTGGTGCCTAGGACTCGTGTACCAAGTGCCATTGGTCCTGAGATCTGCTGGATTGGGGCGGCAAAGCCACCACGGACGCCCGCGTACCCCTAATGACCCTCAAGGTCCTTGGAGGGCGCAGGCGCATTTCTGCGCCTCAGACTGTGCCAGAGACCCACGCAGACGAGCGTAGAGAATGACAGAAGCACGATGAGGACGGTGTCTAGACCCCACAATGCCTTGATCTCATAGCAATGGACCTGGTCGGTCGTGATGAGAACCAGGTAGTTGAAGTATCGGCTGGCGGCCGTGTCGAACTGTCCGAATGTGACGACCCCTGCGGTCGAAACGGACTGCGGCAGTACCTCGCAATGCAAAGACGAAAGTGGCTTGCCAATTGTGACTGCCACCACGATCGATGCCACAAGAAGAAGTGAGTCCAGCACAGAGGCAATCAAAAAAGAAAGCACCCCGTCGTAGTAAAGAATGTACGAGATTACCACATAGATGGTCGAAATGCTAGACTGAGGATGCCGTTAGTAAGTCAAGCAATCTAGTCAGGGGTCAACTGAAAACATACTACTACAATAGTCCCGACCAAGACATCCGGAACCTCGCGCTGCGAGGAGGCGAACTCATTAATAAACTTGGCAGTCAAGCCGACGATAGCCACCAATGCCAGGAACTGGAGGGCTCGCAAAATAGTGAAGGTGACACCCAAGGCCCCGAGTTGGGGTGCCCGGAACCGCATCTTCAAGGGGATCCCCTCCTCAAACTCGGTAATGACTGACAGGCTCGGACGATGTCGACCGAGAACGGTGCGCGTCGGGAGACGCGGCCGTGGGAAAGGAATACGCGCCGGGGAAGAAATGGTGAATATCGTGGGGGGTACTGAACCCAGTACCCAACTTGACCAAAAAGAAACGAAAAAGGGCGAGGAAGAAGTGCTAAAGAGCCTAACGTGTGATTGGCGATGGAGCAAAGCTATGAGTCGTCGTCGTTAAGCGCTGAAATGGAAGATCGTGGACGCGTGACCGGTTTAATGTGAGTGATAGGTGGTGAAAGATAAGTGAAAGGTAACGCTGAATCCCCAGAGCGTTATCCTGATCCCCAGAAAAGAGAGAAGAGACTAAGAAGATTGAGAAGGAAATCGAGAAAAGGAAAAGAGAGAAAAAGAAGACTCAAGGAAAGGAAACAAATTGTTATGATTGAGACTGAATTGAAGGTTAGATAGAATGAAGAATCAAGAGAAGAGAATAACGCTCTCATGATATACCCGGAAAGACGCCATTCTTAAGTACGTCTTGTCTATTCTATACGAAAACACGGTAATCTCGTGTAAGTTGACCGATCAATCTTGGGTTCTTTTTTTCTTGCCTGCTTTCTCGGTTCAAGCCTCCCGGCGGTTGAGGTCTTTGGCGGCATCATCAGGCGCTGACACATCCAATAGAAGGGTGTGATCGTCGCCCTGGCTTGCCGCTGTGGATCAGGTAGGTACGAGGCGTCGGCAAGTGTTAAGCGGGCTGGCACCGTATCATACTGTGTCTCTTCATACTACCTCACGCCTCGTATGCCGAACATTGACAGCTTACCTCTTTCGTACGAACGTGGTTGGGACCTGGAAAACGGAAATCTGGATTACGAAAACGGGAACATATAGAGAAACTAGAAAAATTCTGTGACAACGGTCGGTGAGATTCGGTTGGTTGGGACGGGAGCTCAGCGGACGCCAGTCAAACAGGGATCCCTGCTATTCCCTAAGCGCGAACCCCAGGAACGCTGATTTAGCCGCCCGACCGTCCCTTGTTTGCATGGGTTCGTATTCCGTGCTTCGTCGTAGTGTGAGTAGGTAGGTAAATAATATCGTAGATGTTTGAATGAAGATGGGATCTAGACTTCCCTTGCAGCCTCGACTGAAACAGGCCGTGCCCTTTTCCGGCTTGGCGTTGGTACCCTTGGATGGGAATCCGTATCGTAAGGCAATAGGTGGTATGTAAGTATGGAGATGACTGCACGGTAACATAGGACAGATATATTTCAAGCGTAACGACGTTGTTTGTACGGATTACTACCTATCATTGACAGACCGGCGTTACATAGACCTTCCATTGTAGCATTCCGTATTCAGATTCACATCACTTCGTCTCGTCTGGACTCTTGTCGGTAGCTACCAGATTGAACCAGGGTCTAATCAGCTAGAAAAAAAAACATCAACACATGTCTTCATGTCAGGGGTCCATTCATCGCGGCCACGGACACTATTCTAAGCAGTTGTTAAGCATCAGACCATTATGTAGCCGCCCCGTAGGAACCAAGCCTCCAAGCCTCTTGAGGCCTCCTGTTGAGATCATCATGATACGCTCTCCAGGTCGTTCGTTCAAGGAAGAGACTCATTCTCGTCCCTCATACATCGTTCCCACGTCTAGCCTACCTAATGGGAGTTCTACACCGTCGTGGAGGTATCATCGTCATTCGTTTATCCAAGCAGGTCATCCAACCCGCTACTGCCAGTAGTGCTCGGACCACCCGTGGCCTTGGGAGCACTCGCGCTCGCCGCCGGTGCTCCCCAAAGAGACGCGCTGGTCTTCTCCTTGGCGAGTTGGCCCAAGTTGGGCCCGACCGGAGCAGGAGCCGGCTTCTTCAGGCCAGAACCGGCTTGGCCCCAAAGGCTAGCAAAGGGATCGGGGCCGGCATTGGATTTAGCTGCACCGGGGGCAGCGGGAGCAGCTGGCTTGTTGAATGCCGACATGCCTGATGATTGGGCTGTGCCCGATGGAGCCATAGCTCCCATTTGGAAGCCAGACGGTCCAGTTGACTGGGGAACCTGTACCGATTGGAAATAGTTGGGAGCTGCTGCTTGGTACCCAGTTGGCTTGGGAGGGCCGGAGATAGAAGAAGTCATGGACATGGGCGCATTGAATGACGAGTAATTAGCAGCAGGCGTAGCAGTGGCGCTCGGGGGCGGCGAAAACGATGCTATGCCTGCCAGGCTCGTGGCATTGGCAGCAGCCAGGGGCTTTGGTGCAGCGAACTGCGCAGTCGATTGAGCTGTCGATGTCATCATAGGCGGTTGCATAGCAAAGTGGCTAGCAGGCGCAGGAATCGGTTGTGCGGGCGCGGCAGACTGGAAGTCGTCGAAGTCATCGTCATCGTTGGCTGAACTGGAGAGATCGGCTAGGCCAGAGCTGCTTGAGAGTGCCGGCGCTGCTGCTGTCGACGGGGCAGCAGGTGTGGGCTCGGGATCGTCGAAGGAAAAGAGATCGACCTCGGGTTCTTTCTTCGCTGGCTGGACGGGCGTGGTCTTCTTGACCCCTACCCGCTCGCCCCTTTCTACCTGTTTGGGACGAGACGAGCTTGACGTGCTCGGACCATCGTCGAATTCGTCGTACTCTTCGAACTTCTCGGATCGGTTGCCGCTGCCGCTACCGCTGCCGCTGTCTCTCCACTCATCCGTCTGCCCGCCAAAACCGCCGCCATCTCCGTAAATACCGCCCGAGTAACCACCGTAACCGGAGCTAGAGCCGCCACCGTAACCGGCAGATTCACTACCGAAGCCTCCGTAGCGGCCGCTGCTCCCTGAGAAGCCGGCTGCGGTACCTCCTTCCACGCCGGTGTATTTTGCCTTGTTCATTCTCGCCTTCTTCCGTTCGGCTCGGATGCGCTCGACGTCGCCTAGCAACTCGGCCAATTCCTTTGCGCGGTTTCGCACGTTGATGCCCTGATCTTTTCCGTTATTGTCGATGTAGTGGAACTGTCGCAGCATCTTGAGGAGGGTAATGTGGCTTCTGGCGTCGTCGATAACTCGTTCGGAGCCGTGCTTGATGAGGAACTCTAGCAACTGGAGGGCTTTGTATATCTGCCGCCATTCCTCGGCGGACTTCTCTGTGAACCGACGGTAGATCATGGGCATGATCTCATTAAGTGTTTGGCTGCGAAGACATTGTTAGCCAAGCCACATCTCCCCATCTCACGCGACGCAATGCGATGCGATACGATTCGATAGCATACGCAAGCTGGACCAGACATACTAGTTGAATGTGCCGTTGGCGATCTCTTGCATCAGGGTAGACGATGCGCCCCATGGTTCGTTGTTCGTGGCCTCCCGGACCTGGAGGACATCATGTCAGCGAATTGACCAAGACAAGGGGCTAGTCACAGAAGCTTTGACTGACTTTGGCCTCCATTTCTGTGTAGTTCATAACAGCTAAGGATCCCAGCGCGTTAGTGACCATGCGCAAAAGACTGGTCGGAGAGGGAAAGGAGCGAGTCGAGTCGAGTCAAGTCGAATCGAGTCGAGTCTGAGCCCGAGAGTCGCGAGCCTTACCATTCTGCACCTTGCGCACACCGGCTTTGATGTCATACAGAGTCAAGTTGGACACCTGGTCCCTGAGACTGTTGAGATCCATTTTGCCAGTATGGAGTTGGGCGATGGAAAACGAGGTCGGGATTCCGTAGGGCGATGCTGTTGGGCAACAAGCCTGAGGGCGGTTGAGGTGAGTCGAGGCGAGTTGGCGGGAATGTTCAAGAGAGAACCGTACAAGTACAGATAATCCGTATCGAGAGGTAGTCCCTGGTGAGGTTGGTATTCCGTACGATGCACGGGTTACGGTCGGCAAGGATGTCCGTCAGGTACGGAATAGACAGATAATACGGAAGACCACGACTGGGTATAATACGGTGGTAATCCGTAGGGGAAACCGCACGAGTACCTGTAGTTACGGCGTACCTGAAGGAACAGCCAGTGCTTACCGGCCATTCGTTGGAGGGGTTCGTACAGTACGGCCTAAATTCTCATACGTTATTCCGAGAGCGCCACGCAACTTGTATTCCGTACCGCACCTACCTAAAGCCACCTTCGGCGGTACATACGTGCGGAATACACGCACTTCTCCGCAGCTGTCGCCACCTGTGATGCTGCGGTAAGGTTGGCCATTTATCTCGTAATCCGTACCTTACTTCATATGTGAATATACCCGACACAAAGTATGGACGGGACTACCGTGGTGTACAGATTAATCTGGCGGGCATGGACGAAGAAAAGACATCGCATGTAGCTCAAATTTGAAATGCTGTGGGAATGTTGGTGCCACGATGTCGAACCTCGATCTCACATTCCTAAAATCCGACACTGCAGTCACTCACCAGGCATTTGAGCTTCGAATACTGTGAAGACTCGATATACAATTAAAGAGGGTCCCCTAGGGTATAAATGCATGAGACATGGAGAGGTAGGTTCCGTCCGGGGGTATTCCGCAAGTCCGAGAGATTAGATAGGTAGCCAGGCAATCCGTATCGGGTCGTCCAGGCCAATGTCGGCCTCCATCAAAGTCCTCATCGAAAATTATTCCATGAAAATCGTAGTTCTTGATTCACATTGTACACTGCCTACAACATCACTGTAACGATAATTTCCCCCATTGTGCATTATAGACAATCGTTCATATTTGTACCGTCAAGGTATGTTCCACCTTTCTTTGCCTTCTGAATTCATCGCTTGTTGGCCCGCAAGTTCATATATTCCGTATACATCATGAGCATGACCAAGACCGAGAACGACACTGAGCCGAGGTGAATTTGCACCGGCTCTTGCAGGTGCTATTCCGTGTCGTTGCGGTGACTGGTGACCTATGTACAGTTTGCCGCCGCCTTGGTCACGCTGACGGCTCTGTGCTGTCATCGAGATGTGCAGATCCAGCCCAGGTCCCAGTCGGAGAGCCTCGAGCGACGTCTTCCTCTCGCTGGCACTGGCATTGTGAGCCCGGCACAAAATCGCAACGCAACAATTGTTGAACTCGAGGTCCGAAGGATACCTAAGCACCGCCTCCCCGCCCCCTTCCCCCTTCCCCCCCACATCACCCTACATGGCTTATGTGATAGTACGGCCAATTGGTGTCTCCAATGCTGCTTCGTGCCACCGGTGAAGTCCTTCCCAATGGTATGATAGATTACTTCGTACGTCGGAGAAACACAGCAGCTGTGTGGTCACCGTACGAAAGTGACATTCAGTGATGTCCTATTGGCAGCGAATATTTCCTCCGTGGCATCAGGGCAACCGGACACCACGGACACAGCCAGCCAGAAAGCAGGAATGCTTCATCGGTTGTGCAGTTTCTTGCCTGAAATAAGGTAGCTTTAGCTGAATCGAGCTCGTATAGAGCCCTCCCTCTGCTTAGTGAGCTGGGGTAAGGCTACCTTGCCTACATGCATGATACATGTTAGGAGGGATTCATCGAGGCCACGGACGACTCGGGACAAGGACGAGCACGAGGTCGAAGGCGAGGAATGGAATGGGATAACTGCTCCTCCTCCTTACCTTGCGGTTCTCCTGCCGTACATACCCGACTTTCCGCCCTGTTCTTGCCCACCCCGTACTCCGTACTTTGTACCTTCCTTGGTCCCCCTTCTCCTGCTTGCTTGCACGGAACTTGCACTCGGTCGCACTGCCGTGCTTGCCTGCCTGCCTGCTTGCCTAACCCCACTTGGCAAGTAGACACCAGCGGCCGCCCTCCACATGTACTTTGGTCCTCATACGAGCTGCCACTGTGCAGCAGGTATCTCCCATATCCACACGCCCCTCCTCTACCAGCCCCCTCCACTCGACCTTCCTGAAGCACCGAGAGGACCCAGCAGCGCACTGTTTCCATGATATCATTGGCCGAGAAAAGCTAGAGTACCTAAGCTAACCCCTCCTTCTATTTCGTAGATGAGCAGATCCCTTTTCTTCAAAGTTCTGCCCCGCGGCGGTGTTTCTTCTCCCCTCTCTTCAACTAAAACAACTTCTTTCCGACCTCAGTTTGTCTTCACCAAGCCAGCTGCGTCCACACCCGCATTTTCCACTCAATTCACCGCGCGTTCATTTTCCGCATCAGCCAGCATCATGAGTCAACACGGCACCGTCAAGGTCTTCTTCGACCTCGCCTGGGAGGGTCCCGTCATGGATGGCGGCCGTCCCACTCCCACCATCAAGGGTGAGAGAGCTTCATTATCCTCCAACTTCCCAATTCATCCCCACGCCGCCTCTGATTGGTACAATCCGTATCATCTATCGTGTACGGAGTACGGATTGCAGTTGTCTATCTAGGCCTCTGTCACCGACGATGGACCAGTCTACTCTCCCTTCGTCAATGAGCTTCAGAGCTTGTTGTGCCCTTCCGCCTCCCCCCCCTCAACTTCCAACTTCCAGCGTTCCGAAGCTTACATACTGTTCATGCTATAGACCAGACTGGTCGCATTGAGTTCCTGCTCTACGACAAGGTCGTTCCTAAGACCGCCGAGAACTTCCGCGCTCTCTGCACTGGCGAGAAGGGCTTCGGTTACAAGGGCTCTTCTTTCCACCGCATCATCCCCGAGTTCATGCTCCAGGGTGGTGACTTCACCCGTGGCAACGTAAGAGTTGAACCAATCTAGATAACTGCGATCTGCTATTGACTGTTCCACAGGGCACTGGTGGCAAGTCCATCTACGGTGAGAAGTTCGCCGACGAGAACTTCAAGATCAAGCACACCTCTGCCAACCTCCTCTCCATGGCCAACGCTGGCCCCAACACGTAAGTCCCTGACAGTTTCTGCATTTGCATCTTATTGTGCAAAGGCTTCGGCCTGTGCATATAGGATGGCTCTTTGTAATAGATGTTGACTCACGTAATGTAGCAACGGCTCCCAGTTCTTCATCACTACCGTCAAGACCCCCTGGTTGGACGGACGCCACGTTGTTTTCGGTGAGGTCACCAAGGGCGCTGACATTGTCAAGGCCCTTGAGGCTACCGGCTCTCAGAGCGGTGCTGTTAAGTACAGCAAGCGCCCTACCATTGTCGATGCCGGTGTCCTATAAAGAACCAGCGCAAGCTTTTACTTCCTTCATTGCTTTTGACATCTCGAGCTAGCACATCAGTTGCAATGCTTTGCTCTTAGTAGCACGTGGATCAAGGTGACTCTGAGTATTTTGGGGGCTTTAACGAGATAACTAGGTAAAAAAAAGACAACTGCAAAAACCCGTCTTGCTCGTGTTTCTCTCCGTGTCGTGCAATACATGTATGTGCTGTCATGCCAGATCTTGCAATGCAACATTAGACGCAGGATGTCTACATTCGTATGGCCATCTACCTAGCACTGTAGTCAAACCCAGTAGATCTGGCCAAGGCAGCAGAAAAGGTACAGGACTTCTCATCGTATATAGACGCTTCCTATCTGCATCTGCCTTGTATGTTTGTTTTCTACCATGTAATTACAACACCTGACTGAGTCCTTGCCTCCCTTGAGGAGGTCAGTATACCTAATCCCACGTAACGCCACTGCCATGCATAATACAAATCGACACTTTGCCCCAACTACATACTGCATTCTTCTACGTGAAGACAAACCCGTCCGTGGCTATGCCAACCATTGATCATAGTATTCACAGCCACCAGCCCAGACGGGGCCACCTTGTTCGCAGAGATCAAAGACGGGGCATTTTCCGCATGGCACCGTCGTGAGACCGTTGCTTCGTGGCTCCCAAAAGTCTTCATCGCCGGGTTTGGAGTACAGAGAGGTGTTTTGCTTGGAGATACGGACTGCCCGGTAGCCTACTCGGTTGCCCATGCGGATTTCCTCCACCCGATTGTCCCATACCAAGACATTGATGAGTTCCTGCACGTGCTCTTGCTTGAGGGGCTGGCCTTTGGCCACTTCTGCCGCTTGAATGCCGGCTGTGATCTCTTCGGCCGTGGGGTATTCGGTGTAACCGGCGGGCATGGGCAAACGTATCGCTTTGCGGGCTTTCGGCGCTGCGACCGGAAGTACTGGGTCATCGTCTTTGGACATGGCATCCGCAGAGCGCTTCTTACTCTTCAGCGCCGCCTCGGATAAGGCGCCATTGATGACTCCCTTTTTCGGTGGGAGGGGACTGGGGGCTCTGGTGCCTTTGCTCAGATAGCTGCCGCGATTCTTGATGAAGCTCATGACGACACTCTGCAGGGCTTCGATGAAGGCTTCATCCAGGAACTGGTCGGTGTACCACGGCCCGCCGGTGGCGCGAGATGAGGGCTTGATGTTGGCCTTGATCCACATCTTCTTGGAGATGTTCTCGACTGTCGTGAACTGCACGACGAGTCGCTTCGTCTCTAGCTCCTTCAATGCCTTGCGTAGGGCATTATCCTGGACGTTTAACCGCCGCTTGATGTCCTGCTGCCAGGCACCCTCGGCGCCTGCAGCATCAATGATCTCATACACCAGGATTTGGTCATGGCTGGTGAGTAGTTTGTATCTACGCAATGACTGGGTCAGTACATATCGCAAGTAATGAGAAAGGTATGCGAAGAAATTGGCACCTACTTGGCTGCCTCGGCTGCAGGACGCAGTCGCCAGGCTAGACCGCTGTGAAGAGTGACTGGCGCAAAGAGTCGTTCGTTCGTCAAGATCTGAATAATCTGCAGCAACTTCTTGATGTCTTTGGGCGGGATGACATCGAGGGCAGTGAGGTCTTCCTGGGTGAAGAGCCGGTCGGGGTCACTGCTGCACGCCTCCTCACAGGCCGCATATAATTGCGCCTTGAGCGCCGAGGTCGCCTCGTCCATCGCGACGTCTGCTTGCGATTTCTGCAGATTGCGATATAGTGAGTTTATAAGTGTGAAAGGCGTGTAAGTCGCAAAGTGGCACTGATGATGGCTTCGGTGGTATCGATCAATGCGTACAGCGAGTTGGCCAATGGCAGGACCAGTGATGTGAAAAATGGTAACGCGACGAAGAATGGTTTTCAATCGTCAATGAACCCGGCTCATGTACGAAGGTAGGCACGCATGCACTATGATTCAAAGCCTGTCTGGTTAAGGGATTATCGGCAAGGGCCCCGCGATGCGCCGCAAGCAGGTGGTCTCTGTAGGAAGAAATGCTGATAAGTCGACAAGAAATATTCCCTTATCGCAGACGCGAATCTTCTTATCGCGTCTTGACCTGCGGAACCAAGCTGGCAGGTACGGTACGGAACGCTTAGCGCAGGTCATCCGTAGGTACCTTCCCCGGCACGATCATGGATGTGCCACTTCGTGAACCGTGCTCTGTACCGTATGAAGTAGATACACACTGTCCTGGATGGACGTTGACACGGCAGCTCCCATACTGTTCCCGACGATGTACACGGTATACACACTGTAGCAGTACTAACCGTACCACTTGCCCGGTACCTAAGGACCTTGAGCGTTGCTAGCAATGGTCTATGACCTAGGTACCACCTGCCGCCAACCCCACCAATTCTTCCAGCCAGTGGACTTGGATAGAAAGCTCTCGAACCTGCTTCTCAGCCCGGCCAGTATTTCTTCATCATCTGCCCACTGCCCACTCTGGATCGCAAACCCGTTTTTGCAAAGAGTCATTCCCCTTCTCCCAACACAGTACAGAATCTAGACGTGTTCTCTAGAATTTCACTTGCTGGTCTGATCTGATCGCTATCACCCCGCTCAACAATATCGTTTGTCTTTCCTCGTAAACACCATGGCGTCCGCAGACGAGCTCAAGACTTTGGGCAACAGTGCCATGGCCGCCAAGAACTTCGATGAAGCCATGTAAGAAACCCTCGACGCCATTCCAACCCACACCTCTTGCGCCTTATTTTAGACCGTCCAAACTAATTTTGTTGCAGCGACGCTTTCACGAAGGCCATTGCGCTGGATCCGAAGAACCACGTCCTGTACAGCAACCGCTCTGCTGCCTATGCTTCCAAGAAGGACTGGACCAAGGCCTTGGACGATGCCGAGACAACAACACAGATCAAGCCTGACTGGCCTCGGGGTTGGGGACGCAAGGGCGCTGCTCTTCACGGTTCTGGCGACCTGAGAGAAGCCAAAACTGCTTACGAAGAGGGTCTGAAGCTCGACCCTAGCAATGCCGGTCTCAAGAACTCCCTGGCATCTGTTGAGAGAGCCATGGAGCAGGCAGCTGGTATGTACACATCCGACTTCATGATCAAGAAGGGAGTACTCACACAAGACGAACAGGTGCTGGCGACGACCCCATGGGTGGACTTGGCAATATCTTTAGCGACCCCAACCTCCTCCAGAAACTCATGACGAACCCCAAGACAAGCAGTTACTTTGCCGACCCTTCGTTCGTGGCCAAGATTCAGGCCCTACAGCAGAACCCTCAGATTTCCCAAGACTTGTTCGAAGACCCTCGAATGATGCAGGTCTTGGGTGTCGCTTTGGGCATTGATGCGAACGTACGAATGGCACCTCAATCTTCGGAATCCAAGGAGGTAGAGGAGGATGTCCCGATGCCTGACTTGAAGCCCTCCAACACCCAGCCCGAGCCCGCAAAGGCACCCGAGCCTGAGCCTGAACCTGAGCTAGACGAGGAAGCTTTGGAGAAGGCCAAGGCGAAGGAAGAGGCTGATAAACAGAAGGCTCTAGGCACAGAAAACTACAAGAAGAGAAACTTTGACGAGGCCATCGCACACTACACCAAGGCGTGGGAGCTTCACAAGGATATCACTTACCTCAACAACTTGGGTGCCGCCCACTTCGAAAAGGGTGATTACCAAGCGTGTATCGAAGCGTGCACGAAGGCTATTGAGGAGGGCCGCATCATCTACGCCGATTTCAAGATGATTGCCAAGTCCTATGCTCGTATCGGAACTGCCTATGAGAAGTTGGGTGACCTAGCTCAGGCTATTGAGAACTACCAGAAGTCCCTCACTGAGCACCGAACCCCCGATACCGTTAACAAGCTTCGCGCTGCCGAGCGCAAGAAGGTCGAGGCGGATCGAAACGCTTACATTGACCCAGCCAAGGCTGAGGAGGCTCGTGAGGAGGGTAACAAGAAGTTCAAGGAGCAAGATTTCCCGGGTGCTGTTGCAGCCTATTCCGAGATGATCAAGCGTGCTCCTGAGGACCCTCGTGGCTACAGCAACCGTGCTGCGGCCTTTGTTAAGCTTTTCGAGTTCCCCAGTGCGCTCGATGACTGCAACACGGCCATCAAGAAGGACGCCAAGTTCATCCGCGCCTACATCCGCAAGGCGCAGATTTACTTTGGCATGCGCAAGTACTCGGAGTGCATTGACGCTTGCAATGAGGCTACCGAAGTAGATAACCAACACCACAACAAGGCTAATGCTCGGGAAATCGACCAGCAACAGCAGAAGGCGCTGCAGGCTATGTACGCAGCCCGAGAGAACGAAACTGAGGAGCAGACCCGTGAGCGGTTGATGAAGGATCCTGAGGTGAGTAATCAAAAAGCCCATGAGGTTGAATGCGAACATGATTGTGTGAAGATTGTGTACTAATGTCCTTCGTTTAGATCATGAGCATTATGCAGGATCCTGTTATGCAGTCGATCCTTCAACAAGCCCAGTCTGACCCTGCAGCGCTCCAGGAGCACATGCGCAACCCCTCCGTCGCGAGCAATATTCGCAAACTGATTGCCGCTGGCGTCATTCGCCTTGGCCGATAAGCATTATTCACAGGGGGCTCAAAAAAGGGGGAGGCGGGCGTTTTTACAAGGGAGGGAACTGCATACTTTGACTTTTATCTTCAGTGGGTTGTTTGTTCAGCATGCAAAACAATGAATTCATGAGTGAAATGAATCAGAAACGTTTGTGTTTGTTAATTATATCCGGGGGCGCGATCGGCTTGCACGTCCGGATTGAAAAGAAAAGTTTTAATAAAAAATGAACAAAATTCACTGTGAAATCCCGTTTTCAAGTTTTGTGTTTTTCCAACGAGAGATCGCTTTAATCGATAAGCCGCGCTCATCGGGTAAGTTATTGTCGGTTTATTCGTAGCCGTTGAATAATTCTTGTCTTCTGGGCGGTTGATTTTTGAGTGTTGATATCCGTTGATGGTGTTACCCCTTTGTGCCCTTGTCCCCTATTTTGCGTATTACCCTACACAATGCTTCCCCTTGTTCATGACCTAGGTAGGGCGAAGTAGATGTCAGTTCTGACCTCTGTAAGATGTATCCGCCATTGATGTAGGTCAGAAATCAGTACCTTGAATCGTATGTAGTTGGGAAGAGAACACGTGAGACGAATGGGTTTCAATGCGACGATAGATTGATTCAGGGGCTTGTCAGAGTTGGGGAAGCTCTTGCATGTCCGTATCCATGGCTATTTTTGTGAGAACCCCTTTCAAGTTGTGTCATCCGTGAATGCGCGATCAACGAAACCAGGCGAGATGCTGTTGTTCACGAGAAATCAAGCATTCACTTGTGGCTTCGAGCTCCTGAGTCTGATCGTAACAAATATATAACTCTAGTTTTCTTCTTATGAAATCTAACGTCTAGGTAGGTATATACAAGCTGGCGTTTCTCTCCACCAATACAAGTTTAAATACAGAATCATCGTCAAATCGTTTGAATCGTTTTTGTCTTCAGTCCACTCTCAACCCCTTTTGTGTACCATCCCGTCGACAAGTTAATACACCACCTCAGTCTTGAACTCCTCGCTAAAGGGGTAATCGATATAACCCCTCGGCTCCTTAAACGTGTAAAACGTATCACGATCATACTGATTGAACTCAAGACCCTTCTTCAACCGGAAAACCAAATCAGGCGTCGAAAGGAAGTACCGACCAAACGCAATCACAACATCATACCCCTTCCAGACATTATCGACCGTATCAAGCGCCGAATCCAACCGGAACCCACCCGCAAGAATCACAGGACTCTGATTATCCCAGATCTTCACAAACGACTCCACGCTATGCTCCGTCGTCGGGTTATCGTCAGTCCCGGAAACACGCGGCTCAACAAGGTGCAAGTACGCCAGGTTAAACGCCTTTAATTCCCTGACCAAGTACTCGAATTGCGGATACGGATCCGCCATCCCCATCGTCTGGAACGTGCTAAACGGACTCAACCGGATACCGACGCGCTCGCCGCCGACGGCATCGACCACGGACCGGGTCACCTCGAGCGCGAACCGCGCCCGCTTCTCGATGCTCCCGCCCCAGCCATCCGTCCGCTGATTGCACACGTCCTGCGTAAACTGGTCAATCAGATACCCGTGGGCCCCGTGGATCTCAACACCATCAAAACCAGCCTCAATCGCGGCCTTGGCCGTCGTCCCGAAATCGCGGATAACCTGCTGGATCTCTTCCTCGGTCATTTCCTCGGGGATCACGTCCGTGCCTTCGATGGGCACCGCGCTGGACGAGACGAATCGTGTCCCCCGCGCCGCGTGCACTTTGGGCCAGCCCGCGCGGCCCAGGTGCCAGATTTGGCAGTAGATGAAGCAACCTTTTGCGTGGATGGCGTCTGTGATGGATTTCCAGCCGGCGATTTGGGCCGGGGTGAAGAGGGCTGCGTCGTTGGTTCTGCTTACGCCTGTTGAGGAGATTATGGTTGCTTCTGTGATGAGGAGGGTTCCCGGGACGGAGGCGCGTTGGAGGTAGTATTCTGGACAGGGGTGAGTGCGTGAGGACGGTGATGGGGGGTGAGGTTGTTGGTACCTTTGACTATGGGGAGAGGAACCCATTCGTCGTCGCAGCGGAAACGGGTTAGGGGGGCCATGGCGACTCGGTGGCCGAGGTTCATGGTTCCGACTTTTAGGGGGGCGAAGAGGTTTGTCATGTTGGCTTTATTGTTGTATGTACAGACGAATATATACGTTGATGAATCGAGGATGTGAGGCGAGGGGATGGTATGTACAATGTGATCTGGATTATCACAGGAATTAACACAAGAGAGAAGGGGTTTATTCTTTTATATTCTCAGACGGACAAGTCAAGATATCTCTCTACTTATAAATCGAAGCTTCACACGACGAACCCACCGCCCATTTAGATCGTAGGAATTATTCAGCTCGTCACGTACGTAGGCAGAACTCGCGAGAAAATCTCCTTCAAGCCGAGCCCGGCTCCGGCGAGTTAACGAAGCGAAGTGGGTTAGCTGAATTACTTACTCTCCACATGGCCTACTGGAAGTTCCAGTAGGCCATGCTGGAACGAGTTGTAATCCGTAGTGTAGTGGGAGATAATACCTTGGCTAGAAACGGAAAAAGCGCCTAGTTTGAACACTAGGTAGCGTAAGGTGAGAGGTGAGAGGCCACCGGGGATCTGACGTGAAGGAGCATACGTTTTGCTAGGTAGGTTCACCTGTGCCGAGAATGCAGTACGGACATTATCAATGACGATCCGTCTCAGGATTACGAGTCTGACTGTTACACGATTACCCCTATTCGTTGCTGAGAAATACGACGACGACCTAACGAGCATGTTTCGAGTCTCTCTCCCAATGGGTATCTTCGCTTAGATGCGAAGCGGGAAAAAGGTCGAGAGCATGGTCATTATGCAGGTAGGTATTTAGATGGGTACTAAGGAAACTGGACTTCATGGCTAGATCCGCGACGCTACATAGACTGATGCATGATGATGCTTATAGTGTCCCGATGCCGGTGGTGAATCCTTATCTGGGTATGTAGTCGTCTTGAAAGGACCTCCTTGGCGTGTCATTGCTCACCTTACGACGGTGAGGGTGGTTTCTAATATCGTAGTGAACCGATGACGAGCAATTCTGATGAACGCACATCATCGTATAGGTCGTAATCCGTATTGTTGATCCGGCAAGTAATGGAAAAGAAATTCATAGAAGATGGTCAGCAATGATGTTCAGGGTAATTGTAGGAATATCTACCTAGGAACCGACTTTCACTTGCGAAAAAAGTTACCGACGCTAGCAAGGTCAGAATCACACACGATCCCCCGCTCCTGAACGCATTGGATTTCTTCCGGGTTCGACCGAGCAAATCGTGCTGGCGCGGCAACAGGACGGGCCAGTTCGGCCGAACTAAGCGGAAGTGCCTCTAATAACAAATACCTCGATACAAGCAAGTCTTGGTAACTACAACTAGGGAGACAGGTTATAGAGTCCTCCGAAAAAGTTCAGACTTTCGTGAGAAGTCGCCAACACCGCGCAACACGTACAATCGTGATGAATTCATCATGAAGATGTCAAGAGTGGAGTCCACCTATTCAGCGCGCGCGACCGACTCTAGACTCCAACGGCCCCGCGCCACCCCAGATTAAAAGAGACGACCCGCCTGCAAGTCCTGATTTCTAATCAGAAAATATATTCTCATCAACCCAACTGTCACCCCAAAACGGGGATGGTTTGGTCTATGCGTATTCCGTACTTAACGACTGCTCGTCGTCCTGTCTTGGCGAGTTTAACGACATGAAGGCCTGTGCTTTAACCGCTACCCATGCGCTGTGGTTCGTAGAGAGTGGGGTGTTGACTATTGAAGATTATGTCCAATACCTTCTCTCGCGCATCCGGGAGCGCGATCCCGTCGTCCAGGCGTGGGAGCATCTGGATCGAGAATGCGTTATCAGCGAAGCCAGAAGACTTGATCGAATCCCCAAGAGCGAGCGAGGACCATTACACGGTCTCCCGATCGCGGTCAAGGACATCATTTACACAAAAGGTATCTAGAACACACGACGGCGCTTGTGACATGGCTCGTTGCTCATTCTAGCAAGACATGCCGACGCAGCATAATTCTCCTATTTACCGAGGGAATGCACCGGTGCTTGATGCGGCGTGCATCACAGTCTTGCGCCAGGCGGGCGCATTGCTGCTAGGTAGGTGAGATCTCATGATGCAGGTGTAGTTAAAGGGGATGAAGAATTCCCTCTTTTGCTCATGCTTCCATAGGGAAGACAACGACGACAGAGTTCGCTTCCACCGAGGGCGGACCCAAGACTCGGAATCCCCATGACCCGACGAGAACCCCGGGTGGCTCTTCCTCCGGGTCGGCAGCGGCTGTGGCAGACTTTCAGGCCCCGATCGCACTGGGGTCACAGACTGGTGGTTCTACCATCCGTCCTGCTTCGTTCAATGGCATCTACGGATTTAAGCCGACGTGGAATGCGATCAGTCGGGAAGGCCTGAAAATCTACTCGCTCACCCTAGACACGATTGGCTTTTTTGCGCGCTGTGTTGACGATTTGGAACTCATAGCCGACGCCTTTCAACTTACGGATGATCAAGCCCCTGTATACGGATTTAAAGTGAGAGGTGCCAGGTTTGCCGTGGTGAAGACTGCCGTATGGCCTCAAGCTGGCCCGGGAACGGTCTCGGCGTTGGAATCCGGCGTGCGGCTCTTACGAAGCCACGGTGCTGTGGTCGAGGAGATCGAACTGCCGCCCGAGTTTGATCGCGCACCCGAATGGCAGCGCATCATAGTCCATAGCGAGGGCCGGTCCACCTTCTTGCCTGAATACAGGCTTGCAAAGAGGAAACTCTCGCCGCTTCTCGTCGGACATGTTGAGAATGTGAATAAGATTTCCCGTGAAGCGCAGCTGGAAGCATACGATGGGCTCGCTGCACTGCGGCCCAAGTTCGACGCCATAGCGAGGCGGTACGCTGCTATTCTCACCCCGAGCGTGGTTGATGAGGCAACGGTAGGGACTGAGAGTACAGGGAGCCCAGCTTTTAATGCCATGTGGACGGTAGGTCATGAGAAGGGGGCGGTTCACATGAAGATGCGTCTGCTGACACATTGTCTCATCCGCAGGCTCTTCATACGCCAGTCGTCAATATTCCAGGCTTCAAGGGCGTCAACGGCTTGCCCATTGGGCTCTCATTGGTTGCGCCCCGGTACCGTGACAGACATCTACTCGCGGTGTCGAAGGCGGTTGGGATAATTTTCGAAGAGGAGGGAGGATGGGTGCGTAGGCTGTATGTATAGCGTTGATAATCACATGTGAACCTCGGGTAGGTAGTGCTCGAGAGTCTCGTTTTTTCTTAGCACACATCAAGATGTCTATGTGGAGTACCAACCTGGGCATTCATCAGCTGGCATCTTCGAAATCTCTTTCCTAGTGTACCTCAAGTGGGTGAAAACGTATACTAGTTGCTGACGCGTTTGGATGGTTTCTATCACGAATGTTATCCTTCAATATCTTGCGAATTCTTGTAACTTTGAACTGGGCTAGACGTATCGAATATCAAATCAGCAATACGAAGTTACTTGGCGTTTGGCGTGGACACTCAGCTGAATGACTACAGCCGACCTCGTCCGGGCTTCCGCGTTTGGTTCCGCAAATCTGGTGATGCCAGGACCGCTTCGAACATGTTGCACAGTCATATACCGAGCTGTAAATCTCGTCGATAAGCCCCAAACCGACTGGTTATCGACTGTGGGATCACGGAACTGGCCGCGATGTGTAACCAGCGACGAAGCTCGCTGCAAAACACCGCCGCGAACGGGACTGACCGAAGAGTGTTCCGTATGAATCACGAATAAATCATATCTCGAACCGGGGATAGACGACGAATACGCAGAACAATGTTGATTCGTGATGGATCTGTATCTGCTGTCGTATCGTCTGCCGACCTATCACGGCCATGAACAGAGTCAAAATAACCACTCACGTACCGATGGGATCACGGACGTAGAGCCAGGACATACATATCCCCAAACCATCCCTCACAGCTTCGAATCCCGCGTCTTCGCCTCATTCTCCGGACTCCCAGGCCCCCCAATCTGACTCGGACTGACCTGTTTTTCGACCTCTTTCTCTTTCTCTTTCTCCTTCTCTATCTCCGTATCCTTTTCCTTTTCCTTCGAAGTTGTGTCGGTTGTGTCCTTGGCACCGGCCTCGTCCGCCGTCGGCACAGTCTCGCTCGTCTCGGCCTTGATGCTGATGGGATCGCCCAGCTGGCTCGGATTCGCGTCGGGGCCTTTGAGCTTTTTGCTTGCTTTTTCGCGGAGGGTTTCGGGCATTGTGACGGTAGTAATAGGGAAGAGGGAATGGTGGTTTTAAGTGTGAAACGATATGTGGTGAAATAGACGAAAGACGAAGGAAAGGACACCAGAGCGTGGCTGCTTAAAAACGGGAGTTCATATATAGGGAGGTATTTTTAATGACCTCACTGCGAGTGCTCGCTCTTACCTTGCTAGTCATCGATGACCTCACGGATTTGTAAGAGGTGGCTACGACGGCTACCTATCCTTGACTGTTTGATTAGGAGCATCTCAAATATTAATGGGAGTTATTGCGAATTACAAGGTCTGAGATGGTTGAGCATTTAAAGGGGCACCGAATCCTACTTATCTTAGACAGTAAGTGAGGTGGATTATAGCGATCTGTCCGCTAGCTGTCATCATGGTCAAAATACATCATTTGACCGATGATGAACAGATCGACTTGCCATCTAGTCATGAGAAGAACGTCCTCTCTCTATTTGAGTCACGGGTCTCGTTTGCAGCGTAGGGCATATCATGCGAGGGCTGGCAGTTAGCACGGTAATACCCGATCATGAGAAAAACAAACAAGTCATCAAGCATCATTACATATATAATATTCCAACGTATATACAGGGCCGTCTTTTGGCCAAACGGCGGGCTAGCTATCTTTTGCGGCTTTTCGCAGCCTCATGCGGAGGGAGTCGGCGGGACGTTTGTGTATGCGTCCGGGATCCAGACGTCGTATTTGGGACAACGCGGGACTCTTCCGACAACTCCGGCGTTCTAAGGGGGGATACTTAAGAATTGATTTCGGTTCTTTTGATGCCGGCGTTTCATGTATAGAGGTATCCGCGAGTGTCGGCGTCTTTATATCGGACGCCGAATCCGGATATGAGGGTGCAGACGGTGTCTTTTGATCGTCTGCCCTATGGCTTTTTTCATGCTTTTCCGCAAAGTAGCCAAATGAGCTCATCCCTGACATCTCAGATAGAGGTGTCGTGGGCGTATCAGGATCATCCCATTGAGATGTATCATACTCATAATCTGTGTTCATCGCCGTTTGAATGGTGACGTCTTCGGCTTCATGTTCTGGTTCTGCTTCGCACAAGGAGGATGCTCTGGCGGGGGTGGAGGCGCCAGAAGAATCCGAGCACATGGTGAGGGATCGAGGGGAAGGAGGAAGATGACTTGCTGGGATCGACTTTGTCGAGATGTCACTTGTGTACGAGGCCGGTTCATGGGTTAGAATAGGGGTAGAATCGTCTAACTCATCGAAGAACGGCGTATAAGCGTCCGGATCGGGCGCGTACCACGCGTGATCTTCGGGCAGATACGAGGCGAAGTACCTTACGAGCGAGTCGAAAGATCGCGTACGGAAGAGTTGTACGGCATGTTGCCATTGGTTGGTGCCAATGAGTTCGGGGTTTCCGATGATCTCAACGGATGCCGACTGAAGACTGGAGTTCAGCTGATCTAGCCGGTGCTGCTTGCGAAGTTCAAGCTTACGGTGGAAGTCTTCTACGTTGGTGGCATCCTGGGAGATCTCGCAGACGTCGAGGTAGAAGGCGTCGGGGTCCTGAATGGCTAGGGTGATCGTGTTGTACTGATCATGGAGCTTGGTGTTGAGGTCTTCCCTCTTCATGCCAAACTTCCAAGCGTGCCAGGAATAACTACTACCACCGTTCATGCTCGTAATCGGGGTGCAGGTGAACTGCAGACTAGTGACAGAAAAGGAACTGGCCACGCGAGAGTTGTTCGTCCGGGGTAAATCTGGGGTCTGATCCTGGATGTCGTTTCGCGGTCTTAATAGGTAATCCGAAGAGTGTTGTTTTCGTGCCCTGCTGTGCTATTCGTTGATTCTTATTTATAATGCAGCTACTTTGCCCGAGGGACGTGCTGCGGTTCGTGGTTCTTTATGTATGTAAATCAGGTGGTGAGTTTTCGTTCGTTTGATTCGGAGTCTTGTGATTGTTTTTGTTTGTTGTTTGTTAAAACAATCTAGAAGCAACTCCTGCTGGCCATCTTGCTTAATCAACTGTTTATTTAAGTATTCGTGAACGGTTTAAGATGTCAAAAAGCGGGTGTCGTGAAATCACGTATTTTCGTCGCAAATTGGATGTTCGTGGTTGTGACGCTCAGGAGATTGAACAGGTGGTGATGGCTCGATGCTGGTGCTGAGAAGAGATGGGGTAAGGGCGAGGACAAAGACGGTGGGCAATCGCCGGTAGCCATACCGTCGTAGGGCCTGGGGCCTCAGGCATAGCGCCAAGCCACATTTCACCCATTTCCTTGTTTCCGTTGGGCGTTTTGACGACATGGTCACGGAAGGGGCCAAAACTGTCTATTGAAATCTATTTTCTGCGAGGCTAAGCCCTTCTGGTTAGCATTCCGACGCTTTATTAGTAAACAACAACCATCTTGGGTTTAGCCTGTTGTCGCCCCGTCGCTGCGTCAATATTATGTAAGTGCGCTATCCTTAGATTGTGCATTGCCACCTGCAGCTAGCCAAAAAAGGGCGAAATCCCTCGATATTGCACCAATCATGGCGCTGTAAAACGAGACAGAAGTGGGGCAGTGATGCACACCAGTTCGGCTCACTGCATGAAATGCTGCAAAGCGGACAAGCGGATTCCATGGATTCCACGCATTCCATCCTATCATCGCAGCCATCGGCAAGCACTTTCACACACATGTGCCCTTCTCCCCTCCGGCTCTCCTCTCGCAGCGTAGGACTGGCCCCCTTGGCACAGCGTGTCACAGAATGCCAGGCAGACCATCCAGGCCCAGCCCTACACTGGTTTCTCTCACTATCAGGTACCTACAACTATTCCGTACAGGGAGGTGTCGTCGTGGTGTAGGTACCTATGGCTACCTGTTTGTGCTCTGGGAGTCAGCCGGACAAGTGGTCAGCTGGAGTAAGAGATACCTGGGTCTACATGACTACAGCAGAGACAGTCATTTGTCGTTGGGCTTCGTGCCCTCGCAAACCTGACAGGTGTCTTTCTTCGTTTCCAAGCCCTATTTGGCTTGCTCATCGTCTTTATTTTGTAGCGGTCTTGAGGGTTCATGATATGTGCAATATATCATGGCATCATCATTTATGGGAGTTGTAGCTCATTTCAGGAGGTTGCTCGGTCGAGACTCGAGAGGGTGCTGAAGCCAAACACCTCCACCTCAAGTCCGCTCACCTGTTTCGTTGCTGGGCCGATGCGTGGTACCACTTCGGACTGGGAGGGGTCACTGGGACGTACGAGTACGAGTAACGAGTCTCTACCACACGAAATACCTACCCAGGATGTGCGGATTACGAGTATTCCGTAGGTAGGAATTACATCCTCGCCTGCTCGAAGTCGGCTTACGGCACATCATCAGGCGAAAACTGCACAAGAACGAAGGCCGGTTGTGTTCTTCCCTGGTGAGCATCCTGCTGCCTTGTGACGACGTCTTGAGTGAGACCCGTCGAGCCCAGGTGCCAATATTCCCTATGGAAGTTGTCGAGTACGAAACCTTTATGAGATCAGTGACTCCAAACCCGAGACTAGCATACATTACCATTCCGATACCGTACTGAACAAATGACTCCCTGTCTGTTCCGTACAAAGACAGATTACTGCTCTCAACCCAAGTTCGGAGGGCAATATGTGTGATGAGATCGGCATTTCGAATCCCGGTGGATGCCCACGATAATGATAGCCCACCTCACATCGTCCAGAGGTAGGTATCCGTGTCTACCTATGCAATGCTTCCAACTTCTACAGAATAACGAGAGAGGAGTGAAGGAAGAGGTTACACATATTCAGAGCCTTGGTCCTTTGCCCCGAGTTGTATGGAGTAGGTAGGTAAGTACGGATTGCTTGTCCACCTTCTCCCTCGTACACCACCTACGGAACGCCTACCTTATCCAGCAGTCTTGGCAGTTCAAGGCAGTGTGGACGAACTGTTGCATCCCCCAAAGTGACTAATATGCCGCGCCCAGTGGAACCCGTATCTCGAACTGTGGCGCGCGGTTGGCTGGTGAAGGTAAGAGACCGGGGGTGACGCCTAGGCATGCGACCGAAGGAACTCATCTCTAGCGGGATCAGCCGCACAACAGCAGGTACTGTAGGTACTCCATGCCCTTTCTGTCGTGCGGGCTTCTGACTGCTTCGATGGCCCTCTTTACTGCCGCTTGGTTAAGAGACCCGGTACTGGAGGTCTCAAGGACAGCTCATCTGATGGTGAATCTCAACTTATCAGCATAGCCCTCGGGACTAAGCAAGGCCATTGATCTCTCAACTTCCCTTGACGTCCGGGGTGAGGTTTGGATCCAACTCCTCTTGATCGTTTTCGTACTTTCGCTTCCTATTCCTTTTCAGTCATTTTAAGCCCCGTTTTCTACACTGATTACGCTGTGATCAGGTCATGTTCATTTCAGTCTCATGGAAGCCATACCATTGTCGTTTATAAAAAGCGGTATATATTTTTGTCTGGGTATAGTCCCCCGTCGTCGACATCATGGCTGCTGAAGTTTACCCGTCGGAAGAGAAAACGGAGCCATTTACGGCCGAGGAGATACAGTTGCGATTGGAACAAACCATGGAATATGAGACGTTTTGCGAAGCCCAAGATCATAATGTCCCACTGGACCAGTTGGTGATCCGTGAAGAGGACCACAAGAAAGGACTTCGATTACTGCTGCGGCCGCTAACAAGGAGTCGCTCCGTCAGTCCCTGCATCGACAGTTGCCAGTGGCTCGATTTGGGGACAGATGTGGGCGACCCCGACCAACCGACGTCCAAGGTCCTGGCTGTGACTCAGACCTCCAAAGACATCAAGTTCCCCATCAGGATGTCGCAGGTCGAGGAGGAGGGCCGGCCGGCCCTCTGGTGTGAACTCTTCTACGATCCAGCCAGCGACGGGTTGGTCTTTTTGAATAGATCGGATATCCCAATTGCACTGGCCAGGATATCTTCAATACATAGTGAGACCAACTTCAAACAGGAGATTTACCCAGAGGAAGGCCGGACATTGTCACCAGGCACCTGGAGAATCAGTATTGACATTCCCGTCCTTGACTTTCGAATCCTGGAGAAACGGCCTGTCGCCCGACATGCGCGGTTGGAGAGTCCGAGGTCCACGACTCCCAAGCCCACGTCTGCCCCTAGTCAGACTACACAGAGCCGGTTGGGCAAGAGATCGTTGTCTTCAGATGAGCATGCGACTGAGAACGGAGTGGTTGAGAAGAAGCTTCGCACGGACGACGCGCACAAGAGAAGTGAAGACATTATCGTCTTCCTAGGACCCAAAGATGATCCGCTCGTCTTTCCCTATCCAAACGCGCCTAAGGCGAAGGAGATTGCGATTCCCAACGGTCATGCGCTGCTCGAGGTCCAGAAAGACGGCATTGTCGCGATTCCCGGGGATCGCGAGATGGATGGATATAAGTTGACGAAACGTGATGAGATTGCTACGACTCGTGCGTCTTGCGTTTTCACAGCCGAGCACTCTCAAGTTCCCGACGGCGTTATCACAGTCAAAGTCCTCAAAACTGGCGGGTCACCGTCGGATACACATCTCCCAGATGCGAATTATCGGAATGTGATTCGCCAAGCCGACGTCTGGCTTCGCGAGTATCAAAGCCAGGAAGATCTGGAGCACGACTCGATTGTCAAGTTATACGGAGGCGATGCTCGGTACTTGTCGCTGTATATGGAGCATGTGGATGGCAAGGACCTGGCTGCCCGGAATGTCTGGCGCGACATCAGCACGGACAAGTTCGTCGGCAGCCGTGCCGATGCCGTTCGCATCCTCAAGGACATTGCGGGCGCCTTGCATTACCTCCACCAGAAAAAGCGCATTCACAACGACATCAAGCCAGCCAATATATTGTACTCCCAAGACCGAGGTGCCGTGCTCTGTGACTTCGGCATGTCGACGCACACCACGGACCCTGCTGCCAAGGGTGGAACACCGTACTATGTGCCGCCGGAGTTCATCGCACAAAAGCTTCGTGGCACGGCGTCGGATGTGTGGGCACTCGGCGTGACAATGCTCTATGTCTTGCGCAAAATCCCCTTTCCAGACGCGCGTGGACTCCGTGGGCACCCAAAGAAACTATACTGGATGATTGCGGACTTGCATCGACGGCCACAGTTGCCCAGGGCGTCTCCTTCCGCTCCTTCTGCTGTGGAGCAGATGCAGAAATGGCTAACTGAGATCAAGGAAGCTAGAGGGCAACTCAATCAGCGTGATAAGATTGAGTCCCTCGTATGGCAGATGTTGATGCCGAATCCACTGCAGCGTGTGACGATGGGCAGGGTTATGAATGAGTTACATTCAGATAGGGATGCGACGCCCGTGAAGTGAGTGTTTAATGGGAATAGATTCGGATGTAGTGCATGTGTCGCGGGTTGAGTCTCGGTTTCATACAAAGAGCTTGCGTTTTGGCAGGTCGTGTTGATTTATAGCTAGGGTGAGTCTCACGGCTACTTTGATTGATATCTAAGCTAACTACCGCTCTCAGACATATCTCATAGGTACATCTCGTTGAGTTGAATATTAAATAGAAGCAAGCTTGCCAGCATTCCCTTCTCATTATAGCCAGCATTCCCTTTTCATATATAGCCAGCATTCCTTTTCGTATGTATATAGCATAGTTAGATAGCGAATGCTTCACTCCATTTCATCATAGATTTTCTAGTGCTAGGACGGGAATGAATGCCGCGAGAATAGGACTCAGGAGTTCGGGACATTATTCCTGATGCACCATTGTCCGGCGTAGATGTCGCGGCCGGGCTTTGTCTGAATATGCTTGCCGTTACGCCCGTGTCGTTTGGCAGATTCCGGACGGGGGAGGCGCGTCGTTGGAATTTTACCCTTCTTGATGAAATGCGGCAAAGACGAGGACATCAAGTCGTCCCAGAGGTTCCTGCTTGCCATGTCTGTCGTCTCTGTCTCACGAAATTTAGACCCGTGCTACCTAGTTACACGGATACTGCATCTGGCCGTTTTCCATCGAATTCTCATAAGGTTATCGTTCTCATTTTCATTAGCTCGATACCCGACTAACAGCGACGAATGAAGACGATTAAGGTCTGGTAGAACCCGCGGTACCTAGGAGAAGGAGAGAGCCGTAGGTACACCTTATGACGCCCGTCGCATGAGGCAGTTTTTTTATCCAATTACATGAGAGTCGGGATACAGATTGGGCAATTCCAGCCCACCCGCCAGTTCTTGAGACTCTCAATTTACTATTCGTTCTACGTGGCTGGGCCGGGAACTTGCTCAAATATTCTCGGGGACGTTCCTTCAGTATCTATCTTCTCTGGACTGGTATTTCTGTTTCTTATCGCTGTTATTGGGTTGGTACAGTATGAAATATAGAACTTGGGGAAAGGGAAAGTGAGGATTGAGGGGTGGAGATTGAGGGCCCCGTGTAAGATACGGCATAGTGCAGCAGCTGATTGTAACCGACAACGCATCGCGGAGGTATGGGAGTATGTCCTGACACATGGTTGATTGTTGGTGAAGAAAGGAAGGAAACGTGCCGGTGCGGTTCGGCCCGTGTGACGTCGTGGTCTCGTCATTCCGGACCGGGCAACCGCGCGCGCCGAAGGCTATCTCCGGGTTCGGGCTTCGGGCCGGGGTGGAGCGCGATGATGGCTGATGAAGCATTATGTAGGAGTTTGGCTGCCTTTATGCTGGTTATTTCGTGAAAGGGGAGATATATAGATTCTAGGCTTGGGTTGTACAGTCGTTCCGGTCAAGGCAGGCAGGGCAGGACCGGACGAGTAACTGTTAATGGGCTGTTATATGAAATTCTAATTTGAAGAATGAGACGTGAAAACGGAACTTGACTGAACCGTCTTGCTCAAGGGTTATTGCTCCCGTTCGTTGAATATCAACAACCAGGCAGTTCCAAGTTCGAACAGATTCGCTGAGACTACCTACCCGGGAGCGACCAGGCAAGCAACTTGCACGACCTACACGATCCGAGTTTATTTATGTAGTTTTAGAAACGGCATACCTACCTAATCCAATTACCGTTAAGACCATAGCCGGCAGTGTCTATATGATGATTCCCGACTCTACACATCTCTCCACTTGAAGTATTATTCAAAACCGCCGCATCCTCTCACCTTAATGTGAGCGGCTCAGTCGGACTATACGGATAGTTCACGCTTCGTATGTCAACCACAACTGATACGGCAGTCGGCAGCATGGAATTATACCAGTTCCACTATTAAGTACCCAATTGCTCTCGATATGCATGTTAAAGTCCCCTCGCTTGCCTGCTACCTCGATCGATCCGCACCTACATCCACTTAATCCCGACATCTATAACCGTCAACATATTCCGTATTTCTAATCAATTGCTATTAAGGCCAAGCTGGCCTTTAACTACTTTTCCATCCCCATTGGCTCAAAATAAGAAAAAGAAAACGGTCATCATTTGGTCTACCTATCCGGGCATCAGACATGTTTCTACTCGTACTTCTCGTTTTCGATGCTAATTAACCACGTATTACGGTAACATGGACCCATATGGATGCCTGTCTGCGCAGAGGAATAGCGAGATTCTACCGATGGACGGACAGGACTTCGCCGGACGTAGATCTGATCTTCGTTGGGTGATCAAAAACGGATCTGCGGTTATTGGTGCTGGGTTTCTTGTTGAGCGTCGCAGGGTTCCGATCTCATCGTTCCAAATATCTAAGGAATCCTCTCCTGGTCCAATATCGCCGGATAACTTCCAGTCCCTAGAGGATAAGAACTCGCACAGCACAGTTTGTCCTCAGAGATTCTTTGGAAGGGATAGGCGCTGTTGCGGATTGTGAGCGGGCCAATTACAGGGCCCATTGAAAGCCCCTCCTACCGAAAATAGCAGCTACTATGAGATGGCGCACGTGGGTGGGACAACTGGGATAAGGACTTCCGTGAAGTTGGGGATGAAGTGGCATTTTAAGTGAGTCTGCTCGGAGTTGTTGTATCGGAGCGGGAACCGTTGAGATAGGGGCTCCTGTGTCATTTGTTTAAGTGCTCGGTTGAGGAAGTACGGTTATACAAGGACTCCGAGGGACGTACGGAATACAAATCCAACTCAACAGTTCTCAATGAATCCCTGCGATAATCCATCTACTTGTAGACGAAGGATAACGCCAAATTAGAGGATATAAAAATGGCTTTCGCTGTCCGGCTTGATTCCAGGCTTGCGCAGCCAAGTCCGTAGTTAATGAACGGCTCAGGCACGGAGACGGTGCATGTACCCATTCCGATTCCCGAGCCAGGGCCAGACAGACGTATTCCTTCTTTAACAACTCCATAGAGATACAGTAGTGTCTGGACAGTACGGGGTAGTGTGTCGACTATGTAGCGATGGTGAATTCACATGACTGCTGGTGGCGGTGGTTATCACCGACGGCTTAGACGGATCTTTTCGTGGGCTGATCCCGGATCAGCATCCCGGAGATTTTGGCATGTTTCTGGAATGGTCAGCGACGGATTGCCGCCCCGTCCAGGGTTGATGGGCCTGCAAGTCTTGTGCAACCATCCCCACGTTGAAACGCCAGGGTTGAGATAGCAGTCTTTACTTTACAAGGACGGAGTATGCCTAGGTAGTAACTACATAATGCAGTGAACCTCGTCCGCACATTTGCATGCTGTACCCAGATAGGTATACGACGTATTATGTTTTCCGTAATATGTTAGCTAAGAATCCGGCAGAATTGCTTGAGTTGACTGCCGGACTCGGTGCATGTCATGGTTACACAAAGACTTGACAACTCTCACTTACACGCGATCAACTCATATCTCATGCTAAAGACTCCAAGTAGATCCCCGATCTTCAAGAACAACTACTCGACCTCTATACAGTGAGTTTACCTCGTATTTCTCACGAGCACCTACACAACCTACTTGACAGTGATATCCACAGTTAACAGTTGACAAGGTCTATAAGTCTGACGAACCTCGGCAGGGAGCCAGGGTGGATAGGCCAACACTTACGGAATACTCGACATAGACAGAAAATCGATACTTATTACCGGAGGCTATAGCGAGTCCTGCTATCCATGGATTATACGGATGCATGCCGACTATGCTCAAAGAGGCGTTCATACACCGTAGACTGGAGGTACCCAACGCGTGTGACGGTCCACACACGAGGGTGGTATCAGTACAAATGGCCCCTTCTTGCGGAATAGCACCGGCTAACTAGAGCGCGAGTGCATAATCCTTCCAGCGAAGGATCCCACACTGTGACGAGTTCTATCCTACGGAAATGCCTGGCAGCTTGACAGCATCGTTACCTACTTGTCGTGTAAGTACGAAGGGTACTCGATAGTAAGGCTCCATGTCCCGTTCTCATGTCATCTTACTTACTACTAATATATTTCACCTTCGCCTTCCCTCCCCATCGTGAAAGAAATGTGGATAGATCCGCCGCCACGTTCATCTTCATCCCCTGGCTAGCATCGACAGTTGGCCCAAGAGCTTCTGCCTTGCTTCTCTAGTCTATATATTATTTATCGGGACTTCATATTCCAATATAAAGTCTTCCAGTCTGCTACTGCCTTTCTTACAATCAGCAAGACAGCACAGATGGCGGAGACAATGCCACCTCGTAGCGGTCGTCCGCTGACGACCTCGTACGCGGACTTGATGAAGCCAGACGAGGATTGGCGGCATCTCCCTAACTCAGCAGAGCGGAGGAGAATTCAAAACCGTCTCGCACAAAGAGCCTACCGTACGTAGATCCCTAGTCCCACTTGCACCTCATCTGTCACTAACTAATTCTTCAATATAGGACGCAATATGCGCGACCGCTCAAAAGAGGTAGAAAAGCTCAAGAAACAGCTCCAAGAGTTACAAGAGTCCTCGAACAACAGCAATCACTCATCCCGAGATCAAAGCTTGGTCTCAGGAAGCAGGAGTGATAGCTCCGAGGACACGATGCTCCCCCATCACGGAGACGCCGCTTCACTCATGACCGGATCCCCACCGCATGTGTATAACTGCATGCAGCCATGGTCCCTCCAAGACAACCTCGACAAACTCGAGGACTTTTGCAATTTCATCGCTGATGATGGGCCGCCTACTTCTATGCCGTTCAACGTTACGCCCCCTTATTTCTCGCCGCTGCCGACTATGGACGACGATATCATGCCCGAATTGTCTGCGAGTACGACCCTGGGTGGTCGGCCAAGGGCTGTCACTACGACGATTGCGCCGAGCTCGACACAGCAACATCCGCAACCGCCGCGGAGCCATAGTATATCTGCTGGATTCCCGTCGCATAATTCGAATCCGCTGCCCTGGAATGTGCAGGCTGCTGAGAGGCGCGGGACATTACCGGGATTGACGAGGTAAGCAACTCTATGTATGACTATAGTACAATAACTGATCTAACTTGATGATAGCTTCAACATGTTCGCTAATAACGGAGATCGTGCTCTCTACTACCCCGACTCCGTATTCTCACTCGCCGACACCGTCCCGGGGTTAACGCCATACGCGACATCCCCGGACTCGGACCTCAACAGCGTAGACAGCTGGTCCGCGATCGACAAGACGGTAAAATCCGGAAGCGCGTCATTTTTGACGAATCCCGACGGCAGCAAGGCCCTACCGGAGACGACGGCCCCGCTGTTACATTTCGCTGTTGCGGGTGGGAGTATTGATACTTTGCAGTTCTTGTTGAGACAGCCGAATGCGAATCTGGATGCGAGGGATAGAGAGGGGTATACGGCGCTTCAGAGGGCTGTTATGTCGGGACGGCCTGATATGGCTGCGATCTTGCTGGAGAGTGGTGCGGCGATTGAGGATGAGGGTTGGCGCGTGGGTGGGGTTGGGGGTGGGAAGGAGGAGGCGTAGATTGATGATATGAGTGGCGTTTTGATTGGTTTGTGAGTGCTTGGAAGAGTTGGAAGAGTTGATATCCCTTTTGTATGTTTTGAGGCATGGCGTTGGTTTGTTTGAATTGGGTATACCTGCACTTGATTTCTCACGAGTCGCGATGTAGAATAACATCGCTTCAACTCCTACACGGGAGGATACATTCGTCGCCAAATCATAGATTTAGTTAGCTTCAGTAGACTAGATTTACTCGAGTAACTATACCACCAATGTAGGCGACGTTGACAAACCCCGCGTATACAGTGTCATAGAACATCAACTTGTTGTTCTGAACAGGCAAGATATAGACATTCCCGACAACAACATTAACGAGCTTACCAACAATCTCCCAAGTGCTTATAGCTTGAAAAATGGACACAACACGTGGTACTATATCGAGGCCATTTTATATCCCTATACTAGGGACGACGTCCGAGCAGCGACCCATCAACCACAAATCATCCTACCTAACTAGATACGCCAAAGTCCCGGCCCTACGCAAGTTCCCGGACTGGTGCCTCTCCGGGATCCCTTCCCGAAAGGCTTCTTCTCCGCGGAATGGATTTGGCGTTACGTACCTAGTCACTGGCAGGGTGACCTTAATCACTGGCTATTCCGTATCTGCTTGACTTTGTCCGGTTTTAGTCGAGAATAATGTGTTTTCGACAAGGGCATCGCACTTATGTAAACCGGACCTAAAAGACCGGACCGGCTATAGAGCTTGACTACCTAACAGGGCAGGAGAGTCAACTCCCGGGTTCCGTCTTCATCACCTAGGTGAAGATACCCTTCACTTGACTGAGTAGGTAGGTACTTCTGTGCCGCAAACCTGCGCTGTGAGGTATTATCGGATCCCTCACTAGAGTCCCGGCCCAGAAACCCGGGGTTGCCTCAACCAGGAGTATGTAGATGTGGGCTAATTAGGTGTCTCGTGGTAAATTAGTTGCAGGAAGACGTTGGAGGCCTGTTCGGTCCTAGATAGGTTATGTATACGGAGTATAGGTAGGTAGGTAGGCACCTAGAAAGGTAGGTAGGTATGTAGGCAGGGTGGGAAGAGAGGTGGAGAGTCGGGCTAAGCTATGTGGATTTCCCGTCGGCATGGGATCGGAACGAGGGCCTGTCAAGCTTGCTGGAGGGAGATATATAGGCCGAGAGGCCCTGGTGAGACGACTTACCTTAGATACCAAGGGATGAATGAACTTGAGCCGCTCTGCTACTTAACCGGCTATCTACGAAACTCCCGTTATAAGGTCTCCGCCACTTAGACGATGCGGCGCACTTTTGCAAGGCGGATGGTACTTGTATGTTCATGCTCCTACATCTGTAGCTAACTATTATATCCAACCAAAGGCCTGAATTAACTCCGTGTGTCGATCCGGCTTCGCATTGGTCGAGATGCTTAATTGAACGACGCCCGCTCTTTTGTCCCTTAACAATGAGTGGCCAATTAATACAGGTAACTACAACATGAGCTATGAAGTGGCGTCTTCGTATATAAAAGTACTACAACTCAGAGAATTGCTTTTCCGTACCCTGGAAGCTGAGTCCGGCTCAGATCATTGGTTGATATCTGTTATAACTCAAGGAGGTATAGGTGAGGATGGTTGGTCTAGGATGGAAACGACTTGGTGGCCGATGCAGCTTGGTTTGGTGATGGGGCGAGACGCTCTCCTTGCATGGAGGAGTTAGGTGCATGATGTGTATAGGAATGGAAACAAGTGAATGGGCTGTGAATACTATGGATACACTATGGAACCTGAGAGACAGAAAACAATGAACATGTGACGGTCTTGGATTTAGATTTACAAGGGAAGTTTAGAAGATATGGCGCTGCGACAACGCGATGATGATAATACCCATGCCTAGATACAGGTAAGCCGTGTATGCGGCTCAGCCTACAATGGTATTATTCAGGAAGCGAGGGTGAGACGAAAAACCGATATACCCGTAAGAGCTTTCAGAGTAAAAGGCGGAATAGACAGACAAGAAACGGCACATAAATCCGGGCCATCGGACTTAAGTATCAGCACCACCACAGACCGACATCCATAGTAAGTCCAAACGACAGCCTCGTGATAAACAGAAAATATTTCTAAACAGGGCACATGTTTCGAGTCAAATCCGACCTCCGTATTACTTTCCGATCAAACGCCGGGAGCGTAATCGTGAGCGTAGACGGAAGTCGTGGTTACGGGTCCGTATGTATTATTGCTTTTGGGATTTTGCTCATCCCTACCGCTTGAGAACCTGGAATGCCACATTCTTGATTCCCTGATGATTGAGAACGGGTTGGCTTAACGTGCACAGTACGGAATCTGCCGCGAACTGACTGACTGCATTGGTGCGGCGCCGCTGCTAAGCTGTCAAGATAGCGCTACGCAAGCCGGGCCCTAACGGGTTTCTAGTTTGGAACCAGATCGTTTCTCGACAGCGCAACAGAATCGAAAACTTCCCCTCAGTGCAGTCACATCAAGCCGGGTATAAGTTATAACTTCCCCTCACGAACATGGGTATGAGCTCGGTCGACTTTCATGCGCTCCGTATGAAGTCCTACCCTGCGGACAACTCACAATAAATGTCGAAGTTAAGAGATAAGTACCGGTACTTCACCGATCTGTGGTTAATTAGCCCCGATATCTCACATGCTAATTACGGTAGCGCCTTCTTTAGCTGCGGGGGACCGGGTCCGGCGTCACGGGCCCACCACGTGCCGGATACGTGGGTAGTGGAGGGAGGTACTTTGCTGACGACTGTGACAACCTCGATCGGAGGGCGGTGGTGTTGGATTCTTGGGTGATTATATATCAGTGGTATCGCATGAAGTCTTATTGTTCTCCGCGGTGTTTATTCATCATTGAGTTGAGCAACGATGATGTCTGAAGCTCTGTTATCAATGTCCAGCGCATTGGCTCCGTGTTCGCAGCTAACAAGACCAACAATCAAGAGATAACCAACAGTGACCAGTCAATCGGGACCAACTGTTGGCGACTCAGCTAATTATCACGATTCAGATCTGTCAAGATGCGGTTGTTCTATATGTGATGCTCTTATTGCCTGAACTGCCCGTGCGTATAACTCATGATTGATATCAGTGGCAACGTAACCTAAGTACTTGATACGCGGACTTTTGTGTTGGACTGGGACTTGAAGCTTGACAGGTGCGAGCTACAAGTTGAGACCGTGACTCAGCGAGAGGTAAGAGGTGCCTGGACTCGGCGTCGGAGAGAACTACGATGAGACTTGGCTTACATGAGGCTCTGTGTGTAATAAACCGCGATTAGTTGGTCTCCTCTCATAAAAACCATCGCCCTATATGCTTCATATTTTCTTTTGACTCGTGATCTTACTCCGGACACTCGACTCGATCCAAGCCCCGAAGAGGCGCACGACGAACAAAATTTTCTGACAGGGAGCCACGCCGCCGGATGTAACACCATGATTCACTGCTGTAACATAAGATACCGGATCTGAGAAACCCCAGCCTCTAGCAGGGCGTCAGGGGTCGAGGATGGGCGGTGATCCGCCGCAGTGACGTAAGTTACGATCTTGCCACTTACTTAGTCGTTGTTTCGTACAGGTACCTGTCATCTTGGTGATAGTGATACTACCTGGCTTGCAGGTATAGAATGGTGGTTGACTAAAGGTGCCGTCCAACCCACTGCATGGCATGCTGTGCATGACGCATCGTGTGAGCCTTCGTCAGGGGTCAGGTTTATTGCCCATGATGACATACAGTCGGGACTCGATCGATGATAATTAGTCCTTCTTGTTCGTTGTGTCCTGCATCAGGACTTTGTCCCTGGTATGTAGTGATACATGCGACCCTGGGTCGGATCTTGTTGTTGAGACATAGCTACTGATCAAGCGATGGGCAGCTACCACGTTATTCACTTGTGGATAGATCTTCGATAATGACCATGTTCGCACGAGTACTGCACTACTTAGCATCTATCTAGGTGCCATGTTGCGACGTGCTGGTATGGAGTCTGAAGTCATGGACAACTACAGAGACCTGTGATGGGCAGTGCCCAATAGGGGTATCGGACGGCGCCGACACTGTTTTTGAAGGCATCGCGAGACAACGCTAGCCAGGGCTAGCTATATATTCTAGCGCGCACAACGTATAGTAGACTTTTCCTCCTTCTTCTTTATCGCGAAAATAGACAGATTTCCAGCCCGAATAAGCGCATCTTTCGGTGCTGTTTCCCTTCACATATTTTCGCGATCATCTTAGCGATATTTTTTACGTCTTCAGAATTGAAGATGAGCGACGCCGAAGTGCTTGCCGCTATCCGTGGCGACATTTCTCAAGCCATGGTCACAGCCGTACAGCAAAGTAACCAAGCCATGGCCGACGTGGAAGCACGTATGAGTGAGAAGTGGGAAAATCAACTCAAGGAGGTAGCGAATGTCCTATCACAAAACGCGAATACGATTCGCCTTGAGCAACAAGTGGCCGCGTTGACGGAGTTGCTTCAACAACAAGTTATTCGCTCCAAAGCAATCGAGGAGCGCTTAACTACTCGTACGCCAACCACCGAGCCGGCTATAGCGGCCCCACCACCAACGATGCCATCAGCACCGCCTGCAGATCTTCCTGCGACAGCCGAGTCGACACCTCTGCACACGAAACGAAAGCCACTGCCCTGGCCTGAGAAGTTCGCTGGAGAAAGGAGCCGATGGGCTGCCTGGGAGCAGTCTATGCGGTATAAATTGGAGCAAGACGGAGTATTCATTGGAGATAACCGATCGAAATGGTACACTATATACGAACGATTAGAAGAGAACGTCCAAGCAGTAGTAGAGTCATACTATACAAGGGGAGGGCGTGATGGCGCAAGAGACCCAGAAGATCTCCTCACCTACCTCAGCAACACGTATCGAGACCCAAACAAAGCTGTGACAGCAGTCTCTCGATTGCGGTCCTATAAACAGGGAGCGAATCAACAGTTCGCAAATTTTCTCCCTCGTTTTGAGCAATTACTTGCGGAGGTCGGAGGGACGACATGGGAAGACAGTGCGAAACTGTTATTGCTAGAGGGCGCTATAAACGAGAAGTTGAAGAAGGCATTGGTGACAGTCGAGTTGCCGACTCAATATCAGCCTTATCTGAATAAAGTGCTCACCGTGGCGGCCAAGCTCGAGGGACTTCCGTCATATCGCACCGTGGAGCACAATGTACAAGTGGCTGCGCCTCAACAAGCTTCGATCCGGCCCTCCCTGGACCCAGATGGAGATATCGCAATGACAGGCGTGTCAGCATTGGGTCGAGAGCTAAGTAGTAAGCGACCTCGTCCACGAGCACCTTGGGTATCCAGTGAGGAAGTATCACGGCGCCGAGAACGAGGGGATTGTATCCGATGTGGTAGACCTGGTCACTTCATTAGTAAATGCGTTCTGAGACCTGCGGTGAAGCCGACTGTTCAAGTCAATGCTACAACCACAGTGTCAGAGGCTACAGTTGACGATGGAGAGGAATCGGAAAAAGAGTAACCCTCGAGGATAGACGCCCTCGAGGGTATATGCCGACTCAACTGGAGATAGAACGAGCTCGCCGAGATATGGATGGCACACCATTTGTTATTGATTCACTATTAGAAGACATCTCGTTTCACGATACTTTAGTGGACCTTGGATGTGAATGCTACGCGGCCGTTAGTGAATCTCTCGTCAGAAAGTTGAAGTTGAAGCGCATACCGATCGAAGCAAGAAGACTTAAACTGGCAGCGAAGGAAGAGGAGGAAGGTAACAGAAAGGAGATATGTGAGATGACATATCTGAAGTTGGACATCGACGGGCACGCCCGCCGGGTATTCGCTTACATCGTACCGGGTCTACACTACCCGTTAATTCTGGGCAAGCCATGGATGGAGAACGAGAAAATCACGTATGTGGCTGATCGTCACGAGCTGCGCATCGGAACAGCAAACGATATGACTGTGGTCGAAAAAGGCTATCAACAACATGCCCCAGAAACAAAACACGTACGCGACGCCTTTCTCGTCAGTGGGGTGTCGTTTAATTCTGAAGTCAATCGAGCTCGCACACACAGAGGCGATAAATCCAATACAGCAGCGGTGTTTGCAGTAACGCTGTCTGATATTAACAAAGCTCTCGCACCAAAGAAGGTCATCAGTGTTCGCGAAAGGTTACCTCATGAACTCATGGCATATGCGAGCCTGTTTGACGAAGCTAAAGCACAGGCGTTACCTCCCAACCGTCCTGGCTCCGACCACGAGATTAATCTCGTCACCGATAAACAAGGAGCTGAATTGCCCGTTCCATGGGGCCCGCTATATGGAATGTCGAGAGAAGAATTACTTGTACTGAGAAAAACACTCACGGAACTACTGGATCAAGGGTATATTCGTGCCAGCAGCTCACCTGCTGGCGCACCTGTGTTATTTGTGCGCAAGCCAGGAGGCGGACTGCGATTCTGCGTGGATTACAGAGCTCTGAACGCAATCACGAAGAAAGACCGCTACCCCCTCCCACTGATAAAAGAGACATTGCGCAGTCTGGCCACCGCAAAGTGGTTTACGAAGCTAGATGTCCGAGCTGCCTTTCATAAACTGAGAATCAAAGCAGGCGATGAGTGGAAGACAGCCTTTCGTACGAGATTTGGGCTGTTTGAATGGACTGTCACACCCTTCGGCTTAAGTGGTGCACCAGCAACATTTCAACGTTACGTGAATAGCGCTTTGAAAGATCTATTGGATATTGTATGCTCTGCTTATGCAGACGACGTACTTGTATTCACAAGTTCCTCACGAGAGAATCATTTAGAGGAAGTCAAGCGCGTATTGGATCGTCTGCAGGGTGCTGGGCTTTACTTGGACATAAGTAAATGCGAGTTTGCCGTCAAAACGACTCGTTATCTAGGCTTCATTGTAGAAGCCGAAAAGGGTATACGTATGGACCCGGAGAAAGTGCGGGCTATTCGAGAGTGGGAGGCTCCGACAACGTTGAAGGGAGTCAGAGGGTTTCTAGGATTTGGGAATTTCTATCGAGACTTCATTAGCAACTACTCAGAACGAATACGACCCCTAACTGAGTTGACGAAAAAAGGCACCCCATTTCGGTGGGGGAAGGAAGAAGAAGCCGCGTTTCAATCTTTGAAGACGGCTTTCATGAGTGAACCGGCATTAGCTCATTGGGACCCCGAAAAGCCCACGTATCTCGAGGCTGACTGTTCTGGGTGGGCTTTAGGAGGTTGTTTGAGTCAAATCGGTCACGATCACAGACTGTGGCCGGTGGCCTACTACTCGCGAAAACTATCACCAGCTGAAACAAACTACGAGATTCACGACAAAGAGCTTCTCGCAATAATCAGCTGTCTGCGTGCATGGAGAGCGGAGTTAAGAAGCGTTACGAAGCCATTCAAGATACTGACAGATCATAAGAACTTGACATACTTTATGACAACGAAACGCCTCACGGAGAGGCAGGTCAGGTGGGCTGAGGAGCTAGCGGAATTTCAATTCGTATTGGATTTCCGTGCAGGACATCTCAACTCCAGAGCAGATGCGTTATCAAGACGAGACCAGGAGTTGCCATCAAACGGACAAGACCCAAGGTGGATAGGCAGGGATCGACAGTTGTTGCAGAACAAGTGGCTGCCGCCGAAATACCTTAAAGAACACCTACAATGCGCCGACACGAAGATATCTCGCACCAGAATGGAGGCATTGGAGTTTCCAAAAGGAAATCAGTTGTTCGAACACGCCGACTTAGTTGCTGCGTGGGACACAGCGATTCAGAGAGACCCCTCTTATAGTCTGATTGCTCACGCAATACGTGAGAAGCACCGCTCGTTCCCTTCAGAACTCGGCATTAAGGCGTCAATCTCAGAATGTCACATTGACGAAAATGGTGCTGTTCGTTTCCGGGATCGCTTATGGATACCAGACTGGGAACCTCTTCGAACAGCGTTGATTCAGAATACCCACGACTCCTACTTAGCAGGACACCCTGGACGTGAAGGCACTATTGCTATGCTTTTACGTACGTTCTTCTGGCCAGCATTGTCGAAGTCTGTGCGGCGGTTCGTTCGCAATTGCGATGTATGTGGGCGGAAAACAGTTTGGCGAGATCGAAAGAAGGGCTTGCTTAAACCATTGCCTATCCCAGAACGGTTCTGGAGCGAGTTATCTGTCGATTTTATGACTGACTTACCTGCAGACCAGCCAGGTGATCCTACGTTCCTAATGGTTATCACTGACAGGTTGAGCAAATCTGTTATCTTAGAGGCAATGACGACTATGGAAGCAGAAGCGTGTGCGGAGCGGTTTGTTCAAGTCCATTGGCGGTATCATGGGTTCCCTAAAGCTCTCACGAGTGACAGAGGGTCGAACTGGACAGGGAGATTCTGGAGGAAGTTATGCTCCCTAGTTGGCATCGAGCAACGTCTCTCTACAGCATACCACCCGGAATCAGATGGATCGACAGAACGAGCCAACCAGGAGGTGCTAGCTTACCTGCGAGCATTCGTGACATATACACAGTTCGAATGGGCCACACTTTTACCTGGCGCAATGCTGGCTATAAACAATCGAGATACGACGACGATCGGGTTGAGTCCTTTCTTCTTGATGCACGGTTATCATGCAGCTACTATCCCCATGATAGAACCATCAGGGTTACCATCCCGGGACCCTACAGTGGCCGCTGAAGCATTCGTTCAGCGCTTGAAGGATGGTGTCGAGTTTGCGCAAGCCGCAATGGCAACCGCTCAGCAGAATCAAGAGGAGAGCGCGAATCGGCACAGGGGCGCAGCTGAAGAGTTCCGTGTCGGTGACCTCGTGTGGCTCTCGCTAAAGAACATCACCACGCCTCAACCGTCACAGAAGCTTGCCTGGCTCCACGCGAAATACAAGGTCACCAATGTCATCAGCCCACACGTTGTGGAGTTAAATACTCCTTCGGGGATTCATAATAGATTTCACGTCGAACTGGTCAGGCGCGCCGGCACAGATCCACTACCATCACAGAAAAACGACGACGTACGTCCCCCGCCATTGATAGGAGATGAGGCATCCCCAGATGCGGCTTGGGAGATAGAGAAGATCATACGTGCGTTCTGGCATGGAAAGGGGGCTCGGAGGCGACGAAAATTAGTCGTCAAATGGCTAGGATATGCGGAACCGACAAAAGAACCCATCGAGAATTTTCTACACACTGACGCTTTGCGGGAGTTCAAGGACATTTACGGCGACCCGTGGAAGAACGATGGGCCCAGCGCGAGAACATTCAGGGCCAGGCGGGCAGGCACCTGACTGGACCTATAGGGGGCGTGTCGCGGTTCGACAGGAGAGGAGGGGGGTGATGTGATGGGCAGTGCCCAATAGGGGTATCGGACGGCGCCGACACTGTTTTTGAAGGCATCGCGAGACAACGCTAGCCAGGGCTAGCTATATATTCTAGCGCGCACAACGTATAGTAGACTTTTCCTCCTTCTTCTTTATCGCGAAAATAGACAGATTTCCAGCCCGAATAAGCGCATCTTTCGGTGCTGTTTCCCTTCACAAGACCAGAGTTGTTACCTCTACCTATCAAGCTCCCCTGCATAAACACCTAGCTAGTGTAAGCCCATCGTAGCCACCGGCACTTGGCTGCTCCAGCTTGCCAAGTCTATAACGGTGCTACCGTACCTACGTTGTACGTCCACGTGTGGATGGACCCGGGAGGGACGCAGATGCCAAGCCCTCAGGGGCCGGCGTTAAGGAAATGTCAAAAGGGGAAATCGGGTGCCAAGAGCGATTGGATGGTTCGGAGGTGTTGGAGATGGCGGAGTTAGGAATAGGGAGATTCTAGGGAGGGTATTGTGTATTTCGGAGTGTTGCTCGTCGGTCAGTTGAAGGGATAGAAGCTCGAGACCGGGAGTATGGACGAATGCGCTTCTAGAAGTCTAAGGAAACAATTCCAACGTTTCCAACTGAACAGGCAAAGAAAATCTATCATGGGTTATAAGTGTGATAGCGAAAGATAAATCCGAACCCTAAGCCATAAGGATGGAGGAACGGGGACATGACCCGGCCCCTGGGGTCAGCTCACCGAGAAACTTACATATTGCCAAGAAACGTCCCGTTACGACATTCAGGGGCAACGCGGTAACAGCTACAAAAGTATGGTAACATCTCTGGCGGGATTGCCCCAATTTCTAGACCTCTGGACTGTCTGTTATTAATATAGTAGCCGAGACATCATGTTAACTCATCTCTCGCTCCGTGCCCAGTGTAACGACCTGAGTACTTTCCCGGTTATCGACCAGAACACATTCTACAACTCATCTACCCGGCAAACAGACGCTGAATTTTCTTGCCTATGCTCAATTGAGGGACGAAGTCGAAGTCAACCTCCGGCATAACAACTGGATTTGCCCTTAAACCTACCATCGAGACTATCATGTACTCGTTAACGGTTAACCCGTCACATGTAATGATTCTACAGTACTAGCACATCTACATACTTCTAATCCGTGCTACACAATTGCCAGACCTAACACAAGCACTCGGCATCTGCTCTGTGGGACCGCCGCCGTCCCACACACCCGGTTGGAGCCGTGGGACCGCTACCTCTTAGCTACTGAATAAGGCCGATCCGGTAGACACCAGCCGTTCATTCGGCCCACATCGTGCAATACCCTCGTGTAATCCGTGACGGGAGTGCAGTTGATCATCAATTAGTGCCGATGTTAGTCGGTAGGCATCATGGGATTTTCGAATTCCATGTCATGATCTTCTGGTTCTGAACGGGGTTAAGGGTTGGAGATATCGGCGTTTGTATCGTGGTCGGAGATAACATTGGCATGAATAGGCATCGAGGAATGTCTGTACGAAATAGTGTAGGTAATTTGCCCTAAGAAAAGATTCTTCGTTGCCAGCGCATTCATAATACTTATTGACAATATAAAGGTCATATTAATTATGTTCTTTATCGGTAACTTTGGTGCGACCCAACTCCCTCGGTTGTGAATGCCTCCTGTTGTGACGAGGGAGGTGTTCATGGCTGGCAGACCGAATCGGATCGGACCCTCATCGGTTACAAAGGGTCGAGTTTGACGATGTAGGCACCCTTGAAATGTATGTACGTGAGGTCGTACGAGGTGCTGTAGGGCCACCAATGGTAAAATCACGACGGGAAGTTCGTTACGGGTTGCAGGAGTTCACGGAGGTGAATCAATTGAATCGATCGAGGTGTAAGTGAGAGTAGTCCATTCATTAGCTATCGAAATACACAGCACATAACTTAACAGTTTGATGATTGTAGTTACTGCGTATCAACTCAATAACACCTCATGAATTGACCTGATTAAGGTCGAGTTGTGACAGACAATGTTCACGACGTGGTCACCAATTTATCTGCAATTTTCGAGGTAGTATTCCGTACGTAAGAGGACCGAATTCATGCGCAGGTAACACCGTTCCCGCGGGGTCACATGTGACTAGCGCTGGGCCGGCGACTCTGCAGGCGGTTAGGCGCTGTTGCTAGGCGGCAACCTGAGGTAAATCCACGGAATGCGGAATCTTTCGGCGCTGGATGCCTCTTTGGAAACGGCGATGGAGACGTTACGGATTACGGTGAATGCACGAGTAGTCCGTACAGTACGGTGCGGTACAGTACGGTTACCCAGTGCATGCCGTGCTGCTTGCACGACTTACAACGCTGGTAACGTCATCAACCGTCGTCACTCGATGCTTTTGATTGACTGAGCACTCATTAGTATTCAACATGAAAATTCATGTTATATTCACATTTACATACTCTACTCATTCCCGTCAATTCGATTGTCAGTAATAATCATGGCCGGCCATCACGTATAAGTATTGGCATCCGCGTGCCGTATCGCCCAGATTACGCTGCATGAGCCGGCGCAGCGATCACGTGACGGCGAGTCGAGAACTTTGTACTTAAAACCACCGGCCGTCTTGCCTCACGACTAGTGCGGCCTCCCCCCCTCCGTACCGAGAGATAGAGAGAAACTGCTGCCATACCCGCATTGGTCTCCTCTCCTGCTAACTTGTCTGGCGAGCCTAGTGGTTGAAGGTCGTGGTTACTGCAACCCGCCGCAAGATGACGAACGTGGGGCTGGGGCTATCCATTGGCTTCTATCTCTACCCGTGCGCCCTCATCACTACGCTCTTCGTCTCCCAGGTCCTGCGCTACAGATACAAGCATGCCGGTTACGGGCCGAAGGCCGACGAGAAGAACGTCGAGAAGATCCGCCGCTTCTACGCGAGATGCGTCTGGCTGCTGCAACTCGCCCTGACGCCACTATTTGTACGTTCTGTCTAGTCGTCGACGGGACACTTCGTGATCTCTTCTTTCGCCGGCCATTGCCACTAACTCATATTTGCCGCAGCTGGCTAGCATCGTTCTTGCTGCCTACAATGCGATTCAAAGTCAGGATGTTCAAGTCAACTTCCCTTACAGCGCCTATTTGGTACGTGGACTATTACTAACAAACCATCTACTGCATGCATGCCCATGGCTGACATTTCCTAGGCTTCCTACATTGCCGTGTTGCTTTATTTCTTGACTGGCCTTCTGCCTGATCCTGATGGACCGTGGACGCCCACAGTCCCGCATTGCTATGCTTGGGTCGTTGCTGTCCTCATCGAGGGCGTCATCGCTGCCGTATGCATGACCCAACAGCAGCTCATCGACGCACCAATCTCACTGCTCAACAACCTCTTCGGGCTTGCTGTGGCCCGTATTGTGCTGTTCCTGCTCATGATCACTCTCGTCGCTCGTCGAGAGTATGAACTCAAGAAAGCCGAGCCGGGAAGTGCATCGGAACGACGACCGCTCCTGGAGAACGGAGACGGGCCTACGAACGGCTACGGTGGTGGCAGCAGTACTCCGCCGAACAAAAAGTCTCATTCGAAGTCTCCACGCGATCCGTCCAAGTCGAATTGGTTCGACTACTTTGCCGGCACTCGCGTGCTGTTCCCCTACCTTTGGTGAGATCTCTGGTTTTTTCTCGAGCGTTGTCATATGTCATTCATGCAGGTCTGACACATCTCAGGCCGTCCAATTCACCGCTCCACCAAGCCACGGTGCTGCTGTGCGTTCTTCTTTTGATTGCTCAGCGAATCGGTAAGGAAATGCTATTCAATAGTTTCACTTTCTATTCGGGCAGCGAGTTTTTTTTTTTTTTTTTCCACCGGTTACAATACCACATCTCCGGCATTTCCTACCTACCCCACGATCTTCCCGAGGAGTAGCAGGAAAAAGAAAAAGAAAATGCAAATAATATGAGAAAAACAATGCGATACTAACTAACTACTATTAATTAAGTCAATATTCTGGTGCCGCTACAACTCGGTGTCTTCGTCGATGCCCTAGGCTACGGCAAGATCCCCTACAAAGAAATGATCCTCTACGTCGTCTACCGCGGTCTACAAGGCCAGCAGGGCGCCATCGGCGCCGCCCGCTCCGTCCTCTGGATCCCGGTCTCCCAGTCCCTGTTCCGGAGATTATCGTGCGCGGCGTTCGAGCACGTTATTGGCTTGTCCATGGACTTCCACCTGAGCAAGCGCATCGGCGAAGTCACGAGCGCCCTGAGTCGCGGTAGTGCCATCAACACGTTCCTCGAGAACTTCCTATTCCAGGTTTTCCCCATGCTTTTCGATATTTTCGTGGCTTCTGTTGTGTTTTTCTTTAAGTACGATGCGTTTTACACGCTTATTGTGCTCGTTATTATGTGGTCGTATATCTTTATGACGATTTACATGGCCAAGTTCCGCGGAAAGCAGAGGAGAGATATGGCGAGTAAGGCGAGAGATATGGAGGCTACGAAGTGAGTATTCTCCCACCCAATTTCATGATTCCATAAATGCTGACTGAGATAGGACCGACGCCATCATGGCATACGAAACGGTCCAGCACAACTGCGCCGTCCCCGCCGAGACAGAAAAATACAAGGGCCACGTCATCACATACCAAAAGGCCGAGCGCCTTATCCAACTATCCTTGAATCTCCTCAATCTGACCCAAAGCTCCATCTTCACACTCGGCGTGGCTATGATCGTCGTTGTGTCTGCGTACAAGATCGCCCACGGCCAGCAATCTGTCTCCGACTTCGTCAGTATCATCACGTATTTCGCGCAGTTACAGGCTCCGTTGAATTTCTTCGGGACCTTTTACACGATGCTGCAGAATAATCTCATCGAGGCGGAGCGCATGTTGGAATTGGTGAGTCCGTCATATCCCAACTACACGACAAGACTAATACGGGATCTAGTTCAACGAGACGTCCGGAGTCGTCGAAAAGCCCGATGCAAAGGACCTGCCCTCCCCGCAGGGCGAGATTCAGTTTAACGATGTCACGTTCGCATACCAGGATAAGGAGCCCGTTCTGCACGGTATTAGTTTTACGGTTGCGCCGGGGACTAAGACGGCGCTTGTTGGCGAGTCCGGGAGTGGGAAGTCGACTTGTTTGAAGCTGTTGTTCCGGTTCTATGATGTCGCCGGCGGAGCGATTACGGTGGATGGACATGATATTCGGGATTTGAAGTTGGATGGTTGTGAGTTTTCCTCACTCTTTTTTTTCTCATTTTTTCGTTGCTCTGTTGAGATGTCACAGATTACTAACAACAAGACCAGTACGCAAACATATCGGCGTCGTACCACAGGATACGGTCCTCTTCAACGCGACGGTCATGTACAACCTTCTCTACGCGAACCCCAAGGCCTCGGAGACGGACGTCTACGAAGCGTGCAAGGCGGCTAATATCCATGAACGTATCATGGCGTTTCCCGATCAGTATAATACGAAGGTCGGGGAGCGGGGGTTGAAGTTGTCGGGTGGTGAGAGGCAGCGGGTAAGTTGTCTTTCTCTTTTTTATCCTTTTTTCGTTCTTTTCTTTTCGGTTTTGTGTTGCTTTTTTTTTTTTTTTGTTTGGGGGGGGGGGGGGGGGGGGGGTTGGTTTGTTCTTCTTTTTGTTTTTTTTTGTTTGAGGGGTGTGGTTTTAGGGTATTATTGGAGGACGTGGCTAACAGGTAACAATAGATCGCCATCGCCCGCGCGATCCTGAAGAACTCGCGGATCCTCCTGCTCGACGAGGCTACGGCATCCCTGGATTCGCATACCGAACGCCAGATTCAGGAGGCGTTGGAGCGGGTTACGGCGGGTCGGACGACGGTTACTATTGCGTATGTATTTCGTTCTTTTTCGTTCATTCCTGTTCCGATTTTCACGCACTCCTATTCACTCCTATTCCGATCATATTCCGATTTTCACTCCTATCCGATATTACTTACTATGAAGAGCATGATTATTACTACTACGAAAAGAAAACAAAGCTAACAGCTACAGCCACCGCCTCTCAACAATCGTAAACTCAGATCAAATCATCGTCCTGCACAACGGCAAGATCATCGAGCGGGGCACGCACAGCGAACTGCTCGATCTCAGGGGTAGTTACCATGCCATGTGGGAGAAGCAGACGGCGACGGATCAGAAGAATTCCGAAAAATAGGTTTCTAAGGAGATAATTTGTATGAGACGAACCTTTTGTATTTACTACCTATGTACATCATTCTCCCTGCTTACTATAAATTGACGAGAGTACCCATGACTTTCAGACATTGAAATGAGAAGAAAATGCACAGGGGTCCTCATACTCGAAAAGAAAAAAACGCCAAATATGCTAATACCGAAAAGTAGCCCTCAACTCCGTCATGAAATCCGCATTCTTAAGCTCCTTCTTCCTCCCACACAAATGCTCCAACACAACAAACTTATGATCCGTCTCCGCCATATCCTTCAATCTCCGCTCCGCCATGCTCCGTCGCCATCGATCCCCCATCGGCCGATCCTCGCTCGCGAGCCGACAGAACGCGATGATGAGAGAAACAACCCCAGCCGCGATAGCCGTCGCGACGGAACTTCCACTGATTGACTCTGGTGACTTGAGGAATGGCACTTGCCCGACTTTCACATCGTTACCCACGAAACAGTAGTCATATCCGGACTTTTGGCTGCGGTCGAGCAGATTCCCCCATTGATCGCATGCCGCGATCGTTAGGACGTTGTGCTTTACGTTGCTCTGTTGCAGCGTGTCTTTTACTTCCTTGAACCCTTCGTCGACGGAGCTCGACAAGATGACGATATCGCGCGCTTCGGCGCGTTGGATTGCGTCTCGCATGCTTTGACTCGCTGGGTATGTGACGAGACTGAGAGAGATGACGTCGACGTTTTGGTCGACGGCCCAGTCGATGGCCTGGTGTCAATGTCAGTGACAATATTCTCACGGAGTCAGTCATATGGTCTTCAGAAACTGTCTTACCTCGGCAACTAGATCTGCTGAGATCCCCGGTCTCCTCGTTTCGGCGACCTTGGCAATGAGCAACTTGCAATACGGATCCACGGAGCATATCAAGCGAGCCATTTGCGTCCCATGCGGCTCCGAAGCATGCCACCACACCTGCTCCTCATTGTCGCCCGTTGTCACGAATGATTTCCCTGCTTCCACTCGGATAGCTAGGTCGTCTGTCCAACCCGTGCGATGCTGACCGTCCATGTCATTTGCTGCTTCCTCGTCGCGAGCAAGCTGATGCCAGCTTCCACGGGGTGAACCATAGTTAGGCCGTGACATTTGATAATGACCATGGCTATGACCATGACCATGTCTATCAAAGCACGACTCATGAAGCCTGTCGTTGGAGCTACGAGCTCTGGATTTATCGTGTCCGTTGCGTTTGCCACCGACAATTACCACCCCGCTGTCGATCAGCGCAATGCGTGTCATCGTGCTTTTTTGGCCCCGGGCGCGACGGGCAGCCATTGCGCTGCGGTACTTATCAATGAATGCGGACAGATTTGAGCCGACGACATCGTTTGTGCTATCACCCAGTTAGTTTCCTGAGATATCAACAACGAAACAATGGGAAGGAATGCGTACATCTCATCCAAGTTTCGATATACCTTCCCCTTAATATCCATCGCCCAGTCGAACTCTATCACGGCGACTTTACGGAGGGCTCGGCAAGTGCTTGGAGTGGAAGTCGGATCTGTGTCCCTCCTCGCTTTCAACTTTTCTAGCCGTGATTGAAGATCCATCTTGACCATTTGCACACGATCGTTGCTGAGAACGCTCTACCAATGAGTTGACCGTTAGCCACTGCTCATCTCGGAGTTGCCTTGAGGGCGGCTAGGCTTACTGTGACGACGTATACATAGAGTCTTTTTAACTGCGTTTCATGGGTCAGTACGGAATACTCAACTGCCTTGGTGTACTTAGAAATAGGAGCTCACTTTGGTGAACTTGGGTAGTTCTTGGCACCATTGGTCATGTACAGACGGATTACCACTGCTGTAGAGATGGAGTTCTCGCAAGTGTTCTTTCTCCTGGATGCTCCCAAGGTACAGATCAAGCTTCCTCCACTTCAGGACTCGAACTGCGAAACCGTCAACGCAGCTTGCGATATCTTCGTCGGAATGAGGGCAGAACAAGCGGTCCGGCACCGAAACGTTTAACACCTCGGTGACTCCGCGTTTCCTCAGCCATTCAAACATCATGCGGATCTCCGAGTGCGAGCCCCTCATGTAGGCCGCTACGTCGTGGATTTGGTTCGCGATTTGGGTGTTCAAGTCTGGGAACTTGGCATACTTGAGTATGCTTTCAAACTTGAAGATCTTGCTCTGGTTGTCATCTTGCGCTTGGAGCCACTCGACATAGTCGGTGAAGCTCTGCTCGCCCGTGTTGACGTTGGACAGATGGAGGCACATGCCGTTGACTGTCATCACGTTAGCTAGCGGTTCCGTTGCACTGAGATACTCATCTAATCTCACCATCAACTAGTTAAAGCGTTGTTCAGTTAGCAGTTGATACGAAGCAAGGCGGATAACATTATAGAGGCATAAATACTCACCTTTCGCTCTTCTGAGAATGCTTTTGATCTCCTTGATCCCAAGGTCACTACTTGAACTGCGGATCATAGCTTTCAGCAGCGCGTTGCGGATCTCCATATAGTTGGACCCCGGTTGCAAATCCGATGGCTCCGGTTTCTTAGTGAGCAATTCGATGGCGTACTCCAGATGCTCAGCGCCCGTCGAGTCTTCGGTCTTTCTCGCTACCTCCACAACGCTTCCGAAAGTGTCCAAAATCGCCTTCACGATGTCTGCCTGGAGATATTCAACAGCGGTATGCAGCAGGTATCCCTGTGCGACGATATCTCTGAGTCGGTCGCCTACGCTGTTACTGTACAGCTTCCACATCTCAGCCGTTCCCTTCTGAATGACAATCTGTGCGCTCATGTGCGTGGCGAACTTGGCGGATTTTGTTCCAAGCAGGTATTGTATGATTCCTTCCGACTTCTTCGTCACAGCCTCCGTCCAGATCTCGGTGTAGTTATCCTCGGTGAGCTGCGTTCTCTCCAGGATGAACTTGAACGCTTCCAAGTCCGGGCCGTCAAAATTCTTCCCCTCCAAGACTTCAGATGCTGGCGACGCCTTCGCCGCCGTGCGACGAATGGCGACTTTGAGACTCTTCACATCCGCCAGCTTCTCGTCCTTGAATGCTTCGTGCTGCAATAGAAGTTTCAAAACTCCCAGCCGTAGATTCTCAGCCGCCAGACCAAAGGCCGTCTTGGCATCCGTGCGAATCACGAGGCGATGGTTGTGCTTCTGCGCCGCATCTCTCCCCTTCTTTAACGAGTCCTTACGTCTCAGGTAAAAGTCCTCGCGTGTCCCCGCACCGCCGTTCGCTTTCCTCCTGCTGTTGGCTCTGTTGTAATTCGCGAGCTCATCACTCATCACCTGGACGAACTTCGTATACCCCTTTTTCGAGGCAACCTCAAAAGGGGTATAGCCGTCTCCCAGGTCGATTTTACCCTCTTGCGCCTGAATTTCTTCGAAGGCTACCTGGGGATAGATGCTGCATAAGGCTTTAACGATGGTTAAGGAGGCGTGTATATGGGACTCAGACTCCATAAAGTCCTGATCCTCATCGGAACTCCAATCCTCATTGACGATCTGTGCTAATACCTCAAAGAGGATCTGCATCGTAATGTGATCGTCTCGTAGGATATCCCTGAGCTCCTTCACCACGACATCGTGTGTCGGGCGTTCTACTTCGTGGTAACCATCTAAGGCCGTTTCGATTTTCCGGTAGAGCTTTTTTGAATTCTTCAGGACTTGCTGCTTATCCAACTCCTGCCAGATTCTACTGGGAGTTGCATTGCGGTTGAAGACGAAGTAGTTGAGGAGGGTTGTCGGAGGCCCTTGTGATTGTGTCATCTTGAGCAAGCTGGCGCCCATGCACATAGCAGATGAGGTTGTTGATTGGGTCTATGACGGATAGTCGGTGTCCCGATAGCTGGGCGAACTGGAGAAGAAGAAAGACGACCGGTGAGCCATCAAATACGGCACCGGTCCTATGCATATCACCATTTTCATTGCTTCCGAAAGGTCGGTTGCCGGTCACGATACGGACGCGATGAATGTACCTAAAGCAACCGTGAAGTACAAGGAGATGAATTAGTTGGTTCCCAATGTACGGAATAGGCATGTAAGTCACTGACAACTGGATCTCGGAATCGACGGGTAGGTTCCGTAAATCCCGGGGTAGTGCCCGCGATTAGCGAGCTGTGCTGTGGCCGATCAGTAGCCAGTCATCACGGGCGCAGACGTCCCCATTCCCTTGTAGCGAGCATGTCGACCCACCGCCGATGCAACGGAGGATCACTGCCATGTATGCACGTAGGCTGAGCACCGATCAAATACCTACTCGTCATTTATGACAGCTCGCATGACCTCCATCAGCAAGGCGTTTCGCCAAAGAGCATCCTGGCATACAATGCAAAGAAACAGAGACGATGGCACGACATGAGGAGGAGAAATCTTCTCTATCTGACCGTTATGTTGCATCAGGCAGCAGAGGCGACAGTAGTAGCAGCGAGGACGATGAAGACGACTCAAACGCCTTCTATGAGGAAACCAACCCCGATTTTGAAGATACGCTCGGCTCGTTCAAGACAAAGAACCCGGAGAACAATCGGTGGCAGAGGCGGTTCATTCACACGTCGGGAGAAAAGTCACGCTTTCGCAAAACCGTCGAGACGGTTCTGGTCGTCCACGGTTGGGAGACGAAGGAGAAAAGGCAACCCATGTCCCTCATTGTTCTCGCCGTAAGACTGAACTGCCATGCGAGGAACTTCCGCATTCAGTCGGCCCGCATGTGGCTCGCCTTCGATGAGGACCGCAAATATGGCCCACCACACGGGGACGCGGCCAATCCCGAGGTCGTTGCCTTTGCCCCGTTCGTGGAGCAAGAGATCAACAATGTAACCACTGAAACGAGGCAGGTCTCCAACTCGATCAAGGCCTTCATTGGGGCTCAGCAGGTCCTCAGCGTGGGCTTGGAGGGCTCAACGAAGATCACGAGCAAGTACGTGCGCAAGCACTTTGACCGTGGCACTGCCGATTACCTCGTTCGGAATGACAGGGTGTATGGGGTCAATTGGTTTTGTGAACAGAACAATCTGACCGAGTAATCACTTTTGCCCTTCAATCGTCGTAGACTGCAGTGAACCGGCGATTGCTAACAGGCGTTTTCGTATGCATAGTTACGGTCTCAGCCCGCAGTTCCACCTTGCCGTCCTCGTGAAGCGCAACCACACCAAAGACAATAAGCCTATTCCTTTTAGTAGCGTCTTTGACATGCGCATTGAGGCTGGAGTCATTCACGACATCAAGAATGGTATCCGCCGAGCCTTCCGCCTTGGCAAACCGGAAGATGAGGCCGTCTATTACGATCCAAGCATGAAAGTCCAAAAGGGGCATGGGGCGGAAAGGCTGCTGGAGAACATAGACGAGAACAACTTAGGGTTGATGGCAAGGGAAGGCTTGAATAGAGTATTGGATCCTGAAGGAGTGCTGGATGGACTCGAGCCTATGGCCCCTAGTCGGGCGACGTTGGCCTAGGCATGGAGAGTCACAAACAGATAGATCGTGTCTGTGCATCGATGTGGTTGGCCATGTTCGCTCTGCTATGTATGTTAGCCAGTTATCTTCTAGACAAGGATGAACAAGAAGTTATCAGAGGGAATTTGATCCCGCTGGGTTTGATTTTCTATCCGACCTGTGCTGCCTGGATAAAGGTATGTTCAATGTCGATTCGCAGTCATGGCTGCTCTATTGTCATGCTGTCACATTCTTCGTCTTCCCAATGTCCATCACACGTGCAGCGATATACCTCCACGGAGTATGACTTGCATGATCTTTTCCAGGTCATGACCTTCTCATCTGTATGTGACAAGGCTAGAATGGACAGCTCAACCGGCCTCGATTGGTAGTTTTGACGCGCTTGAGCCTCCATTGGGTGGCCAGGGCGCTATCACATTTCACGAATACATTGCTGTACTCGAATGTGACACCACCATTGTCAGTTCTTTCGCTGGAACCGCTCTCGGCATGCAACATAACAAACTGGAATCCAGGAACTGGTCCTTTATACGACGTTGTCCAGAAAGGTAGGTACTTGTAGGAGTAATATTGAGGCTGTGAGCAATACGACGTTGGGCACCATTTAAAAGCCATGACACCTGCTTCTCGATAGATACCAGTTGGAGATGGAAACTCAACTCGTCAAAATATCGCAAGCTAGAAGCCATATGTATTCGCAATCGTGATGCCTGAGCACTTCAGTCAAGGTGGCCACTTCAGACGGCCGGACGGGTCGCGATCGAGGGCAGTGAAGCGCATGATCGAATGGGCGATGCCCGGAACCCTCAAACCCAAAACGGGCAGCCATGACAATATTCCACCATCGCAAGGTGCAGCAAGCATAATAAGCACACGTTACGATTCACTGTCATTTGCAGCGTCAGATCCGCGCCGTTCTGTTCCGGTCATCGACAAGAAACCACCTCGCCAACCAGAACGACTGGTTCCACAGACGCAAGATGAGCCAGGGGAATCAGCGGGCCAGGGAGAGAAAATCCCGGATAAGGAGGAGTTGAACCACACCAGCGCCAATGAGAATCGAGAAATACTCTCCGAACAACCGCAACTAGCGATTCCCCGAAAGGTATCGAACTCGCTCTGGGATGAGGTCTACGAGACCTTGCGAACCGATAATCTGGGTCTCTTGATCTGGTACGAGACAGTGCTTTCTTCCGAATCACAGCGAAACGGTCCCGAGTCCTCAACACGAGGGCCAAAATCGGACCCTCATAACAACCTGAATGGTGCGGGTTCGTCCAAGGCAAGGGGATTCCAGATGGAGGAGATGCTAGATCTTTGGCTAGCCAAAGGAGGGGACAAACAGGCAGCTTTGCCCACGGGTAACGACGTTGCGCCGAGTAGCCCCGGTACATCGCTACGAGACGTCCTCCGATGTAGTATCGAGTCGACACCTACTGATGCCACTCCGGTATGGGTTGCGGCTTGTTACGCTGCTGAAAAAGTAAGTTGACCTACCCCTTATCGCTGTCGGTTACCGACATAATGAGGCACGATTTGCTAGAGTGAAGCTAACGGTAGTGAATAGGTCCTACTCAACCCCATGGAAGCAAGCGAGGATGACTGCGCTGGCGTTCTCCATGTCATCTCGCGGATTGAGTGGTACTGCCGCCTCTCAAAGATGTTCCTCGAGGAGACAGCTGATGAGGGAGGCAACGACACCAAAGGACAATCCAAGCTTCGGGAATCCATCGTCTTCCTCTACCAAAGTGTGCTTTCATACCTAATGGCGATGGTATGCATCCACTTTAGCGCGCTGGACTTCGGCCTCCCGAGCAATGTGATATATAACGTGAACAAGCTCCGTCGCGGGGGGTTGGAGACCGTGATGGCCGCAGAACGCGCTTTGCCCCTATTCGATGAGGTTCGCTTCAAGGCCCTCTTGGAGGGAGTCGTTAGCGCCGCCAGGGATGATTTGAAGCTAACGACACCGTCTTCTGAGCCGAAAGAAAAGGACAATAAAGGCGAACAAAACGACGAGCCGTCGGACAGAGCATTGAAAGGAGAGGTACTTGACAAACTCGGTGTAGTTGACCCCCGTCGCAGCATTCCTCGGTTACAGATGTGCGATCCACGAGAACCTCCGCATGGATTTTACCATGCCCTGCACTCATCCCCGCAGTATAAGCTGTTTCGCGACTGGAGCAAAGACGACGACGGAAACCGGTTACTGTGCATAACCGGCGGCCCAGGACAGGGCAAGACGATGCTCCTAACGGGTGTAGTGCAGGCGCTGCTTGCCGACAAAGTGCATAGTGAATGGCAAGATTCGCGGCAGCTGTCCTTCTTCTTTTTCGACCATAACCGTCCGCATAACAACCACCCGGCAGCCGCCCTCCGCAGCATCATCTGGCTCATGCTAAAAGCCCAGCCGAAGCTAGCACGGCACCTGACAGACCAGCTGGCTTTAACCAGCCGCGACAGTTTCCACCATCCCAGAGACTTTCCCGCGATATCAGCTGTCTTTTATAAGATGCTGGAGGACGATGAGCTCAAAGAGACGTATCTGATTGTCGACGCTCTTGACCAGTGCTTTACTGATACGGCAGACGCCGATCGGCCGGGAATGGAAGAGCTTACTTTCCTCATCACCCAGTCGCTAGCCATGTCAAACAAGATCCGATGGCTGGTCTCCCTAGACAGTGAAGATACATTCAGAAAAGCGCTTCATGGGGGAGCAGGAGAGCAGAAAGGTTACCTTCACCTCGATCTCCGGAGTGGTTCCTTTGACTCGCACTCGATTCAAAGCAGTTATATCGAGGCGAGAGTGAAAGAATTAGCAATGGAGAAGCGTTACGACAGCGAGCTCGAAAACGCAGTGGTGGAAGGGCTTTGCAAACAGCCATTCAGAAACTACTTATGGGTGAATGTAGTGTGTGCAGCTCTACGGGCTGATGAGGTGTGGTACGCCATGGACGTGGTCGAGGACGTCAAAGCACACGGGAGTCTTGCAGAACTGTACGAATACGTGCATGGTAGCCTCCGTCGCCTGCCGCGTGGGGATGGGGGCCTTTGCATCCAGGTCATCTCGAACATGGCTCTTCTGCACGGGCCCATACAAGTTGATGAGCTCGAGAGTCTCGTGAGACTGGGCAAGTGGGTTGATATCAGGAATATCTTGCGCAAGTGTTCCGCCTTCCTTCGCGAGATTGAAGGCAAGATCTGGTTCCTACATCCGTTTGCCAAGGCGTACGCGCAAAGCCACCTACTCGACCAATCGAGCACATCCAAAGGGCATTCGAAGCTCGCCCAGGAATGCCTCAACTACCTTGGAAAGACCTTGGGCAGGAGCTCGGGAACTGCAAAAACAGAGACGAGTTATTCCCTCCTACACTGGATCACACACCTCGGCCAGATAGTAGACCTGTCTCGGGACACCGATGTCCAAGATAAGCTCCACTGGTTCTTTGCCAACCACTTCTTGCAATGGATCGAGCAGCTTATTCTGCGAAGTCAACTCTCTGCTGCTGCTGCCAAGCTTCGAAAGGTAGACTTACGCCTCCAACATGCGATGTGTCCTAAGCCAGGAAAAGAGGCACGTAAGGCTAAGTCACCACCACCAGCGACCGTGCAGGCTATGATTCGCGATGCATTGCTCTTCATCTATCTGCACCAATCCACGCAGACCGCAGCGGGCGTTCCGGTGCACAACACGTTGCTCTTCTGCCCTGAAGAAAGTGTCATCCGGCGCCTCTGGATCGGCAAAACACTGCCGGGATTGTCTATGCTAACGCCCACGCATCAGCATTGGGGCCGTGACGCGCGCGTCTTTCTGGGACACGACGATTGGACCCGCAGCGTGGCATTTTCACCAAACGGGCGACTACTTGCGTCGGGCTCTGACGATGAAACAGTGCGCATCTGGGACGTCGAGACCGGGCTGACACAACACAAGCTGGTGGCTGAAGGGGGCTGGATACACTCTGTCGCCTTTTCAAACCGACGAGGGCCATCGAAGGGCGGCGTGGTGGCAGCGGGATCAGACCGTTTGGTCACGCTATGGGATGGAAACACTGGCCGGCTGCTCAAGAAGTTGAATTATTCCAATTCCATTAACTCCTTGGCATTTTCGGCGGATGCCAGAAGGTTAGCTGTGGCGAGTTCCTCCAGTGTAGACATCTGGGACATGAAGGGGCTCGATGACAACGCTGAGCTGAAGGATGCCGGCATAGAGCTATCTCCTGAGATTATCCTCCACGACGAGACTATACGGTCGGTGGTATTCTCGCCAGACGGTCAGTTCCTAGCCACTGGAGCCGACGACGCAAAAGTCAGAGTCTGGAGTATCAACAGCATTTGTAAAGAAGCAGATCCGCAGACAAATGCAAAGAAGATGAAAGAGCGGTCCTCAACAAAAGACAATGCCAAATTCGCCGTGGATCGGAGAGAACTGAGGAACAGTCCGAAGCCACTCTATATATTCAAGGGTGGAAGCGCGCCTATTAACTGCGTGACATTTTCGGCCGACTCGAAGCTAATAGCATCAGGCTCCGACGATGGCATTGGCAGGGTTTGGCAGGTAGGGTCGGAAGGACTTGGTCCCCTTCATACTATCGAGGCGACTGGTCTTCCCGCAATCAACTCGGTGTCTTTCCTCCCGAACGAAACACGGTCGCTACTAGCGTCCTGCACGCAAGACTGCATCGAAATCTGGGACATGAAAACTGGTCGCAAGGTAGGGAACGCAACGTCGCAATCGTCACAGACCATATTCTCGCCCGCATTCTCCCCTGATGGCGCGTCCATCGCGACCGGATCGACCGATTTCGCTGTGCATATGTGGTATGCCGGTGCTTGGGAGCTTGAGAACCATGAAAATTGCGGGAAACAGTCCCAGACAACAGAGCCCGTGAATGAGATGGCTCTTAGCCCGGATGGGCGGAGAGTAGCGACATCGCATTTGAACGGGCATGTGAAGCTCTGGGACATCAAGACGAGCGAGGTCGTTAAGGAGGTGGATTTCGGGTACTCTAGAAGTTTGTACTCGATGACATTTTCGCCCACAGGCGGAATGCTGCTTACCAGTTCTGCTGACAAGACGGTGGGCGTCTGCAAGGTTCCATCTGGAATTATCATGAACAAGTTCCTGGGTCATGACGACTGGGTCAGGTGCGCAGCTTGGTCTCACGACGAACAATACGTGGCGTCTGCCTCAGATGATGGGACTGTACGTATATGGAGGATAGGAAGTAACAACGAAGAGGTCGCCAGACTCACTCATAACAGCGATGGCGAGTATGCTACGGGTGTTGCCTTTTCACCTGACGGCGAACGTCTCGTAACGTGCGGGGAAGACAAGAGAATCTTGGTATGGCAGCAAGGGACGCCAGACGCAGGTAACTGGAAATTGGTGCAAACAATCGAAGTCGATCATACGCCGTTCAACGTGGCGGTTTCCCTCGATTCAAGACGCGTGGTGTCATATGGGCGCTATGACAGAGTGCTCAAAGTCTACGACATGGAGACGGGCAAAGAATCCGAGCAGCACCCGGTGATAAAGGTCGAGGGATTACCCGGAACACAGATGCAGATGTGGTTCGACTCTCGCTTCGAGGACTATGTGATGACCTTGTACGGGGCCCGGTCCCTCAACGACGCGTCTACCACTCGGGTGCCCAGAAGGTATCCGTATCGCATCGTGACAGACGACATGGGACTACACATCACACGCGACGGTAAGAGGTTCATATTCTTCCCCAATGCGTTCGGCATCATGGCGTCGCTGGTAGGCGAAGACTTTGCCATACTGGGAATGTCGGATGGAGGCATCCGAGTGTTTTCGTTTGGCGGAAATGCGTCGAGCAGCAGCAGTCGTGGTCTCGGTGCTCTCGATGGCACGGGAGATGGAAGCTATGCGAGGTCTCTTTCATCTTCCCGACTTGCCCGATCGACACGAAGAATTCACTGAAAGCAAGGCACGAAGAATTCATGTCGCTCATTTGATGATTAGTCTGGTTTGTTTTCGTTTGGTATACGATTCCCCATCGGAGTCTGGCGCTTTGCAATTTGTGTGTGTATCGAGAAATTCATTAGCGTTTTGTGAATTGGCAGACAGTATAGAATACAGTATGAAAGTCTTTTCAAGACACTGTCCCTTCAGCACGGATTAGGCACTTCAGGTGGTACAAGGAAGCCGTGATCCGAGGTAATCAGTAGGACGAGCACAGTACCTTCCTTGAGTATAAATACTGTACGTCACTTTGGCAGGTAATCCACACACGAATAGGAAACTCAAACCTCACCCGGCCAAACAACCCTCGTTCTCTTCGAAAACAAGGGCATTCCGTGATGCCATGGTATTTAGCATGAACACACTGTGTTTTCGACGATCCAAGAAACATCTACGAAATGCACCGAGGACCGTAGGTCTCGTTTTCATTACGGATTACTGCTTGTTGACTTGCCAGTGATTCTTCTTTTATGAGGCTTGAAGATTGACTGACTTCTGTTGCTTGCTTGATCGCCAGTAAGAGTTAATACTCGAGAGTCGACTTGCTCAGTGCAATCCCGTTAGATCTCCATCTTTGGTCTATTCCCAGGATACGACTATCCGGAAATCAATGCCACATGCGGCAAGACAGCTGCTTAACATGCACAGGCCGAAGAACCAAGCATCCGGGTCAGGCACATGGATGGAAGCAGGATGCCAGTGCCAGGCCGGGTCCGGGGGCGGAGGTCCAAACCTTCCACGTCTCGACTTCCTAGGTATTCCATAATTCGATAGGAGGTGGCATCGCTGCTGCCGTCGCGAAATAGCCTCGAAGATTACGAGACTGCGAATAATCCATCCGCAATAGACTTTGCGTATTCAGCTCCTGCGGCATGACAGGCGTAACAATGACACAAAGCCCTCTCGTCGCTCCTGCCCAGATCCTGCCCACTCTCCCGATGCCGAGATCACCACCATTAAAGCACGTGGAGGGGCACCTTGTCGGGGACGGATTACCTGAAGCTGAACTGATTGAGCCGAGCATCATACACAGCTGATTTCTACCTAGCATACCTCTCTCTATGGATTGCGATCATGTACTACGTTGTCCCTCACTACTACTGCACTTCATGATTCCATTGCTTTATGTGATACCCGCCGTGCCCCCTCTCCCCAGCCAGATCGTCCTTCATCGTCTGAACTGGTAGCGCAAAGACCGAATCCAAGACCTCGTTCATTCTACCATACCCAATCCCAAAGGCATCATGAGACGAGTTTCAATCGAAAAGACGGTTCCCCTTTTACTCGGTCTCGGAGCCCATCTTGCCACTCCCCAAGTCTTCGATCCTAACCTCGGTACATCGCCAGGCTGGGATCCCGCCGTCGTGGGAACGAACAAGTCGACCAATGCCACATACTCCAACCCCGTCATGACTGTGAATCTAGGTGACCCTTTCATGACGAGGTACACCGATCCCAGTGGTGAAAGCTACTACTTGTTCACGTACTCGACAAACACCAACGTGACGCTCAGACGGTCACGATATCTCACGGATAACTGGGACCACGCAGAATCACGAGTCATCTTCAATCCGGATCCCGAGTCTGGACAACCTTGGTCAACGAGTTTATGGGCACCGGAGATACACAACATCTCGGGGTCGTGGTATGCGATTTTCACGGCTACTTCGGACGGCGAGAAACCGATACCCCTATTGGAGGCCAGCTGCCCCTTTGAGTGCCCGGTACGTGAAAATCAGCGTGTGACTTCTCTGTAGACTACAAAGATTAACCTGAATATTCGCGCAGGCTGTGAATCATCGCATGTTCGTACTAGCTGCCGACGGCCCGGATCCATGGACCGCCCATTATGCGCTGAAGCCCATGCTCGACACATATGATCAATTCGCCATTGATGGGACATATTTCCAGTATGACCACCAGCTATATCATGTCTACTCTTGCTGGGAGTACAAGTACTCGGCCTGGCCCTCCAATCTCTGCATTACCAAGATGTCGAATCCCTATACTGTCAACTCGACATTCCTAGAGCGCAGCATCATCAGTGTGCCAGATCAACCTTGGGAGCAGGTTCCCGTAAGTACCATCGGAACCCCATGCTATCTTACAACATCCCCCTTTATTACTCCGAAGCTGATCACATGTTTTTTTTAGCACGGGAGACGTACGCGACTTGCAACAAACGAAGGACCGCAACAGCTCACGAACCCCAAGACAGGACAAAACTTCATCATCTACTCTGCCGCCCGGGTCAATACGCCGTTCTACTGCTTGGGAATGCTAGAGCTCGTCGGAAAGAATCCCATGCACCCTCGGTCCTGGAAGAAACATACAAAGGGCTGCAAGTTCCGCCAGAACCCGACAGCCGGGGTCTATGGCACCGGCCATGCCTCCTTCATCACATCGCCCGATGGCTCTGAGCATTACTTGGTGTATCATGCCCTCACAACACCTGTGCCACCGGCCGATCTCTATCGTACTGCTCGGATACAGCGATTCACATGGAACGATGATGGCACGCCGAACTTCCCTTTGGCTGAGAACGGTCCCTTTCCTGCACCGGCTGGGCAGCAGAAACTGACACAGTAAGGCGTCGGGACACGCATATTTCGTAGTGACATGACTATTCACATTCTTAATGAAAACATACTTGTACATGCATCTAAGACTAAATTGACAACTTATGGACAACTTGCCTGTCTGTTCGAAGGACATTATTACGCTCATACGGGCCTCTGACGTTGACATAAGTGAATAATGCATGTTTCTGGTGTTTCAATTGGACGAAGCCATACGGAATACACAGGCTCCACGTCCTCCAGGTCAGACCCAAAGAATTACCCTGAGAGGCACCAAGTCCGCAGAGCGTAGCGGAGGGCCGTAATCCGTACTGGTGCCTCAAGGGAGCGACGCGGTCAGGGTAAAATTACCCATGTGGCGCGTCCGCGAATTCAATTAAAGTGAGGGGCGTTTAACCTGTCCGGAGTCTGGACCCGCAAGAGGCTTACTGGTCTACGACGGAATCGGCTTAGTTAGTCTATTACATAATGAGCATGCATGATTAGCGTCTATTGTTCAGCGAATCATCGGGTAAAAGCGGAGAAGACCCGGCGCCAACCGGTCTAAGTGGTTGCATGTCGTCTCGTCCCGGAATTAAGCGCCAGCGTCGATCGTGGGCGTCAAAATCTGGCTATGGCGTAACGACTCTCTTTGTGCTTGTTGAAACGAAGCGCTTAGAGTGCAGTTTTGGAATCTTTACCTTGAGCTCTTTGGTTGTCTCTTTTCAAGGGTAAGTACGATATGAGTAAAAGCACAAAAGGGGTAGGGTAAGTTGAGTCTCTACGAGAGTACTTCGTAGGTATGTAAATGCCGTTGTCGTTTCGCAGCAGTTGCCATCGACGATCAGTCGGCATCAAGATCAGCCGATAATAGGCCTACGAGACACTTTCACGCAACAAGAAAAGGGGCAGTCTACGCATCGAGTCACTTGCATCTACATATTCGTACGGGACATGATGGCGCAGAATGGCCCTCGTTCCAGGCTCATACCCCTCCTGCACATCCTCCTCATCATCGTCACAACCTTCCTCATACTCGCAACGCCAATCTCCGCACAACACATAACCACAGTAACAATCACCGTGGCGCCGCCGATCCCCAGCAAAGTACCACAGTTCACCAACGACGCGAAATTCACCTCCGCCATCCTCAACAGCACGAATTTCTACCGCAAAGCACACAACGCGTCCGCCGTCGTCTGGAACAAGACCCTCGCGGCCTTCGCGACGGACTACCTCGGCCGCGATCCCGATTGCCGGTTCGCGCACTCGGGCGGTCCGTACGGCGAGAATATCGCCATTGGCTTCCCCAACGCCACGGCGAGCGTCGAGGCCTGGGGTAACGAGGGCGCTAAGTATAATTACCGCCGACCCGGTTTCAGCGAGGAGACGGGTCACTTTACGCAGCTGGTCTGGAAGGACACGACGGATGTGGGGTGTGGGCGGCGGCTTTGTGGCACGAGTGGGTGGTTCCTGGCCTGTGAGTACTGGCCGCGCGGGAACGTTATTGGTGCCTTTCGCGGCGAGGTTGATCGGCCCAGGCACAATGCTGCGTCTGCGAAGATGCGGCTTCGGCGGAGTTTCCTTCTTTGTAGTTTCCTGTGTATCGTCGGAATACTGCGATGACGCTGTGCACGAGTACGTGTGAAGGTACTGGTCTCTGTAATAGGTCGGGCTGGCTGCGGGAAGGCGGGAGACGGAAGACAGCCGTTCCAATCGGGTAATCCCCACACAGCAGCACCGCGTTTGGTTCAGCTTGCCGAACGTCATCACTTCGAAAACGGCGCTCGCTGGCGGGAATGTGAATTCGGTGACAGAGACGAGAGAGGTCCAATGATGTGACGCGAGCTTTTTTTAACGAGATTACGTAGAAAGCCAAAGTCTGCAGCAAAAGATTGCAACCTGCAACTGCATTCGGCAGTCACAGACGGGTCATTTCCTCCTGTTGGAAGGGCAGGTACTGAGAGGGGTAGAAGTACGAGTAGTAAGAGGTGGGAAGGTGCGCTCGTCTGTACGTACGGCGGCAGTATTCTAGCATACGAGTAAATCTCTTGCCTGTAATCCGTACACTTAGTCGTACTTCTTCCTTTGGACATCATCGATATACCGGCCGCCCACGATACTACTTGCAATCTCCTCGCGTTTTTGGTCCTCCCCCTACAAGTAATTGTGCCCGTGAATCGCAGTGCGAGTAGTCGACAGTATCAACACAATTAAGTGTCCAGCACAACTACGGCAGGAATACTGCGCCCCCATATCAGTACGTGGTCGACCATGGGTAGGAACTCCGACTCCTGCATATCCGGCACTGCTGCAATGTTCCTTTGTATGTAAAACGAAGCCTCCTGCATGCCAGCGCTGTTGTGATGTTCTTGCAAAACGACAAGTCACAAAATAACAGAAACATGACCTTGTGACGCGATAATGTGTGAATGCAGCAGGCACACGGTCCGCGTTTGCAGTCGAAAGCCCAATTATCTACCGTGTAATTGTCGCCAGAGAGTAAAGTGGGAACTGAAACACAGGGAGAGGTAACCTCAAGAGATTGGTCGCAATCACTAGTAGTATCTTGGCAAGTGGAGCAATAGCAAGAAGTTCAATCTTCGTGGTGGTTGAAGGTGATTAGATTAAAAGAGGTTAAGAGGTGTGTGTGCTAGAATTCCTATTTAGAGAGGTGGAGAGGTGGGGTTTTGCCACTTCGCATGAGCCACACTAAGCCACCATTTTAGCTAAGTCTACAGGGGTTTCAGCTACTCTGGTATCATTCCTCCCTTTCTGTCTTGCGGGTTGGTTTACCACAACCAACCCAGGTCGCACTCCAAATGCACCAAGAGTGAAGCTACGTGGTTAGCTAGGGTGAAAGGAGGGTAAGTGATGGTTGTCGGGTAATCTGTGGGTGCGGGAGGAATGGGGAAAATTGAGAAAAGGATCGCGATGAGTTTGGAGATGAGCTGGTGAGAGATATGGGTTAAAAGGGTCCCGGAGGGGATCGAGCTAATAGGTTGGGTCGCAAGGAGAAATTGCGTAAGGGAAGGTCTGGAATGGGAGTCTCGTGGTATCCATGTGGGGGTATCAACCACTCGCGAAATCCCATATCTTGGTGAGGGCCTCTGTGCTCTGGAGTGAACTCAGGGAGAGGGCCGAGATAGGGCTTGACATTGGATATATGGACCTTCCGGGAGTGTCCTCCACTCAATGGATCTCCAATCTTCAATGACACTTCAGAGACAACTTGCATGACTCTATAGGGGCCTCGCCATCTCGGTTGCAACTTGGGAAAACGAGCATGGTCACTCGGGAGTCGATCTTCAGGTCCTGCGGTGCGGTGAACTCCAATGGTGGTGTCTCGCGTGGGTGGGAAATACTCCCACACCCATTCATCAACTGAGTAGGGGTTAGGTCCCGGTACATCTCCTTTCTCAGCTCGAGTCTGCCACTCCTCATCCTGGGTCGTCTGGATCATCTCGCGTATCCAGGCTCTCTTCTCGCTCAGTGATCGAACTACATCCTGCCACGGTGCATGAGGCTCCACGGTGCTCGAGTGGCCTGGAACTTCGTGCAGGGTCTCTGGATTAGGGGGTTGGGTACTCTCGGGGTGTAATTCCCCCACACATCTTATCTGCCAACCTAACATGATCTCAGAAGGTGACATCCGGGAGCTTGGCTGGATACGAGAGTTGACTCGGGCCACAGCCCTCGGAACCTCCAGGGCCCATCTCTCGAGGCCATCGTAGCCAACTGAGGCTGCCCACTTTCGCAGTTGGGTTCGCAGTAGGCGTACACTGTTCTCACTCGTGCCATGGGACCAAGGGGCATATACAGGGCCATGCTTCATATGACTACCCATCCCCTCAAACAGTAAGGAGTTCATCCGGGTGCGGAAGGCATTGTCGCAATATACTTCTCCCGGGATGCCGAACACTGGGATCAGGCGATGTTCCCACATTTCTGCTATCACCTGCCAACCTTGGTGTCTAACTGGCACTGCTTGCACGTACATCGAGAAGTAGTCCACCACCAGGAGGATATATCTCATCCCTCCTACCCCCACTGGACTTATGGGTCCAATGAAATCCATGCCTACCAGGTCCCAGGGTTTCATTTTGGCGGCGCTCGGGAGGTAGGGCTGCTGGGGTAGCTTATTCCCGGTTTCCTGACAAATGCGGCAGGATCTCGACCAACGAACAACGTCCCCATATCGACCTGGCCAGAAGAAGTGGCCATATAAATTCCTTAGGGTGATGTCTGAAGAAAAGTGACCATGTGCATCGTGACCCCATCGCAAGACTTGGTCAACCTCACCAGGGAGGACACAGTATGCTAGCAAACCGTCACGTTCAAGGTATCGTAGGGTGCCATCAACAATCCGATATCGCCAGGTCTTCTCGAGGAGCCGTTTCCGCTGGATGGGCTTGAGGGTAGCGGCATATGCCGGGTCGAGGAGGCAGGATAGAATTTCGTGGTACCAGGTCGTTGCTCCATAGGTCTGTCTCAGATGTCTCGCATCGGACGAAGGGCCTGCGTCCTGGCTTTGGCTGAAATCACTCGCTCTCCCTTTCCCCTTATTCTTGCTCATGGGAGTACCAGTATCCCTGCTCTCTTGCCATTCGAAATCCATTTCAGATGTGTCATCTGCATAACTCACCCCTGCATAGATTGCTAAGTTGATAGGTCGCCGGTCTCCCAAAAGCCGCTCAAAAATTTCGGGTCGTCCTCGCAGTTCTCTTTCGATCTGTACCATACACCCTGTCTCCTCTCTCTTTGGGGGTTTGTTGGAAGCAGGTTGCGGTTGTGCGACTGTTCGGAAAATCGGTGGTGCAACATCATCAGAACCGGGACAATCCAAGAGGAAGTCCAGCTTCTCGCTATCCTCTCGTTCGGAGAATTCGACTGTCGGTCCTCGTAGTCTGGATAGACCGTCCGCAATGCGGATTAGGGTCGTAGTGTTTGGCCTATGACAAACGACGACATCGTACTCGCCCAATCGTTCCATCCATCCCGCTATCTTGCCGCGATTCGTATTGCCGGGGTGGAAGGTCTTCAAGAGATTGCGGTGGTCGCAATAAATAATAACTGGATAAGGCGATGGAAGAAGCATCCAACGGCACTCAGCTAATGCCTTCACGATGCCAAGAGTCTCTCGTTCGCCAGTGTTGTAGCGCCGCTCTGCGTCAGTCAGTTTATAAGACATGAATGAGAGAATCCGCATGTCCGACATCCGCGGCTCTGTCATCTGGGTCCCCACTGGGCTACTGGACATCTGGAAGAGGACTGCTCCCGTGCCTGTGCCTGAGGTATCTACGGCTAGGTGGTATTGACGTGAGGGATCTGGTGTCCGTATCGCCCGGTCCTGAATAGCTTGGCAAATACGCGTAAATGCCTCGGCTTGGGGTCGGCCCCAGGAGAAAGGTTTGCGGACGCGTTTCTTGAGGATCGAGGGTTTACCTGAGGGAGTCTGTGTGTCAACGAGCTCAGTATATGAATCTCTCAAAATAACCTCCCAGTCGGCTCGGCCAGGGATATATTGCCGTAAGTAAGGGGTCAGGTAAAGGAACTCCTCCAATTCCTCTGTTGTCTTTGGGTGGTTAGATTCGTCAGCCCACTTCTCAAATCGGGCCCTATGTCTCGCTGAAGGTCGCACTTGTCCTTCTGACAGTTCAAAGCCTAGAACTGTCGCCTTGGTTGCAAAAAGGGTGGTCTTCTTGGGGGATAGACCTATTTTCATGAAGTGGACACGAGGGAAATAGTGGTAGTGGAGAAAATTGAAAAGGGATTGCCAGTCCAGGGCAGAGCCATTGTGGTCATCGACAAATTGATCAAACGAGACATTCCAATGTGGGTGGTGCCCGAGTAGGTTTGGGAGGGCTGGTCCTTCGTGCCCGAGTCCCACTGGCCACTCTCCAAAACCGAGGTCGCCCAGGGCACAATAGGTATGAGGAGCGCCGGTGAGGCCCTGCGCCATGCGGTTATTTAGCCATTGCCCGTCAGGGGTCAATACTGCAGTCTTGTGTCGATCTTCAGGTCGCATCAGAATAGACCAATACCCATTGGCGGCGTCTCCTTGGAAGAAGAGCCGGTGGTCGCCCTGAATGAGGGTGTGGAAAACACCATCACGTCGATGCATGGGCCATTGGGGCTTCACGGTGCCTGAGTTGACTGGGCGAAAATCGAAAACGACACGAAGGTCGGTGGAGTAGCTGTTCTTGAGCGGGAATCGAGAGTGGGCACCAAAGGCTGAGATACCCCTCGATATTAGGCCGGCTTGTTCCATTTGAGGGAAAATCCGCAATGCAAACTCTCGTTCCTTCATCGTGTACACTGGTTGTCTCAGCCGATAAGGCTGGAAGTTGGGCTCCAGCAAAATGTCATGTTCTACCAAGTCAGTGATCTTTAAGTCATTCAGGGAACTAACAAAGCAGTCTCTCCACGTGTAAGCCAGGCGTTTGGCCATGACTATTTGGTCGATAGTGGTGCAACCATCTCCTAGCTTCAATCCGACTTGCTCGAGCCAGGTGTCAATAATGTTCAAGGGTTCATCGGTCAGGGGCCGCTGTTCAGGGCGACGGTTGACCTGAGGGCGTCCCGGCCTGCTCTGCGATAGCGCGATCACGTTGCTCGCAGTCCGACGGTCCTCTTCGATGCGGGCATGGGCGGTAAACTCAGTTCGGTATGCTAAGTAATCACTTCTAAATGACTTGTCCCCCGTTAATGCTTCCAAGGCGAGTTCTCGGTCATCTCAGTTGTCAAGGGCCGCTACCGTGTCACCCTGGTCGTCTCGGATGCTCAGGTAGAGGGGTGAGGCCGGGAAGCTGGCTCTGGAGTCAGCCACCAAGCGCTTCCACCGGGCTGGGATGCCCTCTTCCACCTCTTCCTCAACACAGGGGGTGATCCGGACAGGAGAAACTGCCCCAGCTGATCCCTCACATAGGCCACCCTCCCTTTCCCAATCATCGATGGGTGTACCTGGGGGAGGTGCCCAGACTGGCAGATCCATCCCCCTTGCTTCTCTCCAAGAACTCGCTCCATCCTTCAACAGTCCTAACAGTCTACTCACAATCCACAAATCCGTCTCAGATAGGCTCCTTGCAGTCGGAACTAAGATGAGGCCCGCCGCCATAGCTGGAGTTTCCTTCACCGGTATCTCTTCCAAAACATCATTAAAGCGCACATGACTCCTCTCCGAGCTAGCTAAGTTACACTCTCCAGAGGGCCTTGTATTGTCCCAGGTGTGTCGCCCTGCCACACCAGCTCCTAGTTTTTTGAATCCTCGACCGCCATATTCGCAACTTGCCGGGCGGCTTCATATACCTCTTCCATTAGCCGGCCGTCCTCAGAGTCTATGGATTCTTCGTCTTCTCCGTCGCTCACCCAGACAGCGTCATCGAGTAAGTCCTCATCCTCAGGGAGGACGGTTACAACTCTCTGGTTTAGCGGTTTCGCTGGAGTGAGGCGGATGCGGGCAATGTGGCCCTCTTTTCCCCGTATGACCATGTCGTCTGTCTCGAAATCGATGACTGCCTGATTCCTCCGTAGCCAGCCCTTGCCCAGAAGCAGGTCGTAAGACCTGTTATTGCCCGCTAGGTACGCTGTAACAATTGACAAGATTCCTTCCACAACCAAGGGAAACTTAACGAAGTGCGTGATCTGGGTAGCGGAATCGTCAGCCACTCGCAGGAAGAGAGGGGGTCCCCTCACCGGGATAGGGGTAAGGCCTAGGTGGTTTGCCACGGTAGCACTCATCAGGTCAACTAGGGACCCACAATCAATAAGGGCGCGATGGATGGGGGTGCCATCCACTTCAACTGCCATATAACCTAGGTAGGTCTGCCCGTCGTCAATCAGGGCCACGTCCTTGAACTGAGTATGGGCTAACATTGTCCGCATGGCCTGCTCTGGTCCCGTGTCCTCATCCTTCCCTGCCAAGGTGGCTGAGTGGGCCGGGGTCTCTTTCGGGTGGTCCTGGGTTTTCTCGGGAACCACCGGTCCAGCGGCTAGGACCTCGGGACCTGCCGTAAGGGAACGAGTCTGGGTAGGCCGCTTCCTCGTGCGGAATTCTGGCTTAGTCGACAACTGGAAGAGCCTAGTCATGTCAGCTTTAAAGCCTTTGGCTAGGTCCACGAATTGACCAAATTTCATAGGGGGAAGTTCGATCGTTCTCAATAGCTCCCCTATGTCCATGCGTTCCTGTAGGTGGTCCTCGTACAGCCGGATGGGGACATTCGGAGTCAGATTTTCCTTCTTCTCTCGCCGGGCTCGCAATCGCTCATCAAGTTTCCGGAACTGCTCCTCCAAATGCTTCCTGGCAGCTTCCCTCTCGTGTGAGGGCTTCGGGGGAGTCGGGGGACGGGGCTGGGACGATGGTCCCGACATGGTCCGCGTCGTCCCACTTGCGTCAGCCATCACCTCATCCTCTGCCACTACCCGGCGTCTCTTTTCGCCTGCCAAAGCTGGGAGCTCCATCTCGGTTGTCATCGAGGGGACCATCAGGTGTTCCTCGTTCAAGTCATACATGTCCCACTCCTTCCCATTCCAATTCATGCGGCTGAACAGTGAGTCTACTCCTTCGTACACATCTTCCACGACAGGTTGCGCCATAGCCGAAGTAGTCTCTCTTGGTCCATCCTCTCGCCTCTTCAATGGAGTCAAATTAGTCGGAACAGGTGCCCGGGTCCCAAGAGCCTCCCTTATACGCTGCGTCTCCATGTAGGGTCGACTCTCATAGGGGCAGTCACGAATAAGGTGGCCTCTCTCGGTGCAATTATAGCAGGTCGGAGCCCACGGAGCGGGGGACCTTGCCTTGGGTCGGTCTTGAAACTGGGCCGTCTTCTGAACTCGCACCGGGGTCGGCTCTTCCCCTGAGGGGGTCACCAGCGTCCCCGAGGAGAGAGCAGGAGTCGCCTCTCCCTGCCCTCCGGTGGTCGCAGGGGCAGGCGCTATCTGGAGGGGTGCACTCCCAACGGCCGCATACAACGGGTTAGGGGTTGGGGGTCTCACCAGGGCTCCCGCTGGCCGGGGAATTCCTCCCGTCGCCGGTACTGTCATATGCCTAAGAAGGGTGGCAATCTCATCAAGGGACTCGCCAGTTGTACGGGCCGGTCGAGTAATTCCCGTCGCGTTCCAATCCGTTTGGAATAGAGTGTCCTGGCCCCTTCGGCTGGCGCACGTAACCATCATATCCCTCACCTTTGTGAAGGTACAGGTATCCGTGAAATGATCTCGCTCGCTCATCAGTCCATGGGTCGCCAAGCGGTCAATGATGCGATCTTGGAGTCGTTCATCTTCGGCATGGCCTCCCGAACACATATAGGTGAGGAGGCGATCTCGCAATCGGTCTTGGTGCGCGTCATCAACTTGCCGGGATAACTCGGTAGCTCGGGTGATGTATGCCGCCAAGGTCTCTCCAGCCTTGCGCTCAAAATTATCCACCTGGCGTTTGAGGGTCTCAGTCTCTTCGACCACAGTCAAAGGGAATCGTCTCTTCAGCCCTTCTTTCAATCCCTCCCAATCCTGTCGCTTCTCCTCGGAGAGACCCAGGTACCATCGTCGGGCTTGCCCCTCCAGGCCACTCCGGAAGACAATTCTCGAAGCTGCCTTGACACGTTCGGCTCGAGCATCCCCTTCGAGACCGGCCGGAAGGGAAAACTCAACATGGTTCTCCACATCCTCGATGAATTCCACGGGGGACTCACCCACCATGCCCTCAAATCGGGGTTCATGGATGCGCGGCATCTTGTATATCGCACGATGAGTAACCAGTCGAATCCCTGCTCGCGGATTGGCGGTGATCGGCGGGGTCCACCTTTCTAGGTTTCAAAGTGGTAATCGAAGAAGTCAAAAGTAAGAGGGAAAGTGCTGAAGGTAAGGAAGGTGCCTCCCACTTCTTCAGGATCCCAAATTTCCTTGCGTTCTCTCGTCTTCCCCTTCGCGCCGCAGCTGGAGGAAAACCCGTGGGGTTTCGTGGATGGCTCGCTGCGTTCGGTCTGGTGGCCAATCGAGGGATCTGGCCCGTCTTTCTTGGAAGTGACCTTCTATCGAGTGACCGGGTCTTGAGCTCTTTCTCGTCGTCTCCCTGTGCTCCCTACAGTCCTAACTCCACAATCACCTCGAATCAGATCTACTAGCGGTACCCTCGTGATACCCTAGCAGAGCCCGAATCGCACCAGTGACCTTCTTTTGCAGAGTTGATAGCCTGTCCGGGGGAGCCACAATGAAACACAGGGAGAGGTAACCTCAAGAGATTGGTCGCAATCACTAGTAGTATCTTGGCAAGTGGAGCAATAGCAAGAAGTTCAATCTTCGTGGTGGTTGAAGGTGATTAGATTAAAAGAGGTTAAGAGGTGTGTGTGCTAGAATTCCTATTTAGAGAGGTGGAGAGGTGGGGTTTTGCCACTTCGCATGAGCCACACTAAGCCACCATTTTAGCTAAGTCTACAGGGGTTTCAGCTACTCTGGTATCAGAACCGCCGACACTTTTTGCATATATACCCGTCTCTTCTTCCCTTCACTCCGGTCTTCTTTCTTGTCATCATGCTCCAACACCAACACCGACACATTCAACACATCTTCGCCTTCATTCTCTTTCCCCGATCGTTCTCTTCAGTCTGAGTTTCGTTCTCTGGCTTCATCTTAGCCTTCATTTTCTCTCCGCGGTCCTGCGTTTCCGTCCGTCTGCTTCGTTCTCCGTCTCGTTGCGGTAAGTCGAGACAGTCGGTTTGCCGTCGCCAGCTTGTGCTCACGTCCTCGCTACTTTCTACTAACCAGACAGATCGTCGTCGTCTCGCCGCGTCTTATCCACCCGCCACTACGACCGTATGGCTACTCAACATGACTATCGTGTTAATAGAAAGCTACAAGAAAAAGTCCGAACCCTAGAAAGAGATCTACAAACCCTCCGTGACGAAATCCGTCGCCTCAGAGTGCCACTCCGCACCAAGATACAGACGGCGATTAGAGAAGAATGGGAAACTCGGTACGTTTACATTGTGCTCTGACCTCTCGTTGTTAACTTTTCTGACCTCTCCAGTGAGGAATCGTTTTTGACGGTTCTCACTGAAAGTGTTTACGCTCGGGTGATGTTGGAATTGGAACTTCGAGATCAACAGCTGGGACAACAAGGCGGTGGTGATGGGACGACGTCTTCAAGTCTTCGTTTAAACGAGCTTACTGACGAGGTTGCAAGTCGGCTGAAGTCGGATCAGGAGAATATTCCCCCCTCCAAGTGCGCTTCTCCTCCGCTATCCTCCACTCACGCCCTTCTGAGCGCGGCATCTTCAACCCCTAATATATTTTCCCAACGCCCATCTCAACACTTTCAGCACCTTCCCGACTCACTTCCTTCCCCTCCCTCTTCCCTCCGTAATAATCCGCCTCTTCCACACTCGCAGTCCCTCCTGGGTGGGGTAACCCAGTGCGCAGGCTCTGCCGTTCGCGGCGTGTCCTTGTTTTCCCCTGAAGATGCCAACCAGTTGCCCGTGGTGGAGAAAGCAGCAAAGACTGCGGATAGTGGACAGGCAGGTGCAAGTTAGCTTGAGGGTATGAATAAAGGAGTCAAACACCAACCATGATGTCTGAGTTTCGTGAACGTGATTTGAATCCTTATTACTCGTAGTAACATGAATGTCGGTATCTGGTAGGAAGCAGTACTCTTCTTGAGGTGCCTTGGGCTTTGCTAAGGATGGAATTCTCTCCGGATCTTTCTGGCGCGTAGGCGGTCTCACCGGTTCGCAGATTAGCCACTCAGTCTGGAGTTAAGTTCGATGCCGTGCTGGAACGGAGCAGGCACCGAACGCCTGAGTATTCTGTTATGTGGGATGAGCGAGAGTGTCGGCTCATACGTTGATTGTATCAAGAACGTACAGGACAACGGGAACCGGTTCACATTCCAAGGCATCCGAGGGTAGAGATAACAAATAAAACCTAGTCATTACAGCTCATTCTCAGTATTCTATATTACAAAACCAATCCCATCCGCCCCCAACGCCAAACAACCCCCCGTCCCCAAATCGCAGCTACATATACCTATTCGTTTACATAGTAACAACAGCCCGGAAACGCACAGATCCCGTCGCGCACGCTTCCATCGCCTTGTTGACGTCCGCCAACGTGTACGACTCGACGAGACACTTGATCCCGTGTCGCTGCGCAAACGCAATCGTCTCCTCTGCGTCCAACGCATTGCCTGTCAACCAGCCCACGACTGAAAGCCCCTTGATCACCATCGGCGTCGTGTCGAAGGATACGGGTCCGATGGGCGCTAAAACGACTAGCTTACCGCCCGCCTGCAAACCGCCCAGCAATCCCCCGATCGCGTTCGGGTTCGGCGCGGTTGCCACGATCATCGCGGCTCCGCCCATGGCTTGCAGCGTTTCCGACAGATCCTGCTTGCTCGTGTCGATGTAATCGTGCGCGCCTAATTGAGCCGCGAACTCACGCTTCGAACTACCTGAACTGATCGCCACGGTCCGGTAGCCCATTTTGTTCGCGTATTGTACGGCCATGTGGCCTAACCCGCCGAGTCCTTGCACGGCGACGATGTTGCCTTGCTCGATGTGCTGCTTGCGCATTGCGTTGAAGGTCGTTAGACCCGCGCACAGGAGCGGCGCGGCTTGGATGGGGTCCATGTCCTTGGGGACTCGCGCGGTTGCTTCGGCGCGCAGGAGGACGTATTCGCCGAGTCCGCCGTCGAAGGAGACGCCGGTTACGAGGGCGTTGTCGCAGAGTTGGTGGTTGCCGTGGACGCAGGAGCGGCAGGAGCCGTCGTTGCCTGGTTGGGGGTTAGTTTGTTGGGTTTTGTGTTGGTGGTGGTTGTATTGATTTGTTTTTGGTGTTGGTGGTGGTTGTTAGTGATGGGGCTTACCTCCGTGCCAGGCACCGCCGACTCTGTCGCCCGGAGCGAACTTTGTTACGTTTTCACCGACGGCGGCTACGTCGCCGACGATTTCGTGGCCTGTGATGCGCGGGAAGACGTCGCCGAGGGCACCGGCGGCGACGAAGACGTCGGTGTGGCAGACGCCGCAGGCGATGACTTTGACGAGGACCTCATTGGGGCCGGGGAGTCTTAGTGGGACGTCCTTGACTTCGAGGGGGGCGTTGGCTTTGCCGATGACGGCGGCCTTGTAGGTCTTGGGAAGGGAGGTGGTGGTTGCGTGGGGAGACATGGTGTTGATGAGTATGAACTAGTTAGGTGGTGATGATAGGTCTTATGGATGTGAAGACAGAGGCTTTAAGTGAGGAGGGTAGATGTGTGAGATTGAGACTTGTAAGTCGAGAGGATTGAGTTGTAGTGAGATGTGAGTGTTGTTGATGATGATGATGGAGCAGTGGAAATCCGTGATGCTACGGCCGACTTATATGCACGAGCTCCCGACTGCGACAAGGAGGAAAGGAACATGTCCACGCGTTCCCCATCACTAAGCGTGATGGCACTAGGCTTAGTTATCCGAGATGTGGTGTGCCGGAGACTAGGGAGGGAGGGAGTATGACCTCGATCGAACGAGTTCTTTCCACGGACAGACACACTGCAAAGAGCGTATCCCGTAGTCGACAGCCGTCGATCCCAAAGCCATGGGATTGCAAAGCAGAGAGTCATAGGCTAACGCTACGCTAACAGATGCCTCGGAGGAGGGAGGGATGGGAATCCACTGCTTGCAAGACGAGGGATGACGTGGTGGTTTAGTTACCTTACCTAGGCAATTGACGACGTCGTGACAAGATGTGTAATGCGCCTACGGGAACTCATGCGATGCTGATAAACCGGAGAATTTCTCGGTGGGCGCAATCTCGGACCAGCGGCCCTCGACGACGGGGAGGAGCTGGACCAACCAGAGGCCATGTCTAGCGCATAGGTGCCCTCTCTTTGAAAATAGAAATTCCTGACTGAGCAAGATATTATGAATCGAACGAAACTAGTTGGGTAGGTATTCAACTCCGCAGAAGATGTCGTTCCGTAGGGGAGACGTGAAGCTACTCAGCTGCGGAACTCCGTAGACGACATGGACGAGACACGGACGGCGAATAGGAGTGGACTGTGGGAACTGTCAAGTGGGCATTAGCAGGCCGCATTTATTAATTACTCATCAGAATAGTCACTGCTCGGAGTCGACGCTACGGCGTAGTGTATAGCAAGTCTGGGTCTAGGGAATACGGATTAGCGGGGATCGATAAGATGGAGGGCATGAGAGTTGAGCACGGGTTAGCATGTTACAAGTCGCTTTGCTATTGTTAGAAAACCGAGTCAGGAGGGATACGATGCGAACGAGTGTATAGTCGACAAGGGGACATTTCGATAAGATGGCAGGGAGACCTGCTCAGACTTGTACTCTGCTCCGAGGGTCAGTCAGTCAGTCATGAACTGAAGATCTGTACGGAACCGGAAACTTGATCTGTCAAGGAGAGTGTTCTTTCTGCGTGCCAACCAACCATCAATCGAGGTCGTCGAACCCGTACAGATCTGGCCAGGAATAAAGAAGCACCTAGGCTTCTTACTTCCTAGCGAGCGACTATGAAGCCTGGAAACCACCGGACCGGGAGTCTGTTAGCACGCTAGATGCAAGTGTTTGCCGCAAGCTACGAAGTGCTAGTCGTAGTTCGAATTTGATAATCCGTGATTCAAGACTCGATCTAAAAGGAGCACAGGAAGCTGTTTGACAGCTGATATGATTGTGGGAAAAGACTAGGTATACTGCGGAGTTGCGCATATGTAAATAGCATAGCCTGCGAGACGGTTGTATAACGGCTTGTCGTATGAGTATTCGGGCGAAGACTTCGTGCACCTATCAGTAGACCACGGGTATGGACCGGCGAGTAGCGACTGACGACAGAGGCCAGGTAGGTAATTGAAGGTCGCCGTATTTCCAGCCATCTGGAACGGACGGCTACTACGGAATAATTCGAAGACGTCCTATCGTCATAGCAACGTCTTGTTTACCTAGAGGATCAAGCCAGGTGGTATTCCGTGCGTTGCGATGACCCGATGCCATGGTAATGTGCCGGAAGTGTAAATTAACAGAGACTGGTCGCGTGTCATCCGAGGTCTCAGCAAGGTGGTCTGTCCAGAGCTGGTGAACCCCTTTCGCATCAACAGTCAATCGACAGACTTCAATTCCATGGAAAAGAAGTGGAAGCAATTGAGTTTGTTCCTCTGCATTGCCTAGGCAAGCCCCACTTCGAGCGAACCGAGGACCCACTCCGAGTGGATCCCCTCGCCAAGCAACCTCGGATGAAGCTAAGAATGGAAGCGGTGGCCCCATTACATAACCCTGCATACGCCATGCAGTCAAGCCACGTGTGGGCCCCCAGAATCGCGCTCGTAGGGCTGTGAAACGGACGAATTCATCCACGATCTATTATCTGACTGCGTGCGTGCGACATCAAGGTTCTATACCGAATATTCTACCATCTATACGCGGAATGATCCGTACATCGCATCTTGATGCCTAGGTATTGAGTGTCTAGACTGGTTGGTTGATTGGTCTGTTATTACCAATCCACTCCTGCGGGATCGAATCAGATATTCGGTTGGCGATCACCTAGCGAATCTCGTCGAGATCTTCCACAACGTTCCTAAGATACAGGTAGGTATATCGATTATGTAACGAGGCAATTGCCGACCTAGTGAGGCATTCCTTGAATCCTGCTTGTAGCGGGATACTAGGACGGGGGTGAAGAGGTTGTCGGGCTTTTTCTTCCCTCCTTGTGCCTTGGACTGGCACATGTCTCTCGTCATGTGGCTAGGACGAGACGGAATCTCGCGCATCACATGATTGACGGAAGGGGGCTCGATATACTGTAGGGGGTGATATTCGGCACGAAGTATTGTTGTCGATTGTTCAATGAGACGACGCTTTGGGCTGTCCGTATATCAAAAATAACGCCTCGACTGTGATGGGCATAGAACTTTGCCGTGACTTATTATGTTCTCGTGAGTATGAACTTAGGTAGTATGACAGACAACACGAATTACGGATAGAAGAAACATATCAAGCACATCACCCATTCATCCGATTCAACACTCGATCCCGACTTCATCTCGACTTGGGCAGTCCTTGTCATACAAAGCGTCTGCTCGGCATTGCCAACATCTACGAAATACCATGCCTACCTAGTATCAAGTAGGTACCTTGGATAAGGAGGGCCACCATTCTCCCTAGCCGTCCTTTATTAGCGGCGAGCCGGTTCTGCCATGTTGCCGAGGCTCCAGATTAATAATTCGCACACCTTTACTGTATTATCTGCGATCATTAATCAATGTCGAGATACCTAGGTAGTCTCGGTCGATGGATAAAAGGACGAGCCTTGGTCTTGAAGTTTTTCATCTGATTACTGACGATATGAGATATGAGATATGTAAGCAAGCATACGGATTACCGTTGGGCCTCGATCTTCTACGCGGTTCTACGATCTCGAGTCTAAGAGATCATCGACGACGTCAGGGCCTTTCGAGCGTAGCGACGAGACGGGAATTCAGTCGACGTAGACAGGCAGCTGCCTACACCAAAACACACGTTCAGGTGCTTACGAATCACGATCAATGCTGCTTCATATGAGATGTTTTTTTTTCTCTTTTTCCTCAATTGGTATTTATTCTTTTCTCTCTGGAAAGAGACTGAATCGGATTACAAATTTGTTCTGCAACGGGGATATCTTAACACCTATTGGGCTCCTAGAGTTGCAAGTGCCGCCTGTAGCTCTCGCACAGCTGTCGGAACGTCCTCGAAATTCAGCGCCGATATCGCCCACTTGGCGTGCTTTTGAGCTTTCGCGATGGCCACATCGTCATAGTTATAGGGGCCTGTCGATCCGCTGCTGCCACCAGTTTGTTGCACCACCGGCGCTGAAGGGGGAGGAGGACGGGATACCGTCGGCGGTGCCGATGGTGGTACGTATGGGGTCTGGTAGCTTTGTGGTGCCGAGGGAGCTTGCGACGGTGGGTAGTGCTGCTGAGGAGGGAGGAAAGGTGCTGAGGGTGCCCCCGGATGCTGGGGAGGCTGATGATAGTAGTCCTGGGAAGACGATGGGATACCGGGTGAACCAAAGCTCTCGGATGGAGGGGGTATTAATGGACGGTGTGAACTAGGGCTCGGGATCTCCGGCGGCGATCCGAAGTCGTCATGACTGATGGGACCAGGAGGCGGCATACCGGTAGTAGATGGTAAGTCGAGGGGAGATTGATCGGCTTCTGCAGCGGATGGGAAATAGCTTCCTGGCTCCCGTGATGGGACGTCAGGAGGCGCGATAGGGGATACCGCCTCTGGTGCTGGTACGCTCGGAAGAGGGGGTGAATTTGGAGCCGAGACTGGCGGAACGGCTGCATTTAGGGAATAGCTTGAGTTTCGGCCATGAGAAGACACGCCTCCGTCGTCAGGGACCTCCTCTACCGTAGTTCGTAGGGATTGAGGGGGGCCGACCAACTCCGCCTCCAGCGCGTTTGGATCCAGCTGTGTATTGCTTTCTTCCAATGGAGCTTCTTCCTGCTTGGGATTCGACTCGTTCGGATCTTTGCCCTCCTTTATGGCTTTCAATATGCGCGCGGCATTCCATTTGGCGTACTTAATCTTTTCCTGCGTTTCCGGCTCGGGTTGACCCCAGATATTAACGAGCTGGAAGAATGTAGCAGCTGCCTCGAATGTTGTAGCAGTTTGTCTAGGTCGTCGGTGTTAGTCATTCTGACCCACGCATGATACTGGTATTTAAATCGAGAAGACGTTTAGGGGTTAAGAGGCCAAGGGTCAAGGGGTGGCTGACTGTGTGACCTTGTTGGCTTTCAACGGCCTCAGTGCCCGGTCGAATGTTTCCTGGGCAAACTGCTCGACATATGCCTGACCGGCAACGTCATCCAAAATAGTATCATTATCAGCGTTAGTTGTCTTCATCTATAGACGCGAACAGATTAGCATTCGTCCAGGGCTTTCACTTCCAATGCTCGATGACAGAGGGAGAAGGCAAGTTCACACCTCTTCCAACTTATCCATAATATTGGTGGTGAACTGGAGACATTCTTGATCGGCATTATGGAGCTGACTTTTCAAGATCTGTTGCACAGCCCAGTAGTAACCTGTGGCAGTCAGCAAATATTCTGTAGCCAGACGCATTCTCGTCAGGAAGATATCGTACACCAGTAGGAAATGACCGGTCTTGCGCTCTCAAGCTGAATAGCACGGACAACAAAAGGTGTGATGCCCACCGACTTCAGCTTGGGCGGGATACTGGACGCCATATTCTCAGAGCGGAAGTGAACCGAGCAGAGGTGATGACGACGATGACGATGACGATGAGAGGGTCGATACGGTGGTCAAGAAATGGCTCTGAGAATGATAGCTGCCGGGTCGGATGGTTTGGTGTCTCAAGTGCCCGGAGTCTGCCGAGAATAGTACACGGATAAGATGCACTCTGTCTGCTGAACCGTGAGATGTAAATGAGAATAAACACGCGATAAGTATCACGCAGTGTTGAAGGTGTTGTGAGTTTACGAGTAATCGGGGTCCTGCCAATGATCCATGTCGGGTCGAGGGACTCCAGGATAATTAGCCCGCGATGAGAGAATACCCCGCCAAGTCACATGTAAGGATGTTCCTCTTACGTAATGCTACTAAACGGACGAAAGAAAAACTCCGTTTAGACACACTTACGGACAAAAACTTCATATTACGGTCTAGAAGTTGCTGGCACTGGAAGTATTCCGTTCAACATCATGTTTCTCACGGAACAACACAATCTGGTCTCCTGACTTTCTGAGTCTCAAGTGAGCAGTGTCGCCAGAGGCTCCCCCTTTTGCCAGCGCAAAATACTATCAACCTGTTGTTCATACCAATTCTCAACGCTGTCACTCGAAACATATCCCATATGAGGCGTCATGACAACCTCGCTTCTCCCCGACTCTCCCCATTTCACCGTACGCCACTCGCTATCCTGAGCCAGAGGCTCAAGGTCATAAACGTCGAGTCCGATGCCCCGAATCAGCCCCTTCTTCGCGGCCTCGAGGAGTTCTTTCTCATTTACGATAGGCCCTCGGGAAGTGTTCACCAAGAACGATGATTTCTTCATCTTCTTCAGGTCGTTCGTGCCGATAAGACCTCTTGATCGTTCCGAGAGAACGAGATGGATGCTCACCACATCCGCCGTGCTGAACAGCTCGTCTCGACTGACAACCTTGAATGTCTTGATGCCATTCGCGTCATGTACGGGCAATCCGGCGGCTTTGGCTCTCTCGTCCGCCACCTCCTGTGTCAGGTTCTCGCTCCAAGCAATGATTTTCATACCGAAGGCCATGTGCATGATCTTGGAGACTGAGACACCCAGTCTACCAAGACCAACTGTGCCGAAAGTCTTGCCGGGTAGTCCCACAGCGCTTCTAGTCTGCCAACCCCCGGATTTCATGGTAGCATCGTCCCGAGAGATGCCCCGAGCCAGATCTAGGATCAACGCTACACAGTGCTGTGTGGTGCTGTCGGGGCCGGCAACTTGACTGCTGTTCGTTGTGCCCACGACAGGTATATTAACAGCTTGACAGGCCTCGACATCGATTGACGCGTTCCGCATGCCCGTCGTAAGTAGCAATTTCAGGTTGGGAAGCAGATTGATCACTTCATCGTTACATGTCAGCACATTTGTTTGATTTACAGGCCACATTGGGAATTCATGCTACTTTTGAACAAGATACTCACATTCTGCTGGGAATGGCGTCCGTTCCCTCATGGTGCCTGCAAGAGTTAGATCCCCATCCAAGGAAGAAAGTAGGATAATCGTACAGATGATATTGAACGGCTCCAATCTCTTGACCAAGGCGTCCTTAGCCTCCGGAGGCGTATCTGGATGGTTATACGGCAGAAGAGTGTCAGTAAACGTCGTCACTTCATATCCGGCTGTGCGTAGTTGCTCGAAGGGACCCTTGGAAAGCTCCTGGTAATCATCCAGGATTGCGATCGTTGGAAGCGGCATGGTGGCAGATACTGAGTCTGCACTGGGTTGAAGGTATACGGTTGTAAAGGAAAGAAGCTTCTCTAAGGTGGGCTTGATAGCGCTCGGATGGATGGAATACGCTGGATTAGGAGAATAGAACGAAGCCACGATACGCAGCAACAGATCACTCGGATCTGATGTTCTTTTGCATAACTTAAACAGACACTTTTTGAGAAATTCAGAAAAAGTTGAGGTAAATATCCTGTCAATTAATGCATGGGCATACCTAAATAGCCGTCTCTTCCGGAAGATGCCCCTCCATCGCGGAAGGTAGCGCCAGCGGGTGTGACGACAGCAGTTGGGGTCCAGAACGGCTATAAAGAGCCCCGATAGCCACTTAAATCCGAGACTTATTGCCGGATACCTGCATGCCATGTGCTACTAATGCACATTATGTAAGTAGGCTGTAATTTGAGCAGACATCCCGGTCGCGGCGGCGTGCCGAGGGCCAATTGCTACCTGTTCTTTTTGGAAGGCGCATTCGTCTTTCTACCGTGGTCATTCCTTCACACGTCGAACACGGGAAGTGACAGGCTGTGTCTTTGGGAAGTCGTTACCTCCTACTATTGGATATCTGCCGGGCATATCTATCTGGTGCCAATTCCATTCCCTCAGTCCCCATTCTTCTCACCAGCTTGCTCTCATTCTATCTCCGTCTCACAACAACAGCGACACTCATCTGCGCCTCACTCACACTCAATTGCGCACGACCCGTGACCGTGACTCGAGACTATTCGGCATCAAAGTCGGCATCATGCATTACTTCAGCCTCAATCCCACCGCGGCTGTTGCGGCGGTGGCTCTTTTCTCTGCCCTTCCCACGGCGCAGGCTGGTCTATACACTAAGAACTCGCCCGTTCTTCAAGTTGATACGAAGAGTTATGACAGACTGATCGCCAAGTCGAACCACACCTCCGTAAGCTTCCATTTACTATCTGACACGATTTTATTGTCGCTAATACCATGTCTCCAGGTCGTCGAGTTCTACGCGCCCTGGTGTGGCCACTGCCAAAACTTAAAGCCCGCCTATGAAAAGGCGGCCAGAAACCTCGACGGTCTGGCCAAGGTCGCTGCTGTCAACTGCGATGAGGAGGAGAACAAACCGCTCTGCGGCGCCATGGGTGTCCAGGGCTTCCCGACGCTCAAGATTGTCCGCCCCGGCAAGAAGAAGGGAAAACCTGTTGTCGAGGATTATCAGGGACCCCGATCTGCGAAAGCTATTGTCGATGCTGTCGTGGATAAGATCAGTAACCATGTTAAGCGTGTCACTGATAAGGATGTTGAGGCGTTCCTTTCGAACAATAATGAGACTGCGAAGGCGATTTTGTTCACGGAGAAGGGCACGACGAGCGCGTTGTTGCGTAGCTTGGCTATTGATTTCCTGGATGTTATCACGTTTGCGCAGGTGAGGAATAAGGCATCGGAGACGGTCGATTTGTTTGGCATCACGTCCTACCCTACTTTGGTCCTACTGCCCGGTGGAGAGAAGACCGGTCTCGTGTATGAGGGAGAGATGAAGAAGGCCCCTATGCTGGAGTTCCTGTCACAAGCTGGCAGTCCGAACCCCGACCCGGCGCCGGTGAACGCCAAGAAGGCCGACAAGAAGAAGGGAAAAGATAAGAAGGGCAGCGCATCCAAGGCTTCGTCTGAATCTACCTCTACGGCTACATCTGCGTCATCCGAGGCGACTGACGCGCCTCCAGCTACCGAGTCCAACTCTGAAGCGACTAAAGCTGCTGCTCCGATCCCTGTCATTGCATCTTCCCAGGTCCTGACAAATGAATGCTTGCATCCTAAAGCCCGTATTTGCATTCTGGCCTTTGTCCCTGCTTCGCATGGCGAGACTGCTCAGAAGGCGTTGACTAGCTTGTCGGAACTTGCGCATAAACATGCGCAAGCCAAACGCCAGGTTTTCCCCGCGTTCGAGGTTCACACCGATAATGAAGAGATTGCGCCTGTTTTCAAGGGCCTTGAGCTCAAGGACGAGGTCGAAGTTGTTGCTGTAAATGCAAAGAGGGGTTGGTCGCGGAGATATGTGGGCGATTTCAGCCCCGCCAGTGTGGAGAGTTGGATGGACACGATTCGTATGAATGAAGGTCCCAAGCAGAAGCTGCCTGAGGCAGCCATTGGTGAGATGGAAGAGCCTGTCAAGGTGGCCACCGAGTCGGCGCCCAAGCATGAAGAGCTGTAAACAATAGTCACCGATGTTAGCGGGAATTGCTTGATGCAGGTTGCTTCAGATCCATAATTCAATAATAATAAAAAATCAACTTACTATTCATCCCTCTGTTCAGCTTTGCGTTCAATTCGGGTTCGGGTGCGCCGGGAAACTCCCCATGTGTGAGTGACTGTAATAGGAGGTAGGTAGGTAGATTCAACTGTTTTGTTGTTTTTAGTGCGCCCGAATGGTCAATCAAGCATCATCTATATCCATCCCCATACTGGCTCCCTTCTCGATCGCCCCCTCCTCCACCATCTTGCGTCCCTTCTCGCGAACAACCTCGTCCACGAAGTTCCGCATCGACCTGCATCCGTCCGCGGCTAGCGCCATCAAACCTTCCAGTCTGCTGATCTGAACGCGACTTTCGCATACCAGCACGGCGACTTTGTCCGTTGCGCCGAGCGTGGCGATGGTGAGGAAGGGCAGTTCTTGCTCTTCTTGCGTGTTTAGGTCGATGATTGGGTCGGCGGTCTCGTCGCCGGCTGCGTGCGCGGAGGTGCTGCCTGCTGTGCAGGCGACGAGGTAGTCTGTCATGGGCACGCCGGCGTCTACGAGGGCGAGGGTTGCGGCGTTTATGAGGGCTGCGAGTAAGGAGCCGTCTTGGGAGAGGACGTGCATTGAGATGCTGATTGTTGAGCGTGGGTAGAGGTTTACGTGGAGGTTGGCTGCGAGGGCTTTGGCGATTGTTGCTTGGAGCTCTTGGATGCGTCTGGAGGGGCGGTTAGCTTTTTCGAGGATGAGGGTCATGCTGAGTGGTGATGTGGAATACAGAAGACGCAGAATCGGCGCCGCGACCGGCTTTTATACGAACGGAGGGGCTGGTACGGTTGCTCAAACAGGCAAACCGCAGAACCACCTCTGATACCAGGTCTATACAGAGCCAAGGGAAAAAATCAACATACTTATCATTCCGACCCCTCTTCTTCCGATCAACACCACTGAATCCCCCAATCACAATACTCACGGCGACATCAGCGCCCTGCGCCCCTCCGGACACCGTCGTAGCAGACGCGGCTAGAGTGCGCCGTTTGGCGCCATCTTCGTTCGGACCCTCCACTATACACATCACCTTCGTGTTGCCGATTTCCAGGTACGAGGACCCGTCTGCGGCGGCTTGCGTCCGGATTTGTCCGTGCAGGTGCCGCAGATCGTTGAAGCGGCGGCCGTCGACGCGTAGGAGCGCTAGGTCGTAGGTTGAGGTGTCGAGGGGCATTTTGTCGGCGCGGAGGGCGGGTTGCGTTGCTGGTTGGCTGTGATGCAAGCGATGTGTGGTTTCTGGTCGCGATGAGATACTTAGGCGAGATTGTCGGATGAAAACGCGTGGTTGTCGAGGTCAAAGTCGAGGTTGGAGCTTGATAAGTCGTAGAATCTGTCGGCAGAGATACAATTTACAGGTTTAGCGCCTAAGGTACGAAATACGGAATTTCGTATCTCGATAAGAGCCCTGCCGGCGTTGTGGGGTTCTCCGTATGAAACGGCGTACGGATTACGGATTACAATTACGGATCAAATGACCTGTGAAATCTCATTCACACAGCCAACCGGCACTCACAGTTCAGGGCGGACAGTCTCAATAATGCTCCTCGGTTAACAACTTGGTATCTTCAATGGTAGGTAACTACATGGTGTATTTACAATTTGGATTGAGTAGAATATGTTGATTTCCCAGCATATGATCTGAATGAGCTGCGAGAGTAGCACCCGGAGAAAAGAGAAAACTCCCAAAAAGGCGAAACAGGACAGCAATACCGATCAAGCATCCATTCATCAGGCATCAAATTCGTAGTCCACGACTCGCGTAAAATCTGTACAGGTATAGATAACAGCTTGGTAAAAAGGGCAATTCAACGCTCGAGGTCGTCTCACGTCTAGAAACGACTCGTCGCTTCGATATCGCATTAAGTGCGCTCGTTGGCCCTTCATGCCAGCACCAACACGTTACTGGTGGTATTGAGAATGCTGTCAAGAGGGGCGAAATTGTTTGATACCGGTGGCGGTTCCACCTCTTCTGCGTCGGTCCAGCCACGTTCAGGTCCCCAGGAAATCTTTAGGCCACGCGACGTAACGAGGTCGATCAAGCCGGTTACGAGAGCACCGGACTTCTTCACACTGGACCAGGCATCGAATTCGACTCGCTCGACCCAGGGCATCTCTTCGAGGATGCCGGTAAGCAGCATCTTGGAGAAGGATTCGTAGAATCCACCAGGCTGGCGAAAGCCTCGGAAGATATCATTTCCAGGGTCGCATTCCACGAATACGCTCAGCTTCGTGACATTGATGCATTGGCTGAGGCCTAATGCCTGGTTGACCTCCCAGCCACGAGGAGGCTTGCTCCAGCCGGGTCCGAGTCGCAGCTCGAGTGAACTAATACACTCCCTTTGACGAGGCTTTAGACGGGCAAGGAGAGGCTTCTTGGTCTTGAAGAAACGACCAGGGTGAGTGGGAAAAACTCGAACGGGATGGGTACTATAGAAGAAGTAAGATGCCTCCTTATAGATAGTACGGCAGGATCGTAGGATGGCCAGTTTCTGGTGGATTCGTTTGTAGTTATCCGGGTCCAAGTCGAGCACATGTCCAGTATTGACGAAATGATAGTCATAGACCTTCAGGCGTAACTCAGCGGGTAGATCCAAGAAGCGAAAGGGCCCCTGTTTGGCCTGTTTACGCTTCGGCACAACCGATGAAGCTGGCTCGAGAGTGAGAGCATCGAGACGAAGGTTGTCGATCTCTCTATCGAGATCGTCCAATACTTTCGAAGCATGAGTTGAGGTATGTTGTGAGCTGAGAGGGGTGGATATAGTGGATGGGGCAGTAGATGAGATCAGAGATGCAGCTTGTGCAGTACGAGGGACAGCACCGGCAGCACGCGATGCCCTACCGACGCCAGCGTTTCGAATTCCCATAGTCTCGGACGCGGTGATGCTCCACGATACAGTAATGAAGGCTCTTCAATGAATGCCGACTGCTCTTCACTACGCGACTCGGGCGGGGAAGGCGAAGATATAACTTGCACCGACTGGAGTCACACGACGGCTGTTAATATAGCGAGTGTGCGGAGTAATGCGTAGATGAGTCCAGATTGGAGTCGAGGTAGCAGCGGTATTGCTACAAGCCCCAAGCGTTGCTGGGTGATGGTGTCGTGGGAGTCTCTGGTTAGTAGTAGGCGGTAGGCGGGAGGTAGGAGGAGACAGGTAGATGGGTAGCACGATTTACTCTTCAGGGCAGTTGCTTATACGATGGAACAGGGCATGGCATCTTCGAGGGTGGTGCCATCGTCGATTAACCTGGTAATCCGATTGACAGCCACCCTCTAAAACGCAGCACTCTCGAAAGCCATGGTGGACGAGACAAGTGCAGTAGAAAGGTAGAAGACGTATTTCGATGATGCGGTTTGAGTGAGATGTGAGTGAAGATGATGGTATGAAATGAAGTAGGCAGGTGAACTTCAGGTGAGAAGGAAGGAAAATGGGCGCTCAAGGGAGTTGCGCTGTTGAACAGAGAAGGAAACGATCAAGGTCGGGGTTCACGGAGGGGACGAGGTACAGTACCACCCACCTACTTCGCAGAAGCAGGCATTCAAGACGATGGCAGTTTATTCGATGTGAAGTTCAAGTTCGGATTACGGATTGCGAATGGCCGACCAACCGGCGGTAATTATGGCGAATTGTCGCCCGTAGCGCAAGTTCTCTGTACTGCTGCGTACGCCCCATCGAGGACAACCCTCAAGCCACATTAACGGGCTGTGATGACGTTGTTAGACAGTGTGAATGTGGCTGTTGGATCTGTCGAGAGCCAAGTCACACAGCAACAGAAATACTTCGACTCATGATGCAGATTAGCAGTGTTCTGAAGTATATGCGCTAGCAGAGTACTTGGACAGTCTCCGATTCGGACTTCACTGCCCGACCTGCCAAACTGCTCCAGCTGGAAGCTGCCATGCCGATCTAATCTGGAAAGAAAAAGTTTCCCGCAAATCAGAGTACCGAAGCTACCTGCCCGCCTACTTCCAGCTCTCAGGTACAGTAATTCCGTCACTTCATCCATCACCGTGCACCTCCTGCCTCGAGAAGCAATTCCCCCGGGTGTTCCTACCTACCTGAACTGTCAGCACGGCTCGTTCTTTCACCCTGTTAGCAATCGGACTCGACTCGTCGCGATGTTGTCTAGAGCCATTGCGCAGGGCATCGCCCGTTCTGCGCGGCTCCCCCTTCGGCAAACCGCCGCGTCTGCCACCGCGCTGTCCAGACGTGCCGCGCCGTCGACGTTGTTGATACGAAGATTCGCGAAAGACAGCCGCCCAGACGGCGAGACACCCAACTCACAGTCCACTCAGCCATCAGACTCCCATGCGTCGTCCTCGGATGCGAAGCCCTCTCCCGATTCCGAAGCTGCGCCATCAGCCACTACTCCGCCGCCAGATCTCCATTCGCTTCCCGATCTAACGCAAGGTATCCCGTCGACTCTCGAGTATGAGACCGCCGGTGCCACCAAGAAGTCGGGACTGCCTAATGCCGAAGAGGGAGAGGCCGAAGGAAGTGGTCGTCCTCGCGGCGAGCTCCCCGCTTCCGCTTACATGAGCTCGACCGATAAGCGACGGGCTCAATTCGCCAACCGAATGTACCTTGCCGTTCTCGTCGGCAGCATCATGGGTCTCGCATACCTTGGTCGCGAGTGGGACGACGAAGAAGCTGCCACTCACAAGGATATTCCCAGCGGCTGGACACCCACGTTGTGGTGGAAGCGCGCCGTGGCCCGTATGACCGATGTAACCGACTACTATCGCGAGCCTGCTTTCGAAAAGCTGCTGCCCGACCCTCATCCCATGTTCGAACGACCCTACACTCTGTGCATTAGTCTCGAAGACATGCTCGTACATAGCGAATGGACACGCGAGCACGGTTGGAGAGTCGCGAAGCGCCCGGGCGTTGACTACTTCTTGCGCTACCTCAGCCAATACTACGAATTGGTTTTGTTTACTAGCGTGCCTGTTGCCATGGGAGAACCCATCATGCGCAAGCTGGATCCCTTCCAGTTCATCGTCTGGCCATTGTACCGAGAGGCGACCAAGTACAAGGACGGTGAGATTGTAAAGGTGAGTTGCTACCGTGTCAAATCACCATTGACCATACCGACGACTAACATTCTTTGCAGGATCTCTCGTACTTGAACCGTGACTTGTCGAAAGTCATCATCATCGACACCAAGCACTCCCATGTCCAGAACCAGCCCCAGAATGCCATCGTCCTGCCCCCCTGGAAGGGTGACAAGAACGACAAGGGTCTCGTGTCCCTCATCCCGTTCCTCGAGTTCATTTTCGCCATGGAGTACAAGGACGTTCGCGAAGTACTCAAATCTTTCGAGGGCAAGGACATCCCCACCGAATTCGCCCGCCGTGAAGCTATTTCCCGCGCCGAGTTCCAGAAGCAGTACGAGAGCTCGAAGCCGAAACGACCTTCTGGCATGGGTGCGTTGGGCAACCTCCTCGGACTTAAGGGAAACATGAGCATGATGCAGCCTGCACCGGGTGAAGTTTCTCCTTCAGAAGCATTTGCCCAGGGCAAGATGCTGCAGGATATCGTGCGTGAACGTGGCCAGAAGCACTACGAAATGATGGAGGCTCAGATCCGAGAGAATGGAGCCCAATGGCTCAAGGATGCCCAAGACATGCAAGAACAGCAGCAGGCCGAGGCGATGAACAGCATGAAGTCGTCCTTTACCAGCTGGTTCAAGCCTTGGGGATCCTCGGACGGATCTGAGAAGCCGAAGAGCTCGTAGAGAGGGACGATGATCGGATGTTGGTGAGTTTACAACAAAAAAAGAATAATCGTATAGATTCGGGGCGTATGCGTGCGATGTTTCCTCGTGTGTGAGAAGATCACGCCGGCGTTGGATACGCACGTGGGCCGTGAACTGGTATGCCGTGGGTTTTCTTCATCCCTGCCACAACTCTACTCCTTAGGGGCGCAAGCATCGTGTTGTTTTTGACTGCATTAGCTGGGGCGCATCGAGTCGTGATTCTGACTCTTTTGCATGCGGTGTTTGTTATGAGAAGGGGGACTATGGGGCAAGGCTCCCAAATGTGCATATAATGACTGTATATTAGCAGAAAAGAAAAGAGAGGCGAGTCGTCGTGCGCTATGTGGAGCGCTACTAGATCTAGCTTCTCGACTTATCTCCCGGCATATTCTCCGACTTCCCATGCCTGGGTGGTGAGAATACAAGACTGGTGTATTGAATGAAGCAACTCACGTTTTCATCAGGTGCACGAGAGGTTGAGAGATGTTGATTGATTTCGTGATGATATTATTCATGCTTGTTTCAAAAAGATATCTTCTGATCCCTTCCACGCGCATTTGTGATGAGACCGTGTTCCAAAAATTGTTTCGTTTCCCTGACCTGACCCCTTTCCCGTTTTCTCGTTCATGTACCCCCATTTGAAAGACCAGCTGATTCAAAATAATGAGGAGATCCTAAACCGCTCAAAACCGTACGAATGACATCCTGATTGCTAGACACCTTCTTAGGCGGCGGTGCTGTTGAACCCGCCGTGTTCCCAGCACCACTCGCATCGCGGATCTGTTTCGCAGTAGAAGTTTCTAAGACTGGTTAGTGATCATTTCGATTTATTTTTTGTCCTGGAAGGGGCAATTGTGTCATGGACGCCTAGGGGTCACATATCAAAGGGGAAAGGAACATGTACGCACCCGTTGCAGTGTGTGCAGTAGTCTTTGATCGTGGGGCAGTCGGGCTCTGACATGACGAAGGTCACGAGTCGACGACCTTCCGACTTGGTTTCCGTATGTGTGGATGGGGATGGGGCTGCCAGGCCGAGGGTGGCGAGGCAGAGGGCGAGGACGAGGGTGATGTGCATTTTGACGGGGGATCTCAATTTGGACTCTGGATTATCTTCTTGTGAAGGTGGGAAGTAGGGATTATGTATTAGTTTCTGTTGATTGAAATACGAGTAGTAGAGAGTAGAAGAGTAGTGACAAGTAATGTCTTACTCGACGGAGATGAAAGGGATTCGTCTGGGCGTGAGGCGTCGACTGGAACGGATCGACTGCCGCCCTTTATATGCACGACCTGTGCGGTTGGGGACAGGGACAGGTATGTATCAGGTTGAGACTGTTTCACGGCTGATCAGATGGGATCTTCTCTCTCGTCCCCACCGCCATACGGACTAAAGCACGAGTAGTAGGACTTGATTCCTCAAATCTGGGGTTGTTCTACGAGTATGTTTGACACGATGATCTCGTCTGTGCTGAGCTAGCTAGGGCCTGACTCGTCCATGGGTTTGTTACCTGAGATATTGGTACGTATGCTTTATTCTCTGAATGAGATGGAGTCTTCAATCCGTACTATCAAGAGCATATCTGGTTCACCGCCCACAGGTAAAGGTGAGACCTCGTTGACCGAGTCTTTACCGCCTGTGATTCAGCTGGATGTGCTGTAAGGAAAAGGCCATGACGTGGTCAGCTGGACTAGACAGGTTTGCTCTAATCTACGAATGGGGAGCGATCAGCATGATTACCCCGGATTGTCGTCAACAAACAACGCATGCAATATGCCAGGGACGCTCGACGCCGGGGTTCGCAGGTAAATAAATACCAGCAGGAAATCTCGCACCGGCGCATCCATCACGTGTCCGTAGGCTCGTGCCACGCCGATGGTCGAGGACTTCCTTCGGTTGCCTGTAGAACTACAAACAACCTTAGACTTGATGGGACACGGGCTGCTCATTCGTTCGTGGTACCGTGCACTTGTGGTACCCGTCTGGGCAAGCAATGTCGAATCGCTTTGGTTCGCGATGGGAGAGGCGTGGATTTGTAGGCAGACTTACGTAGATCGCACGAGTTGATGGGTTAGACGGATCTGTCGTTATGGAATGGTATTGTTTACCTTTCGATGGGGACTTGATGGTTTGGTTGGAGTGCAAACATATTGTTGGTCAGTCGGCTTACAGGGAATGGCACGCCCTGATGAAGCGATTTACATCGTGATGTTTTCTCTGTTTGTCTCGCTGCATAGTCTGGGAAGAAAGGAGGTCTATATAAGTCTATTCGTACTACAGTGGTCAGCATGCTCGTGTCACTGGTCTGGCCGCTGGATAGGGTGCGCGTGGGTTTGATTCTCGGTAATTCGCTTGTCTTACGTGCAGATGGCCATGGGAAGACATCAATGGTGATGTAGTGGATGGCGAGGTAGTTGAGACTCGAAGAATAGTCTATCCATAGGAGGTGTTGACATTTTGTGGGATATGGAATGATCCATCTTAACTTGATCACGTAGCTTCATCGTTCCCCCTCGAAACGAATTCTTCCGCTCTCGCTATCCCGCCCTTCATCAACCATCGAAAGCGAACACCGTGTTGAATGCATGCGGCGCGGCTGCTTGCATCATTGTACACGCAATGTGGCTTTCTTCTTTTGTTGTCGGACAATGTCTTACTTGCGCCGCCGCCGCGGTTATCCGCCCCCTATTCTAGCGTCGTATCGTATGTAGGCATCCCGTGTCTCAACTTTGCCTTGACAGCGCGCCTAGCATGTGAAGCTACGGCCGGGAGTCGACTATGGTTATTAGTAGCGAACGGGGCATTAGGAGTCACTTCGCGGATGGAGTGACTGCATCTTGTTGCAAGAGAATAATATGCCTTCTATGATATTTCCGTCTAGTGAAATTGCTGAGTGACTCCGTCAGGCTCTGCTCATATACAAAAAAATGTCAAGTATGTGTAAAGGATATACAGTCGAGATCAGCGGTGCCGTGGGTATGATGTGGCGAAGTATTCCGTGACTGACTGACGACAAGGTATCCAAGTTTGCTGAACTCCCATTCCGAAATATATTACCTCCCGTGATAAAGACCCTTTGCTTTTGATTATATTACTGCCGGTTGCCAGAACGCCATGCTTGTTTTGGAATTCAGGGGGAGAGGAGAGAAAAAGTAAGAAACAGAGAGAAAGAACATGGAGAAGGATATTCGAGGACCGAGAGCAGAAGAGAAAAAAAGTATCCATAACCCATAATGAAACATATTTAGTTTATACACCCCCAACGCCGTCTGAGAACAGCAAGAGTGGCCATTGAGACTGGGCGGACGCCGTCATCGTGGGATTGCTCATGCTCATCGTCCCCATGTTCATGCCGTTGACACTGCGTCCTTCGAGAACATCGGTCGACGAGCGATGGCCGGCCGAGTCCCCCAACGACATCAAGGCGTTCGCACTATAGCGGTCTTGGTTGTCAACGACTGCGGCAGTCCAGTCATGCCATGTATTTCCACCTGAAGACTGCGGGCGCCACATGATTTCCGGTTGTGACATTTGTGTTGTTTGCGGTACGTAGTTGACCAAGGAGTTGTGGTCAGTGACGTGTACCTCGGAGTGAACTTGTCCCTGCGCCTGTGGATGAGCATGAGCGTGGGAATGATTATGGGCCTGAGCATGTCCTTGAGCCTGAGCCTGTGTCCGGGCCTGTACTTGAGATGTAGGAACTTGTCCTTCGCCTTGAGTATACATATAGGGGCCCGTGGAACAAAAGGTCATCGTGTTAGGTGCATGCGGAGACGTGTTCGTATAGCTGAGCGGCTGGTAAGTATTAGAATCAGGGCCGGCTGTTCCCGAGTAATAGTTGCTGTTGGTTGATGGCATGGCATGCTCCTTTGAACCCATACCGTTCACTCTCTCGGGAGTCTGCCCCCTTCGATTTATGGTCATCGTCGTGTACGATGGCGAATGGGACTCTTGCTTGACGACCTCTTGAGAGACACGCTGTCGACCGAGAGACTCGTTAGTAGAGTTCTGAAGACGATCCCGCTCAATCCAAGCTATCGTGCGGTCGATTATGGAGCAAACCGCATCGCGCAGCCGAGTGCCAGAACCTAACGTAGAGTGTTAGCACCACACCGTAGCCAGCCGGCGATCGCAAGCAAGAGATACTCACCCATCAGAGTGCCCGTCTCGACCAAGATGGTGAGCCAGGCGTCCATGTCCTCACGGAGAGACTGCACCTCAGCGGCGGTCGTCTCGTATCTTCTTTCCCAGTGTGCCACCAGGTCGGAGAATATAGCCGCGACATACACAGCGTTGCAGTACCATGTGGTGTCCAGACACTTGAGCTGATACAGCTTGCGAGCGTGCTGGAGCATCGCCTTGGCAGTCTGTTCACAGATCCGCGTATTCATCGCGAGAAGCTCGGCATCATCCGTGACCGCCACCGAGGGATGCCTGAGGCACAAACGAAACTCGAGCGCCGACACATCCGCGTAGATAGCCGACATCCTCAACTCCTTTTCAGGTGACTGCGAGTTGACTACCCTCAGTCCTTCGGGGAGATGGTCCCGCCAGGACTGCAGCTGCTTCTCGAGCCCCTCGACAACGGCAAGATACCGCTTGGGATCCTTCTTCGCGCAGTAAATGTTCGCAAACATCTCCAGATAAAGCGTGGTCAGCCTCGAGGTGGCAACCCCTATCTCGTACTCGCATCGTCCAGGTATCGACGTGTCTACGCCGTGCTCTGTCAGCTGCTCGTCAGGGATGATCTGCGGAAATTCAACGTCCATGTCTTCCAGTCTGATCGGCATGGGTCTTCCCATCCGTCCATTCAGCATCACCGCCGTGGAGAGAATCACCCACCACACGCGTTTGCGCAGTTCGTTCTCGAGATTCGTACTGTCGCCGGGCCTTTTCCAGCTTCGATGGTACCCCATTTCCATCGCCACGTTGACGGCATACATCGCGAGAATGCTGCTGGAGTCGGGCTTCGGAAAGCGCATCGTATGGGAGACCAGCATGGACAGCGCTTGCAAGTTTTTGAGAGACCGCGACGCCGACAGCGAGGAGAACTTGCTCAGGCTGTAGTGGTAGTGCTTGTTAGACAGATCGTTGAGATGCGCTCTCTGTTCGGGATGCTGCTCGCGGTTCCTGATGCCATATTGGAGGTAAATCGCAGCGAATACCATATGGATCATGACCTCCTCAGCGGGACTCGGGCTGAAGTTGAGATCGTCGTAGTGTCGCCCCAGCTAGAGACGGTCAGCCAGCTCATCCAGCCAGAGATAGCCCCTGACGTTAAGTATGAAGAGATCTCAATATGAATAACAGAACTCACGAGGGCCATGAAACTAGGCTTGTGCAGAACCGGGTGGAAAGGATACATGATTACAAAATACCATTCGGCATAGGTGAAGGCGTCCTGGCGAGGGGGCAGCTTGACATCAGGGGGTTGATTGATATTCATGGCCGACTGTCGCAGCGCTTGTACGGATTTATTGTATAAATAGACATCTTGCACGAGAGGCGAGGGCTCGTCCATATCCGGCACATCGAAAGACCCAATATCTATTGTACTTCCAAGGATAGACAAGGCGGTCCCCTTGATGGAGCTCAAGGGCGACGGGTGGGTAGCCACACCGAGATGGGCATCGGCAGGCCGCGAACTGGCCGAGGCCTGAGAGACGGGGGCCATGGACATGGTGGCCGGGCGATCCTTTGTCCAAACGGGCGGGTTCGGTTGGGACCACGCATCAGACTCGCTCTGCTGTGGAGGGTCGCCTGGAGGCAACGCGATCGAATCCGTGACATCACTCTCGTTCTCATTCTCATTCTCATTGTCATGGCTATGGCTATGGCTATGGCTAATGCTATTGCCGTCGGCGCTGTCATCCGGCGTCGGAGCGGGAGAGGAGGAAGACGAAGGCCACGGCTTTACATCGATGCCGTTGTCTCGAAGCAGCTTCTCTAACTCGCGTATGTGATGCATCATATCGGAGTTCTCGCGCTCGAGCTGCTGCATATACCCTCTGCGCTCCGTTCGCCCAGACACACGATCGGTCACGTAACACTCGAGGTTTTGGTTGATGCAGTGGGAGCAGCCTTCGGGGAGGGCATCGCAGCGAATCTTGCGAACCTGCGAGCGCGTGTTAGTCTGATAGATGGCGGACGGGTAAGGAGACGGTCAGAAGAAGGCCACCCGGTAACTCGACCAACTGGCTCTTGTTCTTTACGGCGGGGCGAGACTCAAGACGTTGACGCGACACGTTGAGTGTTCACTTGTAACCAACGCGCGTGGTCACGCCCGGAGACAAGATGTCAAGACAGAAAGAAAGCGCGAATCCGGACGATGAAGCATCGCCAATCCGACGTAAACATGGTAAAAGGAGAGGGTTATCTCCGGTTGGATATGGTTTCCAGGAATAGACGAAGACATTGGAGACACATGGACTGGACAATGAAGATGTGTGCCCCCTTCGGCGCGGGTCGTCGCAGACGCGGCACCACATATGTAGATACTGGAATCACACGCATGCACGCGCGCGCACGGCACACACATACACACGCACGAGCACACACACACCACACACATACACACGGACACACGGACACACACACACACACACCTTACAGCGGTCGCAGGCTTGCCCAGTCCGAGTATAGGATTGAAGCTTGCTCTTTACGACGCTCGAGAAGTCGGCGCGACTGGATCGTTCGCCGCGATCTAACCGTGGCACCTTGCATTTCGCGGTCGACGACGTGGTAGCGCCTGAACGATCGGGTAGGGGGATAAGCGTCTCGCCAGGCCGTTTCGGCGGACGGCCTGGAGGCATGACGGCGCCGCAAAACTCGTGAGGGAAGCCGTTGTCGTCGTCTGACGGGCTGATTGAGTGTCGGGGTTGAATGGATTATCCAGAACTTGTCTCAGTTGTTCTACGGAATAGTACAATGAGTAGGTATCTTGCCGTCTCTATCTCTCACCACTCTCCGAGGGCTCTGGCTCTGTCTCTATTTGAGGATGGGAAGGTAATCCGTGGGTAGGTAACTAGGGATTACGGTTGTTGTTGGCCTGGGAACAATGGGCAGAGCAGACAGTCAGAGACGGAAACAGGCATGAGTACGGGTTGATCGTGGAAGCGGTTGGGGTGTTGGCGTATGAACGCATAACAGGTATTGGCATGTGGCTCAATGCTTTAAGCAGTACATGCAGATAACGAGAAGGAAATGTCCGTATATCGGCCGGGGACA